>CAWUFW010017858.1:0-245608 GCA_963921515.1 Calotriton arnoldi
GGCATCGCATATCTGGTAACCATGAGCTCCAGGGTTACTTGTTGTATGTAAGGGTGGGCGAAGTTGGCAGTGTACCACAACGCGGAATTCTGAGGAGTTGAACAAAAACTCAGTGAAGCTCCGCTCCGTAACTTCGTTCTATCTCATCTCAATTAACAAAACAGAAACCTCACATACCTTTGAAGTAACTCTGTTTTTACATGCTAAAATGCATATAGTCATCTCACAAAAGTGAAAATGAAAATATAGCAAGCAGTGAGAGAGGTGATGATTTTGGGGTCCTCCCTAACTTAGGGAGAGAACCAAGCAGATACCTTGAACACAAAGAGCACATCACGCTGAACGATTCGGTGGTGGTCCCATCCTTCTAGGACCACCCCAAGCACAGTTATGGGCAAAAATACAATCCCAACTAAAGGCCCTACAAAGCATTATGGAACGAGATTCTAGAGTGCAGTGAATATCGTTCAGCATGATATCCTCTTTGTGTTCAAGGCATCTGCTTGGTCCTCCCCTAGGTTAGGGGGACCCCAAAATCATCACCTCTCATCACCTCTCTCATTGCCTGATATTTTTCAAAGCTCACTTTTGTGAATTGGTTATATGCTTTTTAGCATGTAAAGGTAAAGTTGTTTTATCAAAGGGTTGTGGGTGCAGCAGCTAACTCCGCTATGTGGCAGAGTCGGAGTTTTTGCATGAATTCCGTGTTTTCAATGAAATGCGAAGTTAGCAAATCTCCGCAACCTCCGCTAGCGGTGCGGAGTTCATTGCCCACGGTTAGTTGTATGCAAGTATTGTTTCCACCGACACATACAGTCAGGGAGGCGCTCGTTATGGCCTTCACCGAATGTGTCCTTAATACGGTTGATACTCTAAGCAGAATGAAAGCCATGCTTTTACAGAAGTCTGTGCCCTATACCTCCGCTCAAGAGACTTTTGATCTCCAGATCGCAAGGTCTTAGGCACAGATACAGGCGCCTATTCATACACACCGCCCTTTCCATTTCGCAGAAATGGTATATCGTATCTTTAACATGTCTGATATGACAGGCATTGTCCACCTATTTAAGACCATAGGTACTGGACTTCTGAGCACCTTTCAGACAGCACTTGGAGTTATACCAAACTTCATACACTCCGTATTCGGAAGCGTCTTTGGAGGACTTCCGCTAATCCTGTTTCTAGTAGCAGGTATCCTGATTGTTTTATATTTTCTACGCAATGGACGTCCCAGTCACCAAGGAGATGGAAAGAGCACTCCTGGAGCGTGAAATACTGTGACCGCATGGTACAACATCTAGGCACGCCTAGCCTAAGAGAACTAAGTGCATCTTGGTTCTTGTCATTTCGACCAGTTTGGATGGACTGCATCTTACCTGTCCTCCGATGCCTGTTTTGCGGAGAAGAATACGTGTTAGACATTTGTTTGACACTCCCATCATGTGTGCAACCGGACGTGAATGCTTTACTGGACCCGATAACGGCCCATGTTCTGCAGTGTCCTCAGCATATTCCGATGTTGATGGCGGCATTCCTTGAGCCCCCACAGATAGTAACAGCACCTGTAGGTATGGACACCGGCTCCTCCTCTGACACCCAGGCTTTGGACGGCGCACAGGCTGCCCCAGCACCGGCTGCGGACAGTGTGGAACATCATCTGTGCTCAATAGACGTACTCTGCGAGCTGCTACAGGGGCCGTCTACTGTGAAGGCAAGCAACGAAGATGTTGCGTCTTCCTGCCAGGACACATAAACAATTGACTCATTTGGCTCGTCGCGTGCTGGAAGAAATTCACCCTTGACATTCCTTTCATTTATTGGGCATACATGGCTTTCTAATGCTTATAGTGCTTCTGACTATAACTAAGGACACTTTAGAGCTATGGCTTGCAAAAAATTTTTTAGACAGTTTTAAGTTTTTTTGAACTTTTAAACATTTTTAGCTAAACAGATGTTTTTAAACTTTGTGCGTACCAATATCTAGTTAGGCTAGTAGCACGGTAATAAGTTACATATGTCATCCAGTCGGAAGAGGAGTGGGTGTTATATTCCATATAGGTACCCTATATAGGCGCAGGTAACATTGCAACCTTTCACCTATATTCTTCCCTACATTACATACATAACGGTTCTTAGGGACTGACCTTTTACCTAGATACGACACTGCATTCAGAACGCGGGTTTCCCCTTAGTTCGAATCTCATACATTATGCATGAGGCTTCTTGGAAGCACAGCAGGACGAACATCTCCTGTATAATATCTCTGTATAAAGTTCAGGCCCGACGTCATCCTTTAGGCCGACACAGTAACACAGCAAGGTAGGACCCTTGGGGAGACCTATGGGTATATATACATCACATCTTGCTTGGAAGGACAGAGGAGACCGAGACTTCCCGGCTGACACACTGACCAGAGACGCTGAGGTTCCTGCATGCAGACACTCCTGCTCGCAGTGGTCTAACATCCCTCGCGGGGTGCCCAACTCAAGACCAGGACGGGATCCCATATTCTCTCATTCTCAGGTAATGGGGTTGACTAGATCCTAGAGGGATTCTTGGCATAACACCTACACAGATGCTAGGTACATTTAGGTACATCTAGTTAGGAAGGCATTGTAGGAGTATGCACTTTTTATCATGTGTTTTATGTACTGGTATATATTCATGATTTCTGCAAGCTGGTAGAACTTTACCATCCCTTTACTTTCGTAGTACTTCTAATCATATATCTCTGCTACTGTCTAATGGTTGTTGCAGCTCATCTATTCTACACCAGAATAACAACTGTTCAATAAATACTTATTGAAAACGCCCAGCCTGTTTATTCTGTGTAACTCTCTGAGACAAACTAAGTAAGCATGAGTGACTGAGCGAAAGGTAGTATATTGTTTCCACGATTTTGAGGGATCAGAGTTGTCATGTTCTGAGGTTGCCAGAATCTATTCTCTCCTTGGTAAGAGGAAGTTATAGTGGCACTGTGAGCTAGCTAATACAGATATGCTAACGTATCCGGTGGGGGTGCACGGAATCAGTCTGCCACCAGTCCCACAGTTTATAGTTATCCAAACGCGCAGATCCTGTATAGGTGATATAGGAACTACACGACAGAGTGAGGGTTGGATATGCCTGTTGGATATGCCTGTAAAAGATTTTATCTTCTTACTTAGGGCCTGATTTAGAACTTGGTGGATGGGTTACTCCGTTACACCGGTGACAAATATCACTTCCGTCGAAATATAAATCGTATTATATTCTATGGGATTTATATTTCGGCGGACAGGATATACATCACCATTGTGATGAAGTAACCCATTCACCAAGATATAAATCAGGTCCTTAGTCTTTGAAATGGAAGTTAGCATCCTCTAATGGGGTAAGGTTGCGGTGTATCCATCAAAGTCGTCTTGAAGTCAGGTAGCCACTGCATAAAGTCCCGCTGAAGATGTTGATTTTGGTGGTAAAATCTCAGAGCAGGAGAAATTCAAATTCTGCGACAGCCAAAACCCTCACATCGGGCAAACACGTTTCGCAACTTCACACATTACGACTTCAAACTTTGGATGTAGTCTTTTTTTATAGAGATCAAAATCTACCAGCAGGGCAAGACTGCAGCTGTAGCTGACGAAATCCCTTCAAATCAGACACCTTTTCCGTGGGGTCTCACTAACACTCCACTGTTCTTGGAAGTTCAAATGGTTTCTAAGTCCCAACTTTTCAGTTTCTGGAGGAGCTCCTTTTGGTCACTTCTAAGGAGTCCAGCGGTAACCTTTCCCACTTTTGCAGCTCATCTTACTCCAAACTGTCCCACAATGCCCTATTTTGATGCAAATCAAACATGGCAGAATCTTTTTGTCCCTGATAGAAGCTTGTGTGCCAGACATTGGTGTGTTGTGGGAAATGAGCAGCCCACTCCCCTTCAGCTACATCAAACTGGTTTTGGCACTATATTGCAAGTACACCCAGATCTTTGGCTCATTGATCACCTAGTTTTGAACCTATATTGTCTTTGAGTCTTCCTACCTGAGTCTCACTCCGAGTAATTTCATGGTGCATTGAACTGCACGTGTTTACCACAGTGTCAACCTTTTAATATAAGGCTGCTGCGACGCAGCCAGAGTTAGGGGCACTCGGCTGATTACACGTGAACATGTGTGCATTCGTGTGCACACAGGTATAGGCTGCATGTGAGAGACTACAGTCATGCACAGTCTGGTAACTGCACACAGGTAACCTTCCTGTGGTAGTTTTAAACTACACCTTTGTCTGTCAAAATACCCCTTTTGACATGCCTAAACCTTCCTTTTAAATATTAATGTCATCCCTATGTAGACATAGTTCTTGCCCATAAAGGCAGGCTGCAGATATTTAAAAGTTGGCCATGTAGAAATTTTTGTTGAACATGTTCTTACAGGGAAATATCTCCAAAAAGTATTTTCACTGCAGCAAGGCTGGCTGCTGCCATCGGGAATCATTGGGCTACATTGTTACTTCCATTCAATGCTAATTTCTCATTATTAGCAGCTAGGAAATATTCCTTACACTCTTTTGAATTGCAATTTTAAGTCTCTACAATGGTGAAGTCAGATTTTAACTTATTTTTTTTAGAAATGCCATTTTTAGAAGGTTTGCGTTTTCCTGTTTAAAGTTTCTGGACGTTGACAGCTGACTAGGCTGGTGATGGCTCTCCCACTGGGAATTGCGTATTTGAGCCAGACAGTGAGGGTAGAGGAAGTGGGTCTTCCTGAAGGATAGCTGGGGAGGAGATGAGACCTGCCCTCATTTACACTTCGAAGGGACCTCCCCAGGTTCCACAAAGAGACCAGACTTTTGCTTCAATATTCAGGCTGGAGCCAAACCCAGGGAAGAGGGGGAGAACTGACCAGAAACAGTTTCTGGGGTTGGACATAGGCGTATTTCTCACCCACAGGCTGGACTGGGCATGAAAGTGGCATCAAAGAACCCTAAGGAGAGCAAGATTTTGGATATGGTCTGCTACTGTGGCAACACCATGGGCAGCTAGAAGAATTCTCCCTCATGCCATGATGGACTGCAGCTGACCCGAGAACTAGTGGGTCTCTCCAGTGATGCTGGGCCACTTGTGCCCCCTGAGCACCAGATGGGGAAATACCTGGACTTCTGTGCCCCAGCAGAAGGTGGGGAGCACCAGTAACCAGGCAAAGGAGACAGCTGGCACAGGGAGCCAGTAAAATAACCTCCCTACAGAATGCGGCCTGTGAAGGTGAGGAAACTTGCCAAAACTGCTCCAAGTTGATAGTGCTTTCTGCCAGGAGTGAAAAGAGCCCAGGATCATAAAAATCGCCCTGACGGAGGACAAGTTATAAGCCTCCAAAGATTTCAATCTTTGGCCCCTGGCAGAGAAACTGAGCGCATGGGGCTCTGCTGCATTTTCCTAAATTACTAGGGGGTCAGCGTAAGATGAATTTAATTATTTTGCCCAGATAGGGGGTGTGAATGAGGCCTCCTCGCCAAACTCACTTTGTGGCTGGGGACCACATCCCCGGGTCAAGGCAATATTGGAGGGGGTCCCGGGACCCCGCTCCCACCCTGAAGGCAAAGACAGGGTACTGGCATTCCATCCCCGGGACCCATAGGAAGAAGGCTGTTCCTTGCCGCAGAAGCATTATAGACGTGCTTCATTCGGGGAGAAGGAGAGAAGATGTGCCAGCTCCCCATCAGCACCTTACTGTGTGCGGGGAGCTATTGTGGGTAGCAGGTCCTTGGGGTTTCCTCTGCAACCCAGACCAGAAAACCTGGCTTGGGGGTGTCTCAGGTGGGGCTGGACACCCCTGTTTTGGAAAGAAAAAAGAAACAAAGACATGTTGCAAGGCCGCTGGAGCCTCATCACAACAGGAGAGCTGCTGTTTAGATATTTACTGCCCAGGAGGAGGGGGCCCCATAATGCCCTGCGGTTCTCAATGTGCATATGTTTTTCTCTGCATGTGGTGGCCCCAGGAGGGCAGAGGCACCACCAATTTAAAATTGAAGTACTATGGAGGGTGCAGGGGATGCAACAGCCCCCATGACTGATGGACATTTTTAAAATGAACCCTATGTCTTCCAGGCCACAGAACGGATGACTTAAGGACACTTTATAAACTCTTCCAATCCTTCTATGGCTGGAGCTTTTGCTCTACAGCTTCAAATATAGGTACACTAGGGTGGGGGTATTTCTATGGCTGCATTTTATGTGGTCCGAAGAGGGTAAAGACTCAGATATGTTATGTTTCTTGATGATTCATTTGCTGATCATTTTTTTTTTTTTTAATATTACAGTATTGTGTTATTAATAATGATTGGGTTTAAGCGGGATTATTGGTCCAGTAATATGTTGGTGATTTGTAAGATGTGGTTATTGACCTTTTATATTGGTGATCCCTTTCAAAAGCCAATTGACTTGCCTTGTATACTGATGTGATGACTGTTGACAAAGTCAATAAACTTGCCTTATATTATTGGTCTGATAACCTCTTGACAAAGACAATAAGCCTACTTTATTTAAGGTGATACCCTCCCATATTGTGATGTTCTACATGGTTGGTGGGGGACTGTGATTTTTGGGGGTTATGACCCAGTAGAGGGCAAATGTAATTTCAGAATGCCACCAGAGGTATTTTCAATCTGCCTGACATGTATTTATAAATTAATACATAGTATTTGGTAGTTTGTGTGTCATAAATGTACTTTTCCTTTTTCAAAGAAAAGTACTGACTGGACAATTATTTATTGAGTGTTATTGTTGAGTGACAGTGAATGATGATTGTGACAGTGAATGATGATTACTCGCTCACTCCATCTCCCCTGTGTAGGCTTTGGACTGCTCTGCTTCACTACCCTGAGAGACTCAAGTGCTACAGTGGGGTTATTGGTTCCCAGTAGGGAGAAATTGTGGACCTATTACTTGTGAAGGCCTCTTATTTAGCACAACTATTAACTCAATTTCTCACACATTAGCTCCCTCTCCCAATAGCCAGGTGCCAAACTAGTGACAGGTGGACTAAGGAACAAAGGACTTCCCTTCCTCAGGTCTTCCTTTACATTTAACTATGAATGAGCATGCCTCAGCCTTGCCCTTGTCAAGTTAAGGAAGTTCCTGGACCCTCCCATGCTGTACTTCCTAGGATGAGACGATTAACATTCCTCACACACCCATGTCTTCCAGTAAAAAGACTTAAGCCTTTATTCCTCCTCTGGGAGCAGTTTTCACATGCCATTATGCTAATTAGCCGAATGCAGGTTTAGACAGGTAAAGTGTAACTTTAAAAAATCCCTTTTGTAAATTCTTACTAAAAATCCTACTTCAGCAATGAATTTGATTTTTAATAAATATTAAAATTAGTGGTTTAATCACCTTGTTAACTAATCCCAATCCATTGTTAGGTTCTGATTTTATTCTGAACTTAACTGTTTCTCATGGGTCAGTTACAGCCTTAACACTGTAAATTACTTCTGGGGGCTAGTCATTGCAGGTACATGCTAACTTTACATTCTTGGATGGCACAATAAGTACTGCAGTCCACATGTTACATTTAACTTTGCATGCCTTGTTTGTTTTTTCCAGTGCCTATAGTATTGCCTTAAATAAATGTATATACGTCACTTGGGGATTAGCCAATTGTACCATCTTTTCGAGGCCAGAGAACATACACTGGTGCCTGGACAGCAGTGTCCCAGTATGCAGAGTTTAAAACTATCAGTGCCAGTCAGCAGAAAATTGGTGTGACCACACAAAAGAAGCATTTTCTCATAAATACCTTCAAGACAGGCCTATGCCGTTTTTGACTTTGATTCTTCCAGAACATGGAGCTGAGTCTCACCCATGACCTCTCAGCCGTAAACAAATCTAAAGGCGTTCCATGTTGCTTTTGTACCTGCATGAAAGACCCTAGCCATCCCAAGAAGTGCAATAGTGTCGAAAAACGACCACGAAGCCCCACTACCCTTCCTCAATGATGAGAGGAGGGCTCAGGTACCTACAGCTACAACTGCAGGTGAGCTGAGTGGTGACTGTTCCTGCAAAGCATCTACTTTTTCTGCTTGTGTTGCCCTTTGACCAAGCTTTGAGAACAAAGGTGCAGCTCGGAGTTCATTCTGGGCTAGCCACATCTAGAAGGGCACGAGTGGTTCAGTTTCTACCCAATTGTGTCCTGTTGTCCCAGGCAACATATCCTTGGATAAGACTGTGATTGTCCCCTTTCTTTAGCTGAATTAGTCCCAACTGAGGGGCCGATTCCGATCTCGGCCGTAGGGCTCCGAATCGGATTCGGCATAACCGGATCCGATTCGGAGCCCTATTTCCCGACCGATTCGTACGCGCATCTGGATGAGCGAGTACGATGCGAAATCGCCGACCGACTCGTTTGGACGTCCCAACCGCTCCGACCGACTCGTTCCCGGGTCTAACTGCACCGACCGACTCGCTCGGACACGACTCGCACTGCGCAATGGAGACGTTCCCCGGCCGGGTAAGTACGATGCGCGCCGCTAGCAGTCCGACCGACACGCGCCGTCCGGCTTGAAAGAGCAGTCGGAGCCGTACTTCGGGGGTCCGTGTCGGACGCCCCTGTACGCATAGCCATGCGAGTCGCACACAGGGGGGACCCATGGGTCCCCCCTACCTGTGTGTGTACGGCGCGAGTCGCTTCGCCGCATACCCGCTGTAGGGGGCGCCCTTGTTCGCCTCGCACCCATTGAGGCAATGGGAGCCCGCGTACGCGTTGTACGACCGAGTCCCATTGACTTCAATGGGAGTCCGACCGACTCGAGTATGATAGCATACGGACGCATCGTACTCGTTCGGTCGGGCTGCACGGGTCCGATTCGGTCGGAAATCTCTCCGGGTCCGGCTCGGTCGTAGAGATTTCCGGCCCGAATCGGAATCGGACCCTGAGTGTGGAGCCATGGTCTTCAGCATCTGTGATCAGGGTCTTGAGATAGCCCTAACTTTGATTCTCTCGTGTTTTGGCTTTTAGGGTTACTGTAACATTCCTTTTAATTTGACATAGTTTTGTGTTTATTATAACTGTGTTCAGAGTTTGCAATCCCCAGGATCATCAAAAGCGTATTTTGGAAATCCAGAACATAGTAATTAGGCTTTGGACTGCACACCTCAATTTTGAAGTACACAGTTTGCAATAGGGCAGTGACCCCAAACATAACATGTTTGCGAACATTACAAACCCTTCTACTGTTTTAAAGAAATGCCTTTGAATTTCTCGTTTTCGGTGTGATTTTATAGTGATCATGAACGGTCTATAGTAATTAAAGCCAGGTGACCTAGCATTGTCACTGTATCAGCACTGTTTACCAATGTTATTGTTATTTGTGATTTCTGTGCTTTTTCTTTTTAGCCTTTCTGTTCACTAAGTGCATGGTTCTAGACAGAGATAAATGTTTCCTAACACACACGTTCCTCCCAGACGTACACAATCTTCTTGCAGGTATAATAATCACATTTTGCTTTACTATTCTGAGCCCACTTCTTTTGCTGATTATGGAATGCTTATGTACTTCTGCCTCCAGCATCAAGGTGGTCTGGAACACAAACGTTCATTTGCAGTTCAAGAACAGGGTGCCTGCTAAGTGCAGAAAACCAGAACTCCAAACTTTGATCATGTTTAGTTGTTTCTGTGAATACAAGGCTACAAAAAATGCAAGATTACTTTTGAATGTATAAACTTTCAAACATATTCTCACCAAGTTCACAAAGTTAGTTATTTTCCTGAATCATAACAAATATTACACAATTTTCAGATTGTTTGATTTTCAAGAGCATTCCTGCTGGCAGGATGCCTACATACATCCCTTTCTCTCCCAAGGCCAAAATATAAACTACTTTAAATGCATTTCTTTCTGATAAAAGGCTAACTTTGTGACTCTCTCGTGTTATTTAACCCATTTACGAGCTCTGCGGTGTTATAGCGGGTCTCTCAAGAAGCTCTCTGCAACTCTTGCTTTGTTATTATAGTCCATCTTAGCGGTACAGTCGTATTTTAATCTATTATTTTTCCAAAACCGATTCATTAAAATGCCTTTTTCCTGCATCTCTGTCAAGCTCCATCAAATCATATCTCCCGGATATTTCACACATGCTGTTTATCACCTCGAGCTTAAACCTCCCTTCATCCTATATTCACCTCCATCTTTGCTTCCCCCTCTAGTGGTGCATTGTTGCTCACTTGTCCTTGCATCATTTGCCAGCTGTGTTTGTAGTTTAGGCCTCACCAGATATTTTTTTTAAAAGCATGTGTCTGAAAAGCATTTTGAAGGCTTAACAAAATGTGTTTGTAATCAAAACACTCTCACAACAATAAAAATAAATGTGCAAAAACAGATTGAAGGATTTCCTTGTAACCCATCCTTATACATACTGGGATCAGTTCAAGCTTCTCCAGACCCACTGGGGCAGGCTGTTATGGCAGTAGGCCCCATTTATGAGATACAAGATGGAATCCTTGCATCTCAACATACCTGATTTTACATTTGCTCAAAAAGGTTTTCAACACAATAAGTGACAACTGTCTTATCCATTGCACCCCATCTCGTCACACACAACTTAGACATTTTTCTCAATTCCACAATCTGGCATAATAAACAAATCCTTATTAACAGGAAACCTATATACCGGAAGACTTGGAGAAACAAAGGCCTGCTCTGGGTTCATCAATTTTTCGAGCAGGATTCGCCCATTCAATATACACAATTACAAACTCTTTATCATTTGCCTTCTTCCTTTAAACCTAAATTTTTAGTTTTGCAAAACACAATACTTGATGTATACACTAAACTCAAAATCTCACCTTTCGTACCTTCCCAACCCCCTTCCCGTGGCACACTCTTTTGTTCATAAACCCTAGGGCTTCTACCATATATACCCGTCTAATGACACCTCCAGAAAACCGAGACAAAACTAAAATAGAACTCTCATGGGAATTGGATCTAGGGACGGAGTGGCCTATTTCTCTGTGGAACAAAATTTGGCCAAAACTTAGGAAATCTTCCAGAGCGGCCAGCACAACACAAACACTTTTTTTTATTTATAATCATATGTTTTTCACCCCCACCCGCCTACATAAGATTCATAACACAAATCCCAACACCTGCTGGACATGCTCCCAGATTGATGCTGATCTTAAACATATGCTTTTTACTTGTACACATGTTTTTCAATTTTGGAAACAGGTTTGGTGCCAAATCAACAATATTTTTCATACTACAGCTCCCCTTTCTTTTACAAATATTTTCTTAGGCAGTTTATCACCGGACTGGAACAAAAAACAGCCCCAGTTATCACTCATTGATTTATTACTAGCAGTAGCTTTTCAACAGATCTCTAAAAATTGGAAAGATTCCTCTGAACTGTCTTATTTAGCATGGTGGTATGCTGTGTGTCACAATCATCGCCTTGATACAGCACTCGTCCACCCTATCTTTCTTGTTACGAAACGATTACACCTTTGGTGCCCCCTCACACAATTTCTAAATGATTCCATGCAGAAAACTTTTTTACCTGCTCCCTCATTACAAGAAGTTCCCAAGCCTCCCTGACTTCCTTTTGTTTTCCTACAACATTGCTTAGCTTATCAAATTCATAGCATCTTTCAGATTATGTATTTTCTCTTTGTATTTTGATATATACTTGTACTGATATGTGAGATTCTTGTGAACCTTTGCCCGTATTTATACCATTGTTTTATATGCTATCTTTTCATTATTTCAACGGTTATTGTATAACATTATCATTCTTTATTACTTTTTCTTGTACTTATACATTGGCTAATGACTGTCTATACGAAGTATTGTTTTTATGACTATATGATTATTTTCAATAAACCTTTTCTTGAACTTAAAGTGACAACTGTCTGAGTACGACCCTCACATTTTGAACTTCAACTATATATTTATAACCACTTTGCCAAGGCAGTTTTGTGAAAACAAAGACATGGTTCATTGTTGTTGCTGCTAAGTAGTAGAATTCATTTATATTAACCAAAGTTTCAATCTCTTAACATTGTGTATATCTTGTAAAATGCCCCTCACTGTCTCATGAATACCAAATGTTTGCAAACACATCAGAAATAAAACACTGTCGTTATTTACCCAGGATTTGGAGGCAAACTTGAACTGTCTTTCATGTTCTGGGATAGTGTTTTTTTCTTGGTCTTTTTATATTTACCTTAGCTAACTGTTCTCAGTGGTTAATTTGCATCTTTGTAGTAACAGCTTTTTGCAGCTCTTTAACCCATATGTGCTCTTATTTGAAATCCAGTTAAATGTTTAATTTGTAAGAGAAAAGGTCCTCAAAGCTCTACTCAGAAGCCTTCGGCCTGTCCAATTAAATTGTTGCGCACCGAATACCAAGGCTGTCAGTCTTACATGGACCTCATGCCTGTTTAATTCACTACCAGACACTTCCCACCCCTTTATCTTTCTCCTGCTGGTTCCTGCTTTCTGCCTTTTTGAATACTTTTCCATCTTTCTCTTTCTCTCTGCTTTATGTGTTTTCCCTTTTTACTACCGGGAAACGTCTGATGCGGACAAATAACTGCTGATAGCCAAAAATGAGTGACAGTGCCACCCACGGGCAACCACTGGCTCAAATTACGCACTGCAATGCACATTGTTATGCAGATTAAGATTTTTAACTATTCAAGTCACAAAAAGCGAACGCAGCGACTCCTTTTTATTGTCCAATAGCAGTAATATGATTGAAATATAATAAAAGAGATATCACTGTTCAAAATGTTCTATTAGTTCCATGAAGTGTAAATGTAAAAGACACCCCTTCTGATGCTCTTTTGAAGACTTCTAGTAGAAATGAAAACTGGTTTTGGACCAGATAGTCCAGTCTGAGCCAGTCACTCAAACCTGTGGACCTTTTGCACACAATTAGTTGTGCTATGTGCATTTCAATGTTACAAACAGTTTCACAAGGCAACATATATAGTACAAAGTGGTGTGGTGTATGTAGGGTAATAGGCATCAACTGTGGGGGGGGGCTGCATGCAAATGGGGCGCTTGCACCTGCTCCCTATTAATTTCATATAGCATTTAATCTGATGGGTGCCATGCACTACTCCTGAAGGCCGAAATTTTAGAGTACACTATGGGTGGTCTAAGATTGCAATTTACCAATGGTATAAAACCTGAGGTGAAACAGTTCCAGTGCTCCTTTTCCACCGCTTTGCATCCCAAGTGGGGCAATGCAGTCAGAGACAGCACTCTTTGTGGAGAGGAGCTTTGCCCACCTGTTTAAAGAAGATTGGTGTATAAGGTGAGCCCAATTTCCATGCTGATTGGGGAACAATCCCTAACATAATAGAAAAGCCAGCTTTTGAAAAAGCTAGGCCGGGAGCCATATACAGAACAATATTTGAGCATGTACTGAGACTAAAGCACTAAGAGAACATGCCAGTGCTGTACCTGGTTGGTATACATTTGTGGGTAATTGTATCTAATGATTAATGATCCGGGTATTGTTGAATTTAAAGGTACCTTTGTTAATTATATTCCATTGTGTGCTACCAATGTGAAAATACATTCAAATGCTTTGATTACTGAGGTCCTGATTATGACTCCACTACCACACCGCCAAAGCCGTGGTTAGACGGCCCACCAGAATTGGAGTTTTCTCCTGTCTGGCGGGCTTTGTTTTTGACGTTCCCACAGCGGTGCCCTGAAAATGATCACTGCAATGGGAACGCCAAACACAGTTCCTGCAAGGCATGGACTATAGAGTCCATGCCTTGCAGAAACTGGTGTGCATGCACACAGGGGGCACATGTCATGCCCCCATGTGTGCATCCACAGGGGGCAGAGGCTCAAGGGGCCCTGTAGGGTCCCCTTTGTTTCTTCTCTGCCATGGTTTTCATGGTGGTGAAACCGCCATGAAAACTGTGATGGAGAGGAAAAGGTAATATGCTTGGCAGAACTGCACTGGTGCCACCAAGCATGTTACTGCCACCTCACCACCGCAACACCACCAGGGAATGGCGGTTCTCTGGCAGCTGCAGCAGGGTAATTGCAATCTGACTGCCCTTGTTGTAATAGGGTGGTCGGGAGACCGCAGGGCACCCACGAGTCTGGCGATCCATGGACAGCCAGACTTGTAATCAAGGCCATTATGATTTGCTGGATCAAGTGTTAATATTGCTGTCAATCTACACAACGATACATGTATATTCAAAAACGAGATCAAGTCACTGTTGTCGAAATCTCTGGAGATGACCTCTCCATCAACCCCGAGTAAGAAATACGTGGTCAGGCAGTCCATGCGACCTAAGCCTGAGGCTACTGATTGACAGATCACAGGTGGGGTGCCACGTAACCAGCTGGACAAACACGCAAACAGGAAAAACCCATATTAGTCCCACAGATAGGCAGCAACACCACAATGGTCCCAGGAGATTGGCCCCAATAAAGCAAATATGGCCGGAGGGATGGGCGCGTCCCAAAACACCATAAAGTTTAATGCCACATGAAGTTAGGAACACTCAGCCAATCAGAGCACAACACACACAGTACATCCAGCGATCATGCACTCCCCATACCGGACATCTGGACACTTCACCCACTGGCCCTCATTGTGTACATGCAAGGTTGAGACCCACCTGCATTCTCTATCAGGTTGTCTGATTTACACCCCATGACTAGGCCCGCATTGCTTTCTCAAAAATAAGATCTAAATTGTTTTATGATGCTCCAAAGACTGTATATAATGGCACTCAGAACGAATGTATGTTGAGACAATCCTCAGACCCGTTTCTGTGGATGCTTATCAGCCGAAGCGTTTAATTAAGCCAACTTTTCTTGTTTTGCCAAACGCCTCTTGTCTTTTGTTTTTTCAAGGTAAATTCATATTTCAGCAACACAAGAATGATCAATTTTTTCCAAATATGTCCTTCCATTCTGGCTTCTGAACCCCTTTTGGGTCTCCTGATGCCTGCAACCGAGGCTCTGAACCACATTTAATATGAAACAGATAAACTCCAGAGTCAATTGACGTGTACCTTTAGCTGCGCCTTATGCTTGTATTCTGAATCCTCTTACTATTATGAATCATAGAGTTTAGTGTGGAAATGTGCATCATAATTTATGATGCACATTTCCACAATAAACTCTATAATCATAACCAAAGTTCTTTTACTTTAATCTAAAGTTGGTTGTGTTAAGAGAGTCAAACTTGTATATTGGTAGACAAAAAGTATTTGTGAGAATAATTCAATCTTTTACAGTTAAATGCATAATTTGAGTTGCATGGAAGCCAAAGCTCTTTGTAATAAAATCAGTACCTAATTTACAGCCTTACTGAGACATCACAAGTTGTCTGTAATAAGAAAAAGACACTATTATGATAAGTTAATGCAGCCTTAAAGGCTGCCGTAGTGAGCCATAACAGTCGTTGAAGGTCTGCTCCAGAGTTCAAGGCCCAAGTCGACAGTGTGGACCTATATAAATGGAATGTGAGTTTTATGAGCATTAAAGCCCACATCAGGGTCTATAAGACTATTAGAACATTCCAACACATGATGAATGGAAGTCCAATTTTTTTAAGACTCCTGGGAGACGGAGTTCCAAACCGCCTGCATCTCTGTGCCTTTAACCACTCCTGCTTTGTGTGTCTGATAGCTGCTGCTGTGTGCGGGGTCACAGCAGTAACTGACAAAAATCAAACATGGACAGCAAGTGTTGTGAAAGAATGCTAATGTTAGCCCTAATTCCACCTTGGCCCAGCCAAACAGCTTTGGCTTATTTGGCAGAGCCGAGGAAAACTTGCAAGTTGAGGAGAATACCTCCTATATCCTTGCATGCTGCTATTGCTCTATGAAGCATGGAGGGTGGATTGGTAAAGCTCACTGTGTGCATTTACCCACACCCTCTGCCTTTCTCTCATTCCCTTAAGTGCTCCATGTATCCAGAAGAGAGTCGGGGAGAGGGTGAGTAAGAGGGTGTTAATTAAGATACTGCAATGTTGACAAAAGCAGGCTTACACAAATGTTTACAGCCCACTGCTGCTCCTTTGTCATGAGTGGCCCCGTCAACAGTCCAATGTTCTAATAAAGTATTACAGCTCTGCCAAAAGGAAGAGGAACATATGTAACAACCCTTTGCACTGCAGTACAGTAATTTAAAGTGATGCAAACCAGCGTTAATTTGTTATTAACTTTTCAGTGCAAATCTTGTTTTGCACACCAAGGGGCATATTCTCAAGCTCCATCGCCACCACAACGTCACTTTCAGTGACGTTGTTGTGGCAATAGAGGCTTAGCCCTATTCACAAGGCAGCGTTAAGCCACGTTAAGTGGCTTAACGCTGCCTTGTGAATAGGGCCCCCTTCACGCTGTTTTTAACGTGAAGGGGGCGTGCAGTGGGTGCTGCGGTGGGCGTTCCACCGCAACACCCATTGAGTTTGACGCTACCACCTATTCACAAGGGCAGCGTAAATAGGAGGTAGCGCCAAACTTAAGACCAGGAAAAATCTGGTCTTAAGGTGGCGAAACGAGGAGAAATACTTTATTTCTCCTCGTTTCTGCTTTTTCCATGTGTGCTGCCTTATGCAGTGGCTTAACGTTGCCTTGTGAATGGGGCGAAGCCCCTACCGCCACAACAACGTCACTGAAAGTGACGTTGTGGTGGCGATGGGGCTTGAAAATATGCCCCTAAGATCGAAACCTGCGGTATAAAGTACAGCATAACAGCAATAATGAATCTCTGTGAAGAGGGAAAGAAAGGTGCTATTTGAAAAAACAGAACAAACCAAATGCTATACTACCAGCAACCAAAAATGCATCTCAGCAGCCTAAATTGTGTTCACTGGTCCAATTTATTGCACACCAAGAGTATTAATTTACAAGGACTTTTTCATTTTTAACTTAATAAACGAGGGAGTGTTCTTTCTTTCTCTTTGGTGAAGCGATGACGTTTTAATTTTGTATCTACAGATTTACCTGACATTGTATAATTCAGTTTTGTATCTTCATGACTGAAACGTAAAATATGTTTTTTTCATTTAATAGCTCAAGGTAATATTGACCTATCAAAAGGTCACATAGTTTCCCGGTTCTCCAACGTTTCCCTCACAAATTGGCAATAATTCCTCATGAAGGGATAGTTGGCGCTGACAATTGATAAGCTCCTTTATAACAAGTGCATTGTAAATTCGTTTGCTCGGACTTCAAATTAAATAAATGTTGCCAATCTTTTTTCCCAGCATAAAAAGTTGTTTTGAGAGAAAGTTAAAACTTTAACAGGAAGACCTACAAGAAGCAAACTTTGCAAACTATGGCCTCGGTATTCGAAGGTTTAGCCTTGGGTTAGCTTTACTTTTTTTAACATTAACCCGACGCATATAAAATTTGTATAGTAAAGTAGCTCAAAGCAGTGCGAAACGCTGATTTGTATTATTTTGCATTATGGAGGTGTTACATGGGAAGTACATGGGCGTTCCCATGCAACCACCCATGCTTTTTGATGCTAAAACCTATTGACTAACATTAGTGGAAAGGGTTCAGCGCCAAAAGTTAACGCCGCTGTAAAGAAGTCGTTAAACAGAGAAATATTTATATTTCTCTGTGCTTTTCTGACTTTGCATGCGAGCTGCACTGTGCAGCACACACACAAAGTACAAAATGCTTTTGGACATGTCTAGTCATAATATTTTGTTCAGGAAGGGTACAGTTCTAGTATAAAATCCTATGCTAGACTCAGCCATGCACCCTAAAGCTTTGGCAGTGATGATGATGCTTGGCGCACAGCTGCTGAAATCAGCGCTAAGGAGAGGGGAGGAGAGTGCCATTTCCCTGTGAATATGGCACTCTCCTACTCTCTCCCTGTCACATAATGCAGCGCAGCCTATTAGAAGGCTACACTGCATTGCGGGACAGTGTTCAGGACCTGGGTTGTCATGTTGTAAGGACAGGATTGAAAGAATTTATTGAATGTTTGAGGAAAAAAAGATCTGCAACCTCACCCAATCCTATTAGCAATAGAAACGTGTGAGTAATTGGGTTGTTGGTTGAGGAGTGGTGACCCCTATTCAAGCAGCAGCCAAAATGGCCATCAGTGTTAACCACAAAAGTCCTAAATTAAGCTTTGCTTAATGCTCTTGTAGCTTGGCACAAAAGCAGTCAGGCTTAACTTAGAGGCAATGGCTAAAATATGTATGCAGCTCACAAAGAGCAATACATTGAAAACACAAGACAAAACAAATCCCACAACAATTTAGAAAAAAAGAATACATTCTAATATATTATTTGACACCAAAAAAACAAAAATACAATCAATAGAACAGTAGTTATGAATTTTTAAGATTTAAGGCAAAAACTAGCGCCTAAAAGAGCAAAGCACCAACCGCTGACATCTAGTTGTGCAAAACCTGGTCAAAGTTAAAAAATATGGCCAACTACGATGAAGCGCAAGTCGGGTACAAGAAGTGGATTCGACCCGTTCGGTGCTTACCTTTGCACTTAGAAGTAATTCTTTGAAAAATGTTTTGAGAAGGCAAAGTTACAGTCAGTGTCCAAGGAGGAATGTGTCATTGTCGGGGATCCACTGGATGAAGCTGCAGTGAAGATTTCTATGTTATGACCTAGCCTCATTTTTGGAACTCAAGAATCTCCAGTGGGACAAACCTGGAGGCTGTAGTCGACGAGTGTTCCAGGAGGCCGGATACCCCTTTTCTGAAGAACCACTGCACAGGATTTGCTGCTGAGAAGAAGAAAGTAGCGGTAGCTGCCACGTATTCAGGCAGACCAGCAATGCATCTTGGCGGATAGACGAGCAGGTTGGTCCCGGTCTTCCCCTGGTTCTCAGAGCAGTTTTTAGCCAAACATTTTCTAAGTCCCAAATTTTGGATTGTGGCTATCTGGGCACCTTTAGCACCACCACCAATGGTCCAGGACTGAAGAAACACCAGTTGGGGGTGTTAGGACTCACTCTGGCTTGGACAACGTGCAGGTTCAGGATGGAGGCAGACTTTTCTGTCCCTGAGGCTCTGAACAGGAGGACAGCTAACTAGCCCTTGGAGTCACTCTGGTAGTCCTGGGTGCAGATGATGAAAACAGGTCTTAAGCAGCAGGGCAGGCCTCTGAGGGTTCAAGGCTGGCTCTGGGTAGAAGGCGTTCCTCCCAGGTGCAGAAAGGCACTCTTGTGGAGTACATAGCAGGCCACAGCAGCAGGCAGTCTTTTGAGAGTCCTTCAACAAGTCCAGAAAGTGAACTGAAGAGTGGGTCTGAGGGTCCCCTTTTTTACATGGTGCCCTCTTTGAAGTAGGAGAAGTTTCCAGAGAACTGCCTTTGAAGTGCTTTGAAGTGTTCTGACTCCTCTGCCCTGGCTCCAAACTGGCTGCTTGAACTATGCAGGGGTGACAAGTTCTTTGTGTGAAGGCAGAGCACAGCTAATTCAGTTGCAAGTGGGGCTCCACACCAATCATTCTGCCAGTTGATGGCCCATCCAGGCACTTCTAATCCTTCCATTGTGTGGCTGTTTGGGAAGAACAAAGGCCAACTACACCCAGTCATTTTTAAAATGTAACACTAAAGATGATTTTGAATTACAATTTCTCAGACACCAAAAATGAAATGCTCACTTGTTATCAATCAAAAGTTAGTACTGATCAAATGTAATAAGGAAGCCCAATGTTATCCTTAGGGGCAGGTAGGCCTCACAGTAGTGAGAAATGAATTTAAGAGTTTTTCACTGCAAGGATATGTAAAATGTAAAACATAAAAATACATGTAGAACCTTTTAATTAAAATGCACCCTGACCGGTGAATTACCTATGGCTTAATTTTGGAGCAGCTTATATGGAATAAAGGGGTGTTTAAGGTGTGGCAAGCAGAGTATTTTGCCAAGTCGAATTGGCAGTTTAAAACTACATTCAGGCTGCATTGGCAGGCCTAGAACATGTTTGAAGGGGTTATTTAAGTGAGTGGCACAAAATGGGCAGCAGACCCAATAGTAGCATTTAGTTTACAGTTCCAGGGTATATGGTATATGGTATATATTGGACCTGGCCCTTTCTGCAGGATCACCCCCAAACGTTTTGCCTTTTTTCACCTTTTTTGCAGACTTAATTTTTGCTGGATTTAAAATTTTGGGCAAGGTACTTGGAATAAACATGGATAAGAATATGAACAAAAATATATTACAGTTCTCAATTTTAACACCAAAACGGAGTCTATGTGCAATTTCAAAATAAGTTGGGGCCCCTATTTAATGGACGAACCAGGGATGGAAGCAACAAAGTGTCCCCAAAGACGGAAAACAGGGGCCATGAAATTGCAAATTGTTCCTATATATTGTGCTCTGTGTCATGTAAAACTTGTTGCTTTTTGCCTGCAATCCCCCTGGCGTGCTCTGCTCTCGACACGTTTCGAATCCGGACCAAGTTATGAGTTCTCCTCAGGACCGAGAACTGCTAATAAATGGGCTTCAATCACATATGCTCAGACTTCTTTGATACATATCTATTCTGCAGGGATTTGTTGTGATTGTTTTGATGTTGGCATGAAGTAGGCTGAGATAAATTACATGTAAAGCTGTGTTTCATTTCATTATCGAGCCTGTTGAGGTCTCCAACCATCTTTTCAGAAGCTTTCAGTGGATCATGCAGAACAAACAATCTGTTTTCTGAAGTCTCAGGGACACAAAAGCCTTCCAACCAACCTGCTCCTGCACCTGGACTCTGCCATCGGTGAGTCTACCCTGCCAAGTGGTGCCACCTCAGTCCTGGACCCTTGGAATTGGGCATAGGGTGCTCTTCCTTCTGTGGTCCTTCTCAGAAATAATGCTGGATGACGGAAAGCCTTGTACCAGGATTGGAGGTACTGTGTTCAGTGGGGGCAGGTGGGTCCCTGTAGGTGGCCTATACTCTGTCACGGTCCGCCTGAACTTGAGGCTTTGTCCTGGTCTAGCACGATCAGATAACCACAGTTGGGGCTTTGAAGTGCTATTTTCACCAAACGCTTTAAAAATAATATCTCAAGTTCTACTCATTGGAGTTTTGTCATTTAGGTCTTGTTTTGATCATCAAATTAAGGTCTATTTTTGAAACCAAGTGTGGTGCCTTTGTGTGTCGTGTTTCCAATGTTTTACTGTTTTAAGAGTTGCACAAATACTTTGCACATTGCCTCTTAAGGTAAGCCTGACTACTCTGTGCCAAGCTACCAGAGGGTGAGCATAGATTAGCTTAGGGTGTGTATCTGACTTACCATGACTAGGATTGTGGTTCCTGCTTGAACAGGGTACATACGTCTGTCAAGCATAAAGCCAATTTCTAACTGTATACCACTCTACAAGGGATTTATAAGTAAATTAAATATGCCAATGAGGTGTAAGACAATTTTTCCATGTTTAAAGGAGAGAGCACAATCACTTTAGCACTGCTTAGCAGTGGTAAAGTGCACAATGACCAAAGGCCAACAAAAACGAATTCAGCAATATAGGAGGGTTGAAGGCAATACGTATGAAGAAAGATCACTCCAAGGCTGACAAGTCCAACAAAACGTAAATATTCAGAAGTTTTACTTGGAAATATTCTAATCTGTATTCTCACTGTTAGAGAGTCAGGGGCATATTCACAAAGAGCAATCGCCGAATTAACGGCACTTTATCGCAGCCAAAGTCGTGATAAATATACCTCCCCATTCACAAGCAGGTGTTAACAGCCCACAGCACCAGTTTACCCGCGATAGCAGCCGCAAAAACATCGCCACAGAGGACCTCCGCTAATATCGCTAATGAGATGCAGAATAGGCGTTCCCGTGCCAAAAGTCGAGACAACATCACACCTCAACATTCACAACGACCAGCCACATCGGCGATAAGAACACAAAACAGGCGATAAAGCGCGTTAGCACCAGCAAATTTACACCTGCTCCGACCTGGTGTAAAGCTGGACGGCAGCCAGCACCACAAAAGGGAGCACAGCCCAGGGCCACATCTGAAGGGCAACAGATGCCATGGAGCCACTCATCATGCGGCCCGGACACCCAAGAGGGCCACAACACCCACCGCCACCACCCCAGCACCCCAACTCACACCCGGAACACCCCCCGGACCACCACAGAAGCAGCGCAGACAAAGACAGCGGACCCACAGGAAGCGTACCAGCCGCACAGACCCAACATCTGACAATGTCACCGTCCACTACAGGCTGAAAGTGACAAACATCCTACGCAACCTGACCATCATCGCCTAACAGGCCTACGGCACCAACACAGCGGACAACTAACATCCCACCCCACACAAAGCAGCTGGCTTGGCTGCACCTGTTGGCCCCTGGGACCTCCCAACCAACACCCGCCAGAGTCGGAGGAGTCTCACATCCAGCCACATCCAAGTCCCCCACACATGTCCTGGACATCACCATCACCCTGGTACCCTAGTCCCCATACGTACAACACAATGCGCAGTATCCGCTGGAGACCAAGCAAGGACCATACGCCCAAGCAGGATGCACGCACATGTTGGGGGCAATTCACAGCACACATGTACTACCTGTGCCCCCTGGTGACACAGCACACAATCACCGCAACAGGAAGCACACGTCTCACATCAATGTGCAGGCAACAACAGAACACCGTGGAACCCCCAACAATGTCGCCTTTCAAATACACAGCCAGTGTGCATGATACCATCATTCTCCGACAGTCCATCATCAACCAGCGTTCCCAGGATGGCAACAAGGGAAAAACACAGCCCCTTGGCAATATCCAAATGAACACCCCACACACCTCAACTCCACAACCATGCAACTCACAACTCTGGCAATGCACACGTCACAAAATCACATACAACAGGCACAACAACATGCCCACCCACCAGACACAGCAGAACAACTTACAATGTTCACATGGGCAAGCCCTGAACATGAGCCAGCAACGGCATGGCACCTCACCCACATAATTGCCGAATGTTGGGAGAGGTGGCAACCAGGCATGTGTGAAGGAAGCAGTAGAACCATGATTGGGAAAGTACACAATGCCAAGAGTGGCGGAGATGTGCTGGACACACCGCAGTATGCAGAACACACCCATATCCATGGTGACATACACTGCTGGTGTATGGAGTGTAGTGGACAGTGGACGCCACCATGTCACCCCAGCCAGTGGGGGACCTCGCGGAAATGTTGCCTGTTATGCCCCCCAAGCGTCACCGGAGTGGGATGGCCCGGCGTACGCCACGCCAGCGTAGGGGTGTGAATAAAAAGCACATAGGCCTGGGCATGGTCCTCTTCCGGAAAGACCCACGTCTCTGCCAGGGTGGTGCCTGCCACCCCACCATGAGGCCGACGCCGTCCTCGTGAGTGGAGTTGCCTACGATGCTGTGCGCCTGCCGGACCCCGGCACGCTGGACCACGAACCCGTCAGGCCCGCCCCTGCGCAGCCAGGCCACACTGATCACCTGCCGACACCGTCGTGTGTCAAGGAGGGCCCACCACGTGCCGGCGCAAGCTCCAAGCCCGAGGCCCATGACCATGACCTTGGCAGCCACCTCAGACCATCACGGCCTCCACGACACAGGCCCACTTCAGTCCTTTCTCGTTGATGTACTCTATTGCCGCCTTCAGCCTACTCTTCGGACCAGTAGGTCCCATATGTGAAACTGTGTCCTGAGTCATGAATGGCAGTGACCCCAAATCCGGGCCAGCGGCCACAGCACCAGACCCCCCGATCAGTGAGGCATAGTTCCATATGGGCATCTTGTGACACGTGGTGCCACTAACCCTGTTCAACGCCAGCCGGCTACACGTGGTGCCAATAACCCTGTTCAACGCCAGCCGGCTACATGTGGTGCCACTGAACCTGAACAACGCAGGCTGGTGGGGCCATCCAACCTATGCCGGCTACACTAGGTGAATGGGCTGTGCTGACCGCTGCCTCCGGCCTACACTGCGGTCCAGTAGGTCACAGAGTCTTGATTTGGCAATGTTGGAGTTCACATCTGTGTACCGGCATCATCGCAGACTGCATCCCCTCTCAGCACCTGTGCCACTAAGTGTGTTCCCCGACATTCATGGACACTCACTGGTCGTACATTGGTGGCGTTTGAGTCTATGGAATAGGGGCTAGTTTTCATCCTCATGTAGCTGATACCGAATTGTTGGTGAAAACGAGGGTTGCGCTTTCCACTCCTCCATTTGCTGCTTCCAGATAACATCAGACCTTCCGCATCATGCCCTGGAGGACACCTTCCACTGTCCCCCGCAACCCTCCCCAACATACACCTCGGACATTGATGGGGACCCGCTTAGGTCGCATGGCCCATCTGACTGCACCGCAAGTCACCATCCCGTGGCTGGGTGCCTGTGCTGGCCGCAGTGCATCCGGGGCCACTAACTCTGTGCTGCTCAGGCCTGGGACCCCTTCTTCTGAGACATTGAATGGCCTCTGTAGCGATGGTCTTGAGGTCATCAATGCCATGTGTCTGTGGCCCTGCGCTGTCCGCATCCTCTGGCCTCAACTGCGGGCCATCAGGGCCCACACATAGCATCAAGTCTTGACCGGCCCGGACGTCGCATCACCGCAGGAGGCACACGCCACCACCGCAAGGACCACCTCCAACCGCCATCTGCCAGAGTCGAAACGGTGGTCCTGACAGACCTACAGAGTTGCTCAGACCTGTCGTGGATGCCATCATCGGCCTGATACCCTGCTCAGCACTCCAGGTGCCAGTGCACCGCAAGTCATTGTCCGTTATTGATTGAGTTTTGTGCTGTTGTGAGGTTGCGCAGCAATGTCACCTCATGCAGTGGGGAAGACCTGGGACTATGATGAGGAAGATGTGTCAAGTGTGCGGATGGGAGAAGGCACAGACAATGGGAGGGCAGGAGGCAACAGCCCCAAGGCAGGAATGCAGACTGGTGGTGGTAGCCAAGCTACACACCGGGATCTATTACTGGGTATTGCGCTGTGGACTGTGGACGCAACTGTCACCTCATGCAGCGTGGGAGACCTGGGACGTTGATGAGGAAGTTGATGCAGGTGTAACACACCCCACTGCATCTGCATCAGGACTAACCCGAAGGGACACAATCCTAGTGATAGAGCTAGATTTCTCAAATTAAGCATTGCTTTATTTTTATGTTTCAGACAGACTGCATTTAAAATGGCACACAAATTTTGGTGCAAGTGAAAACACATGGCACATGCCTAGTCCAAAGTTTTTTTAAAAGTGGCACTTTTGGTGCATGCAAAGTGAAAAACATAAAATGAGGCTTGGTCATAAATGCTTTCAGTCTGAAATGCTTATGCTGAATTAACATGTGTTTTTGCAGTGTAGAGAAAACTCGTGCTTTCAGTGGCCTCTTTAGCTTTGAATCATGGAATGTGTTCTCTTTTCCCAGTTTCCTTTCCCTTATAATCTACACTCCCTGTTCCTGTCTCAAGAGACTTTGGCTTTGTTGCATATTTAGACAATACATATTCAGTTCATAACACATCTTTTTATAATGTGTATTAATTAACCATGCACCATCACTACACGGGGGCAAAGCATTTGCATGAAAAGCTATCTAAAACATTAGAGCATGTTGCTATGAGTATGTATTAACTGTGTGCGCTTTCAAAATTTACACTAGTGCATGTTTTATGCTATGTTGTACATTGCACATTTTTGCAAATTTTTTGCACAAATAATAAGAAAAGCTGCTTTACACTAATAGCTTTTTGCTAGGTAATCATTTATACAGGGTATTAGTATAGGTAGGTAAAACATAATGGGTTTCATTTGTAAATTAATACTCTTTTTGTGTTTATTTTGTTTTTGGGCCTAAGATAAAATGGCTGCCTGTGAATCCAGCAAGGCTGTGTATTGAATGAGAGACGCATGCGCAGAACCAGCTACATACTGCCAAGTGCCTCAAGTGAAGACCTGGTTCAAGGCCACCATGAACTGTACATTCTTGTTACACTGCCAATGTATCAGTGTTTGTGGAATGTGTCCTTCCTGCGTGCGATGTGACAGGAAGGAGGAAATAGACTGAAACATTTTTCCTAGTAAATGTTGCTAAAACATATAATTGTATTAATCATTAACGCTTCTTTTGTTAAAACTGGTGTGGGTTGGATTTGCCAATGAGAACAGGATGGTGAGACCCTCGTCATCTAAGCTATCCAATCAGGGTGCAAGCTTTACTGAAAATTGCAACCTTATTAGTATAGTCAGCCAAGAATTAGAGTATAAATAATTACCTCTTTAGGGGGCTTGGGGGCTTTTTTAGAGGCTTTAGAAGCTTTAGCGGGTGCAGTCTGAGAGCAGATTGCGTCCGATGAGAGATAGAGGGAGGTGGGGGGCATAGGCTAGCCTTGCACGTCATATTTTTGGCAAGGCAGATCACATTCCTCTGTGGTCTGTGAAGGAGGAGCCTTTTCAGGAGCAGCGTCTCTCTGTGAACACAGAGAGGACAGATGAACAGACCAGGGCAGAGAGTGGAGCTGGCTAGAACAGGATTAGATTTAGATGCTAAAAATTTTAAGTTCATGCTTTGACTAATTAATTAGTTTTTGAAAAGATTTATTTGTCTTATGCATTTATTTCTCTTTATGGGAGATTTTTGCCAATTATTAATTATTGATTAGCCTTGCATAATTCACTCTTGAATTATATTTCCTGAACTCTTTAAAGAACTCTGATTGACATTTGATTCCTCATTCTCTTCCTTTATGGAATGTTTTTGTATGCAACCTATAATATGTTTTGTATTAATTCTATTTTTCCTATTTTCAATTCTGTAACCTGATTGATTAATCACTAATGAATAAAGGGTCAGAGAACTTTAACTTTTAACTAGAAAATAAAACCCTTTAAAATACTCACAACTCTCTTTATTGGCTTAAATATTAATTGCATTTTTGATTTTTCATGTTTATGTAAATCTCCTGATGGTAAGATACAGTGGCAAGGATCCAGTACCTTTGCAGCGGTAAATTAGAAGGTAAATGAGATTTTGCATTGAGAAATTACCGTGAAATTACCGCTGCATCACTAGCAATTTCTTCACATGAGCGCGCTCTTCTCTAGTGCCCCTACCTCAGTGCACTGCAACTCACGGAACCTCCTGACTGATTATTGGGTGACCTCTGTCCTTACTCCGGATCCCTCCATGTTGCTCTGCAGTTGACTCTGTTATGCTGGTGTTTTCTATTTCCATTACACTGGTGTCCACTGTTCAGGTTGTTGCCAGCACCAAGCACTCCGTGCGGGCTGGCTTATACTCACCCCACACACATCCAGCACAGGCGTCACTGTACATGTGGCCCTGCCAATAAAGGGGCCAGTTCAACATGATATGTGCATGTGTCCCTGTGGTCTTGTTGTATGCATGGGGGCCTTGGGCCCTACGACATTACATTGTGCTGTGTACAGCAGATGCAGACATGTCACCGCAGGCAGCAGGCTAGAACCTGGACATGTAGCTTGGTCGTCACCCACTCAATTCGTAAGGGGAGTGGACTGTGCCGTCGTACGCAGAGCCAACGTGGGTGTGTGACTGATATGTGCGAGCCCCTGGGCGTGGTTCTGTACTGGGTATGTGCATCTGCATGTGTCTCTATGGCAGTGTGGGTCTCCTTTGTGGGGTGTAGGTGGTCCCTGAAGGGTATTGGACACCCACGTATGTGTTCTAGTTCGCATTCCATGGGTTCGGCAACACCCGCACCTGTTGGGCCACCTCCTTTTGGCGTTCTGACACCTGGCATTGGGGTGCCATGTGTGGGTCGGTGAAGTGTTGTGAGCCACCCGTGATTGCGGGTGCTTCATGCTGTGTGGTCTGTTGCAGGGGCTGGGTTCTCCTCTGAGTAGCTTGTCTGCCCTGGTCCTGGTGGTGGGTTGTGTGGGATGTCCATGGGCTGTTGTAGGGCGTCGGTGTCGAAGGTGTGGTGTTCGTCTCTGGCATCACTGATGGGTTGTCTGTTCTGACCTGCTGGAGGTGTTTTTTGTCCCTCTGCATTGTGAAGGGGAGGTGCATGTTGGCATTGTGTTGGCGCCTTGTTCTTGTCGACATGCAGACTGTGTGACAATGTACATTGTGACTGTTTGGGCGGTGGTGGCTATTTGAGTTGGGACAGTGTACATTTGGCCTACATGGCTGATGTGGGGTTGTAGCCGTAGATATGCATCTCACAGTTCCCTGCTCTGTCCAATGTGTTTGTTCTGTTTCTGCGCCTGGCCTGACCCAGTTGTGTCCCCTGTTCTGCAGTGTGGGTGTTGCACTTTGTGCCACATTGTCATGGTATGTGCTGTGATTGCTATGTGTGTGTGCTGCAGTGTGCCACGGGGATGGGGGACATGTCCCTGGGTAATTGTGGGTGTGCAGTGTGCTACACCTTGTTGTGCATGTGTGCCATTGTGCCCATTACCCCCGTCCCCCAGTCCCTGTTGGATCCTCACCCTGTTGTTGTTGTGTCGGGTCCTGTCGAGCTGTGTCCATACTCCCACCTCCTTGCACCATCTCCACACTGATGACTGTGGCCTGGGTTTCCTCCAGCTCCTCCTGTGGCGCTGGCCTGCTATCTCCTGTCGCCGTTGCTGCTTTCCTGTTGGCAGCGGGTTTGTGCCTGGTTTAGGTTGTCACGTCCTGGCGGCGCCTCTTGGCCTCCTGGATTGGCCTCCTCGGCACTCCGACTGCATTCTAGGTGGTCTGCTTGTGGGTCAGTTGCTGGTAGTGTTCTGTGACTCCGTGGCGCTGGTCTTGTTTTCCTGCAGTCTGCACCCCGTCTTCCTCTCCCTTTTCTCCTTGGCCTTCCCCGACCCCGTTGTTCCTTGCTGGTGGTCTGTGGGGGTTGTGGGGTTCGCGTTGACCTCTGCGCTGGGTCAGGGTGCATCCATGATGCTACGTGCTTTGGCTTGTTTCTGGTGTGCTGTTTCTGTGGTTTTTCTGGTGCAATTTCCCCCAGACGCGTGGGATTTGCAGGCCTGTGGCTGCTTTTCGCTACTTTTTGTACCGCGATTGGCCTCATCGCATGATTTCTCGGGTTCGCGGTTCGCATTTTTTCGGCGTGGCGTTGATTTTCACGCTGACATTTGACACGTTATCTGGTGACTATCGCATGCTACCGCCTTGTTGTGAATTCCACGTTGACACGGGGTTATTTTCCCGCGATAGGCTGCGATATTGAAAGTTGCGTTACGCTACTCTTGCGGTGGTTATCGCACGTTCTTGTGAATATACCCCTCAGTATTTTCTCCATGAGTACTCATGAGTTATATTTACAGATAACAGATCTAAATCAGGGCCAATTTGTAATTATATGTTTGTAATTGTCTACAGAACACAGTTTACCATGCTGTACAGCTAAGTCTGTTAATATTTAAACAAATCTAATTACAAACCTATGCAATTGCAAAGAAATGTACTTACAAGCTGAGTATGGAACTAAATACACATTTCGGTAAAATATTTGAACACATACGTTTGATATTTGATGCAGTCTGTGTAATTGATATCAAGGAGAGTGATTGCAACTCCATTGCTCTGATTGCAAGTGCAGAATAATTAGATATTAGCTTGTAATAATATCACTGGAGTCCTAATGGAGCTGAGCTTATTTCTCACAGAGGCATGCTCATACAATGTACTATTCCCTCTTTTTATGTATCAAGAGTTTTGTTCTTGTCATAATATTGCCCAAAGACTGGTAGCCACTGTATCATCCCTAGAAGGATAAAAGGCGGAATAAAATCTGCTAGGAAAAGAAACACAAACTGCAGATGTCAGCATCAAGTTGGCTCTCATGCCGACTGTAATGGCATTTGAACAAATGAAGAGCAAGGCGTGCTACATACATAATTGTGCTGTGTTATATCTCAGCCCTGCAACACCAATTCAGCTTGACTGCTTGATATACCAGGACCATGAATATAGAATGTAAAAACTACTTCTATGCTCGGAATGGAATTCCGAGCATAGAAGTTGTTTTCAAAACAGTACCTGGTGCACCGATTCAACTTCTTCAACACACACACACATAGTTCAGAGGTTCACCAAATCTCACTATCCCAGCGCTTGCGTTAGGAATGCAGCAATTTATCATACTCAGGAGACATAATTAGATTGTAAACCTCTGTTTCTCGATACTACTGCGGCTTGAGATTAGTCAACAGGAACATGTTGGAAGGGAGAGACTGCAGAATGCCAATGTCTGGTAGAAATGGCCTGGATTCTGTTTTGTGTTGCGCATGATGTCTTAGTTGAAGCTAATGTGCATCTGTTAAGACTGTGCACCTTCCCTGACTTTTATACGCATTCATTAGACCTAGAGAAAACGTATATATATAGTTAAAAAAATACATTCTTGAATATATAGATAGAGAGATAAATAGAGATAGATAGAGAATGAGTGAAAAGAGAGAGAGAAAGCACCTGCTGAGCTCATGTCCTGGTGATGTCACACGTTTGTTTCCCTCTGTTGTTACCTTATAGCAGTGAATAATCGAATTTCCATCTTGTTATCTATGCCAATGGCACTCGCACCATTGGAGATTTGCATAAAAAATAGTTTAGATATTTAAAAAAATCCATTGCTATGCACATACGATAACAGACTCCCGGATTATTTTGCTGAAAAAGTGAGTGCTGTTCCCTATGACGTTATCTGCACACCTCTGTGGAATTGTTTGGAAACGCAGAGCAGGGACTGTCTAATAACATTGAGCTCAGATTCAACCATGTTAAATAATTGCTTAAGCTATTTAACCTAGATCTGAAGTTAGTCCTTTGGAATTTTCCACATGATCCAATAGACTTTGGCATGGTTGATGTGTTGATCACTAGCTCTCCCAAAGATTTTGGCACAGGATATTTAAATAGATAAATAGCCAAACAGATAATTCAGTCTTTCCGGGTAGCAGCAACAATATGAAGTATTAGGAATATTGAGTTGTGAATAACATCGTTGGTTTTCACTGAGGAGTTCCAAGAGACATCCTTGCAACTGCAAAAAACTGAAGATGTTAATGATGTTTGTTGCTTGGTACCCAAAAATGGAAATATCCATATTATTAACAACAACCCCATTTACAAATTTAACTTTTTGCATGGGTTCCTCAATGCTGTATGTGTATATTGATTTGATTTATAGTTTATATAGCGCTTGAATGCCCTGGGGTGTATTGGCGCTGCTGTTTTCATGAGAGAAAAAAGACAATGAAAGAGAATGCTGCTCTAATGTCTGAAGAGGAACGTCTTCAGAGATTTTCGGAAGGACAAGAGGTATGGGTAGTTTTTTAAATTCATGGGGAGAGAGTCCCATAGTTTTGCCGTCCCCAAAATGAAACTCCTGCCTCCCTATAATAATCGCTTGGCTTTAGGCAGTACTAATTGCTTGGTAACCGAGGATCTGAGTCTCCTGGAGGTAGTGTACCAGACAGATCTCTCCTGAAGATAGCCTGGACCAATGCTGTCCAGTGCCTTAAAAGCTATACAAAGAGACTTAGGGGCATATTAGCAAGACCCACGTTAAAATTATCGCCGTTTTAGCGGCAGGAAACTGCCGCTAAAACGGCGATAATGGGCTTGCTAATATGCGTTATGGAATTCCAATAGAAGCCCAGGTTAGAGGTCCTGCACATCTAACCTGGGCTTCTATTGGAATTCCATAACTCATGTTAGCAAGCCCATTATCGCCGTTTTAGCGGCATTTTCCTGCCGCTAAAAAGGCGATAATTTTAACGTGGGTCTTGCTAATATGCCCCTTAAATTCTATTTTCTTTGACACTGGAAGCCAATGTAGCTTAATCAAGGCCTGCAGCACCGACTGATATTTTGGGATTCCTGACAGAAGCCGAGCTGATGCATTCTGTAGCATCTGAACATTTTGGAGATATTTTTTCTGGATGCCCATAAATAGGATACTCCCAAAATCCAATTTGCCTAAGACTAAAGTAGTGACCACCCTTTTTTGGAGGTCAGGGGGATGAATAGACAGATTTTCCTAATTATTCTTAGAGTAAAAAATACTGATGAGGCTACAGCATTGACCTGATCTTCATAGTTAAGTATATCATTAAAAACAATCCCGGGTTCTTCACTTTCCGCACTGGTGAGGAAAGTAACCTGATATCCTGAGACCACCAGTTTGTCAACCAAAAAGACTTGTCTTTGCCTAGAACAGGGTTCTCCAAAGTTGGTCCTGGAAGGCCAGATCCATGCCATTTTTTTAGAATAACTTCATTTATCTAAATGGGGATATGCTTAAATCTGGCATGGGTCCGGCCCTATGCCAGGATCTGCAGTCAGTAAACTCCAGTTTTGCTTCATAATATTCATCAGTTTGTAGGACTTTTTATTATGTGTAGTAATGAATCTGTATGTTTTCTGTTTAACTGCATTACAGTGTTTGGAATTCGTATTAAAAAGAACATCCTCCTGTTTGTATGGGGTTTTTTAATGTCAAATTATTTTTTTGTGTTTTCAGAAAGAATCAGCAAAATAAACAAACAAAATACAGTGGTGAAATAAATTAATCCAGGGATGCATCAGTATCACAATGTAATATAGGGGATTACAGTTAGAGAAGGGCTGTGTATATTCTGACTAACAAGCTGTTTATAGCTTTCACTGTATTGGTACTTGTACACAGCTAGTACAGGGATATTCTCTACAGTCACTAATATAACATTATTCTTATGAAAACAAATCCTAACAAGTGAGGCATATGCACAGGTAAAATGGAAAGTAGAAAAATAGGACTGTTAGTAGACTATCAGCAGACTGTCTGCACTAAGTTAAGGGAACATTAAACGGAATCATTAGCCGGCTCCAGTGAGGCTGTCATGGTTTATAAGACTCTGTGGTTGGGTTGGGTATAGTCCGAGCAATCCCGGGAAATGTGCAAAGGGCTTGTTCAGGGAGGCTTGAAGATAAAGGAGGAGGAATACAATGGACCCCCTATTGCTCTGAGAGATCAGTGCCAAGGTGCAAGTTGTAATTTTATATTATCAGCGCCTCTGAGGAAGACTAGCCATTCCTGCCACAGTTTTTCCAATTGTTAAGAATCATTTTGAATTCAAGTGTGAGCATCAAGTCTAAAAGATATTGGTCATTATAATTTCGTAGTTGAGGGTCAAGGATCCCAAGAGTGCGTATGAGAATTCTCTTGTGGGTTTGACATGAAAGGTGTGTGGATAGGGCAGTAAAACAGCGTGTGAGCTAGGTCTCCCACCAGTGAGTTGCAGTTCCAGCACATAGGGTTTTGTCTGAGGGTAAGCTTGTGCAATCTGGATGGGGTCCAGTACGCTCTATTAATGAACATATACTTTGTTTGGGAGAGCATTGGTGAGATCTTATTTGCAAAGGGAGACATGTGTATGCATTTCCAGTCAAATCTGATATTCCTGGTGTTGGGTTTGACTTCCCATTTCTGTTTGTTTTCAGTATGAGTCTTACGGGGGTTTCGGAGAAGAAATGTATATATTCTAGACACCATGTGACCCAATTTGGTCAGTTGACTCAGCTTGTGGGGTAGTGAGGGGCTGACCTGTTTTAGGGGATGTTTTGAGATTTGGACTTTGAGTTTCAAGAATCTGTATGTCTATGTTGTCTAAACCTAATTCTTTTTGCAGGTTAGAGAAGAACTTAGGAGAGATGTCCTAGTAGTTGTCTTTGATCAAGTTAACACCTTTTTCGTGACCAATTGTGCCAAAATGTTAGTTGTCCATCTATTTTTAGTCTAGGGTTGGACCAAATTGCGGCCATATTAGAGTTGCGTATTCTAACGTGTGAGCGTGCATCTAAGCGTAGAAGAGCATGTTTGGTATTCTGTATAATATACTTGGAGTCCAGTGGGAGTGTGCATTGTCCGGATAGAGGGAAGGGGGGTATTATTTATGAGGCTTTTTTCTACTTCCACCAATATTGGCTGATATTCCAAATCATCGACGAACCAAGTGGCACCTTGTTTGCAGAGGAAGGCAATTGGTAATTCCTGAAATTAGGGGGCCTACCCCTCCTCTGTCTTTGGTCAATTTGACTTTCAAAAGAGAGATTCTAGCTTTCTTCCCTTCCCATAAAAAGAGTATTGTTTTATCTATCTTTTTCAAAAAATCTTCAGACAAAGTCATAGGGAACATACTGATGAGGTAGGTGATTAATAGCTTAATCATAACTTTTAGTGTTTCTACTCACCCCCACCATGACAGGAATTTCAGGGACCAACCATCCAATAGTTAGTTGATTGAGAAGTGTATTTTTGTTCGTTTCTAATGTGGTGATGAGATCATTGGTGAACTCTAATCCTAAATATTTAATGCAGCCCCACTGCCAAGCCAGTCCTGAGTTCCCAATTATTTCTCTGTTGCCTAGGTTGTTAAGTAGTTTGACTTCTGTTTTATTCTTATTAAGTGTGTAGCCTGAGATCTGGGAGAAATTTTGTATCAAGCTCATTAAATCTGGAATGGCTGTGTCTGCGTTTTCAGAGACTGTCAGGATATTGTCTGCATATGCGGCTACTTTGAAGGTGATCATACCAAATTTTATACCTGGTATTTCTTTATCCTCTCTCAGTTGGTGTAGGAGCGGCTCTATAGCTAGTAGAAATAGTGATGGGCAGAGAGTGCAGCCTTGTCTGGTGACTTGTCTCAATGTAAAAGTGGAAGAGATAGTATCGCCGGCTCTGACATTTGCTCATGGAAAGTGATAAAGGGCCAAAATCATACGGATTAGCATGTCTCCAAAGTTGAATTTTTCAAACACAGATCTTAGGTATGTCCAGTCAACCATGTGAAATGCTTTTTCCGCATCTAGTGTGATTGCAACTGTGGGGGATTTTGTTGGCTATGCTTTTTGAATTGCGTGGCATAAGTTCCTACTTTAATAACTGTGAGTCTGTGTTTTAGAAAACCCACCTGAGATGGGTGGATGAGTTTGGTAATATGTTTTTGTAGCCAGTTAGCTAGTATCGTGGCATAGATTTTACAGTCCAAATTTAGTAGCAAGATTGGTCTATAATTCTTTGGAGAGAGGGGGTCTTTACCATCCTTAGGTATAACTGTTATGATGACTTCAGCTGGTATACCAGACACTTGGCCTGTGGTTGCAAAATGATTAAATAGTTTCAACAGTGCAGGGGATAAGGAGGTGTAGAATGTATTTACAAAGGTAGAGCTATAGCCATCAGGACTTGGAGCTTTGCCAGTTTTTAGTTTCTTAACAGTTTCCTCAATTTCCTGTTTGTTGATTGGTTCATTTATGGAAATCTTTTCTTGTTCAGTTAGTGTGGTGAGGGATAGCATGTTCAAGTAGTTTTTACATTTAGGGGCCGATTCCGATCTCGGTCGGAGGCGCACCCAATACCATTTGGTCGGGAAAAAGCCATGCGAAAGCCTGTTTCCCGACCGATCCGTACAGTACACGGAACGAGCAAGTACGATGCGCACAACAGCAAAAAATCCGGCCGAGCCGTACTCACCCAAACCAGGTCCTGTTCTCCGACCGAGGCGAATCCGGAAACGCCGAATCGAGTCGCACGGAAGGAAAAATGCAGCCCCGTCCGGCCGGACAAGTACGATGCGCTTTCCGTACGTGCCGAACCCGTCGCTACGCACGGCACGTCAAAGCATCTGGGAGAGGCGCACATAAGCTCCGATTCGCGCCACAACACGATCCACGGCTCCGAGAAGAACACGGCACCGACGAGGACGAGGCGAAGCGACGAGGACGATGCGAAGCAACGAGAAGGACGAACGACACGAACCAACCATGAATCCCTTCGTCCCGATCATACCAATATTCTACATTTACTACCGGAACAGGCACGGACGCGTACGGCGCAGAAGGTAAGCCAGACACCAACCACAAAACACATACAACACGTACACGACACATCACACACACACACGGGGATGCTGAATATACTTACACCAGCAACAGCAGCACCATAGGGGCGGGATGCCCATCACCAATGCCACATATGCACACAGGGACCTGAATGCGCACCACCACCCCTACCCAGGGGGGCTGGATGCCTACCACTACTACCACCCTCACCCAGGGGGGCAGGATGCCTACCACTACTACCACCCTTAGCCTGGGGGGCAGGATGCCCACCACTACTACCACCCTCACCCAGGGGGGCAGGATGCCTACCACTACTACCACCCTCACCCAGGGGGCAGGATGCCTACCACTACTACCACCCTCACCCAGGGGGGCAGGATGCCTACCACCACCCTTAGCCAGGGTGGCAGGATGCCTACCACTACTACCACCCTCACCCAGGGGGCAGGATGCCCACCACTACTACCACCCTCACCCAGGGGGGCAGGATGCCTACCACTACTACCACCCTCACCCAGGGGGGCAGGATGCCTACCACCACCCTTAGCCAGGGTGGCAGGATGCCTACCACTACTACCACCCTCACCCAGGGGGCAGGATGCCCACCACTACTACCACCCTCACCCAGGGGGGCAGGATGCCTACCACTACTACCACCCTCACCCAGGGGGGCAGGATGCCTACCACTACTACCACCCTTAGCCAGGGGGGCAGGATGCCTACCACTACTACCACCCTTAGCCAGGGGGGCAGGATGCCCACCACTACTACCACCCTCACCCAGGGGGGCAGGATGCCTACCACTACTACCACCCTCACCCAGGGGGGCAGGATGCCTACCACCACCCTTAGCCAGGGGGCAGGATGCCTACCACTACTACCACCCTCACCCAGGGGGGCAGGATGCCTACCACCACCCTTAGCCAGGGTGGCAGGATGCCTACCACTACTACCACCCTCACCCAGGGGGGCAGGATGCCTACCACTACTACCACCCTTAGCCAGGGGGGCAGGATGCCCACCACTACTACCACCCTCACCCAGGGGGGCAGGATGCCTACCACTACTACCACCCTTAGCCAGGGTGGCAGGATGCCTACCACTACTACCACCCTCACCCAGGGGGGCAGGATGCCTACCACTACTACCACCCTCACCCAGGGGGGCAGGATGCCTACCACTACTACCACCATCACCCAGGGGGCAGGATGCCTACCACTACTACCACCATCACCCAGGGGGGCAGGATGCCTACCACTACTACCACCCTTAGCCAGGGGGGCAGGATGCCTACCACTACTACCACCCTTACCCAGGGGGGCAGGATGCCCACCACTACTACCACCCTCACCCAGGGGGGCAGGATGCCTACTACTACTACCACCCTCACCCAGGGGGGCAGGATGCCCACCACTACTACCACCCTCACCCATGGGGGGCAGGATGCCTACCACTACTACCACCCTCACCCAGGGGGGCAGGATGCCTACCACTACTACCACCCTCACCCAGGGGGGCAGGATGCCTACCACCACCCTTAGCCAGGGGGCAGGATGCCTACCACTACTACCACCCCCACTCATAGAACTAACTACATATATAGATATGTGTGCATGTGTGTGTGTGTGTGTGTGTGTGTAAACAGGCTGTGCCAGGAGTGACTGCTGTAAAAAGACAGTGTACAAGGGCTGACGGCAGAAGAAAAGTGCATTATAACTAGGGACAGGTAAGTGCACCATGCATGGGGATCAAGAAAGACTAAGAGGAGGCTAGCTGACTGCCACAGGAATGAGTTTCAGAAGCCGGCTGCTGAGAGTGCTTTGGTATGCTTGACTTTAGAGAGAACATAATGCGGACCATGGGCAGCTTCAGAGCTGGCTCAGAAGAACAGCAGTGTGCCACAGCTCGGACATGCTGCCACATTTCTGGAACAGATGTAAATAAAACAGAAAAAGTTCAAATAAGCAACTGGGCAGCCTAGGGCGTAAGGGCAGAATGCCGCCGTGCATAACAAGAGTGCAGGAAGGGTGGGCTGGGGCAGCAGGAGAGGCATACGAACAGAAGGAAAATGAGAGTTGCACAGAGGCAGCACAGGGTGGGAGAAGATAAGCCTGTCATGTCAGACGTAACAGGGTGGTCTGTGTTAACTGTCACATACCTGGGAGGAGTAAAAGGTGGGCCTCATTTAATATTTCCCACTTTAGAAAAGCAAAGGGGAGCTGCGTTCAATATCTTGCACCACCGAGGATCAAAGGGCGAGCTGGGTTTAATATCTGACACCTGATGGAAGAAATGGGTGGGTTACATTTAAAATCTCACTCCAAAGAGCAAAATGGTCAGCATTTAATAGATCAATCACAAGATGAGCACAGACTGAGTTGGCTGTGCTCCATATGTCACATCCGAGAGTCACATGCCAGACTCACCGTGAACTTGCTGGGAGGATGGGTCAGTGAGTTAGACACTGGTCACTATTGCAAGGGGTGAGCTACAAATCACAAATTCAGTTAATTGCAAGGGTAACACGGCCTTCAATCCTGCCGAGGTTCTTATAAACACAGGCTGCATTCCTCTCATGATCATAGAAATTCAACAGTTATAGTTAGAGTTATCTCAAGAAACTATAACTCGAGCCCTAAGGTAACTATAACCTGTGCCCTCGCCATGCACCGTTAATTACCCCACATATCACATTACTCATAACATCTTCTGTGACATTATTGATAATATAACTGCAACATTTTCTGTAAAATTACTGATGAGAAAACTGTGCATGGTAGAGGCACGAGTTATAGTTACTTTAGAGCACAATTATAGTTTTTAGAGATAACTCTAACTATAATTTGCTGAATTTCTACAGTTTTGTGTGTGTAAATTGTGATCCTAATTATAACATCCCAGTAACCTTTGTCTTTTTAGAAAATATATACATTTATAAATATTCACTGAAGTTAGATAGTTAGAGGTTACTTTAGGGCACCAGTTATAGCTACTTGAGATAACTCTAACTGGTGAATTTCAGTGGTATATTTATACTGTCATTGTCACCGAACTATAGCGTCACTTAAACCTTTGAGTGTACGAGTCATAAAATGGCTGCTAAAATGGCTGCTGCAACGTCTTTGCTGATGTTGACAGCAATCAATCAGATCTTATCTGAGGTGAGTTGGCTGGCCATTAATAGCAAACCAGAAATCAATTTCCTATATAAACATGGTCCTAAGTACTACTACACAGTGCGGACTGCCATGCTGTAAAATACAAAAAAACCTTTTTCAATGAAAAGCCCCCCCCCCGGGGTGGGCCAGAGCCTTGATGCACAGTGCAGTAGTTTTTAAAATTTTCTAAATCTTTTTGAGAGTGTGTGTGCATAGGGCCTGCTCCCTAATTATCCCCCATATCCCCAGGAGTGACATCAATATTGAGGGGTCTTGGGACCCCATACCTCAGACACTGAAGCAGATATCAGATTCATTTTGGGAGGGGTGTGCGTGGGACCCCCTCCCTGAACTTTAGATAGCCCCGAGAACTCCCATCTTCCAGCGGTGTCGCTGTCTGTAGGATTCCCGAGACCTTGATAAAGAAGGACGTGGGAGGGCTCCTCCACACATTTGCCACTGGTATGTCATCTTAATCCCTGTTACCATATGAGAGGGGCACCAATTTCAAAAGCAACTACCTGCCCTAGCTGATGCAAACAAGGCCCTAAGGAAGGGTCCTAGAATTACTCTACTGTCTCTGGAGCAGATCAAGGAAAAAAGAAAATAATCACATCAAATTTAATAAAAATACATAATAATTTTATTGATTACATAATCATTTCAACAATTCATAAATACAAAGAATATACTTGACACGGCATATGATAGTCAATAAAGAAAAAGAAAAAAATCAATCAAGAAGTTTAGGTCCCACACACCTACTACAACCAAACCACTCAAGCGTCATACATTCCCATAATTCATCAAAGACTCACACATCATTCACACAAATTCCAAAAACACTCTAACATAAAAATTGTACAAAACAGCCACAAGATGGTCAATTAACAGAATGGAAAAAAGTCATCAGGGGGTAGGGGTGAAAGTAATCCAGCGACCCCCACACGAAAAACGCCAACGCGCGTTTCGGTGTGATGCCCCAGCCGGGGCTACACCTTCATCAGGGCGGAGATGAACAATGAGGGGTGGGACAAAACCCTATAAATATAAGAAGAAAAAACATATTTTTCAAAAAAACATATATTTTGTCATCCAAACAATATTTTTAAGCTCCAGACAACCCATATATCATCTATATAATTAATAAAACAACTGGAATAGCGTGCTAACATCTAACAATTCAAAAACATAAAAGTGACATAACAGAGGCATATAATTTAAAAATCCATAAAAAGAATCATCAAAGGCACCAAACCCATAAGATGAAAATAGAAAAATAAAGACCGAAAAACATAATAGGGAACAAGATGTGGATACCAGCATGAAAAAACACCAACCTAGTGAATAACAAATAACAAACAAGTGGGTTTGAGAAAGAAACAGCTCCCAAAAGATGAAGAAAAGAAGCAATTTTTCTAAAAGAAATAAGAAAGAAGAAATTTTTGTGTATGTGCTCTCAAATGGCATACCAGTAGTATTGAAGAAAAGGGCGCCAAATGATTTCAGAAGATGGGGCGAAGGAGAACACCCAGCACAGGAGGCTTCTCAATAGGGTTCTAAAATAACCAAAACGTACAAAAATGTACAACAATTATATTAGAATTCCCCTTTATAGACGCCAACCGGGGATACCTCCAGCCAGCACTAATCTTGCACATGTACCTACAACATATAATAAACAAAGGGAAACCTACCCAATAAATAAAATGATAATAAATTCTCTTCCGCAGGATAAAAGAGAATCTTTTTCTTACGGCCCAACTCGTGGTAATCTCGTAAGCGGAGGCAAGTTCAGCACCTTTAGGCGATTCTCAAAGGTCATGAAATTCAAATGTTGATAGATAGATCACGGATCTAAAAAAACACACGAAGGGCACGAACATAATGTCCTTAATGGAGTCCCCAAATATGAATAAGCAGTTCACATAACAGTTAAATGGAAGGGAATCCCAGAGCACATGTGGAAGGTAAAACCCCACATAGATGTCAAGCCTGAATATATCGAGAGGGGCACACCACAACTGTACTCCCTGCCTGCATGTAGCAGGCAGGTAGCAAAAATAAGTAACTATAACTCACACCCTCAACATGCACTGCTTATGACCTCACATAGTACATCATTCATGGCATGTTCAATGGCATCATTGTTAACATCTTACATAGCATCTAAAATTACATCATTAATGGGAACTCTGTGCATGGCAAGGGCATAATTTAAAGTTATTCCAGTTAACTATAGCTGGTGAATTTCAGTGTTTTCTGAGCTTAAAACCTTACAGGATAAATGACAATTTGATCTAATTATAAAAGCACCTTAACTTTAGCTTTTTTCAGTGAATTTCTGAGTTTCTTTTTAAAATAGAAAGTGAGATATTATTATCAGATCAAACTATACCACCAAATTAACCTTTCTTTTTTTTGTTTAGTGAAAATAAATCACTAAAATTAAAGTACACTGTTAAAAATATTTTAAATTAATTAAAAATAGAACTTTTAAAAACATTTATTACATATTATGTAAAAACCTTTTTTACTGTGGGTGGTAATTTTTTTCAATTATTGTTTAACACTTTAGTATATGTATTTAATTTAAAGAGTTAATGTGCTGTAGCATTTATTATATTAGTTCTATATTAAGAACAACTATTTTTAAATTATTTTATATTTATCTTTTAAATTAAAATATTAGAAATAACCTTTTAAAAGTATAATGCGATGTAATAATCTTTCCTATACTTTCCAAAAGGATGTCTCCACCACGCTGGTGGAGTTCTCTTCCTATGTATGAAAAGTTACTAATAGTCTTAGATGTCTCCATCCCCAGAACTAAGGGGATGGAGACAAGTATGTTTACATTTAGGTGTAACTCAAATCTCTGGTATAGTGAATAGCACAACATTGTGGATTTACATTTTTTACAATCTCTTGCACCATTTATGTGCAGGAGTATATTTACACATGAATAAATGCACATGTGTGAATTTACCTTTGTGAATAGGCCCCTCTGTGTTCAGATTTGCGGACGAGACATAGCACATATAGGAATTTTGCAAGATGAAAACTTACTAAGCATTATAGTCAAGTATGCAATGTATACAAGTAATAAAATCTCTCTCAGCTTTTTAACATTTGCATGTTAACCAAAGAAGTTCTGAGAATGGTGTGCAAAATAGCTGATACAACATGCAAGTTCTCACCATCAGCAAAACGGTGAGTCTTCTGAACCATCATTTCCACATGCTCTTGCACTAGCTTGCAGAAAGATAACCCTCAGGCAGCCTGTCCACTCAATTATAATGGCAGATAATTGGGTACCGAAAGTTATTTCCTTTGAAGCTGTTGCATTTAGACTCTCTGGACTACAAACAATGTTGAGGGCCAGAAAATCCTCCATATGCTCTAACCATCACAAACTGAAATAGTTATCACAAAACAGGTGAATGAAAACAATAAACCCAAAATGAATGTCTGGAATTCTAAACCTTTTCAAATGAAGGTAAGATTTGTGATTCATGCTCAATAAAGAATGCAAATGAAAGTCAGTGTTATGAATCATAATCAATAGAGCACTAACTGTAAATCAAAACCATTTCCTTAAACTTGTCTGTGTTTCTGTCTTAGGGTATTCAGATGAGTAACAAAACAGATGAATAGAATGGATAATTAGTCCTACCCAAGCAATGAGTCTCAAACTCCTGTAAAGTCAACAACATACTTTCAGTAATTAAAACCTGGGCTCAACCCTGGATACCTGTGGCACATACAGACAGGCTTAACTTAGGAAAATGTTTTCAGAAAGATTAATAGAGTCAAAAAGTCTAATCACAACTCAATAAAAATCTCACATTAAGAAAAATATAATAAGAATAATTCCACCAAAACAACACAGATCAAATTAGGAGAAGCAAAGATATGAATTTTTAAAGTTGTAAGGCAAAATGCACCAAGAAAAAGTAACTGCCAACCAGAAATCACTGTTCGCAGTTGATCTAGGTACAATTTCAGGCTGACCACGTTGGAGCCCAGGTCAGATACACTTAGTGGGTCATCGTTGTCAAAGTTTTTCAGTCTTTTTACAGAAGTGAAAATTTTCCAGCAGGGCAATAATGAAGCCTGTATTATAAAAAGACCACCCAAATCCAGAAAGCCATTGATTAATGTCCCACTGAGGCTGTTGGCTTTGGTGGGAAAAGCTTTGAGGGGGCAAATTCAACCTTCGCAGTAGCTGAGGTCCTCTGGTTGAGCAGTTACTTTTTGCTGCTTTCCCGGGTCAAGATATCTACCTTCACACTTTGGGCCTGATTTATGAAGCGTTTTACCGGTTGCAAATGGGAAAATGTGATTCAGTAACTTGTTATCGAATCACATTTTGCTTTTGCGATTCGATATTAGGAAGGGGTATGTTTAGGGCATTTCTTCCTAATACAGGATAGCACTGGTATATAGGATTGTTTTGCGACCGGGAATGCGGTCACAAAACATTTGCAGTTACCAACTTCAAGTTGGTGGTAACTCATTCACAAAGGGGAAGGGGTTCCCAAGGGACCCCTTCCCTTTGTTAATGTGGGCGCCAACATTTTTAAGAGCAGGCAGTGGTCCCATGGACCACTGCCTGCTCTTAAAAATTAAAAGGAACCTTTTCATTTTTCTATTTTAAATGCATCCCATTTTCCTTAAGGAAAATGGGCTGCATTTAAAAAATACAACTGCTTTATTTAAAAAGCAGTCACAGACATGGTGGTCTGCTGACCCCAGCAGGCCACCATCCCTGTGAGTGATAGCCATTCCCAATGGGTCGCAAATCGTGACCTTCCTCATGAATATTTATGAGGTAGGTCATTTGCAACCCACTGGGAATCGCAGAAAGTGTTCAACACACTTTCAGTACATGCATTTCGCAATTAAGGAATTGCAAAATGGTTTCTTAGTACATCTGTCCCTTAGTCTCTTTTTGGATCTCAAACCCTGCCAGTTGGGCAATTCTGAAGGTGTATCCGAGGAAGCAAGGTCCCACTGAAGCTCCAGAGGACTTGGAAGGCCAAAATATTTCAAAGGCTCAACTTTTCAGACTTTCTGTGGCAGTTTCTCTTAGCCATTCATAATTCTTTCTGGACCTCACAGACACCACTTAGGAGCCATGACACAATGCAGTAGAGACAACCAGCAAGATCCAGCCAAGTTCTAGTTACTACTGGTCCACTGGTCACTCCAGGAAAAGGCCTAATGCAGCTTGTCGTGTCCCTTTAGCTACAAAGGTCAGTTTGTGTGCAAGTGTAAGCAAGCCCAGACAATCAAGTTTTCACACAGGTTACAAACAGCAGGTCCGGTCTTCTTCTTTTCTGTCATAGGTCCAGAAAGTGTTCTGATGGTCTGGTGGTGATAAGATACTTTAGTTAAATTCACTTGCCAGTGGTGAGAGGGGTGCCTCGTGTCCTCTTCCTGACCAATGGGTAAAAGATTCCCAAAGGCATCCCTTCCCAATTTTGCAGCACATTATGTTTCCATCACCACAAACTGTCCCACAGTGCATCATTCGCAGAAAAATCCAAAGGTGGCAAAAATGGTCTGCCCCCTAGAGAGCTTATGGCAAACCTAGGATTGTCCCTCGGACTTAACCACTCTAAACATATTCTGAGGCCAACTCCTCCCTCTACTGAACCTAAAGCTAGGAGGCCAAAGTGTGTTTTGAGATCAAAAGACCCCTCTCCTCCAAGCTTCTCTAATCACTAAACTATAAACGTACATGCCTTCCCTGGTCCCTTTTAATTTAGTGAAGATCCTGGATACTCTTAAACTGCCTTGCTTGGGTTATACAGAGTCACCTTCTTCTCCCGAGTCATTGTCCTGCAATGAGAGCAGCATTTCATGGCTCATGGAAGCACCACTGACAGGCCAACTGCCGGAAGGGCAATTCTAATTGGCCTACAGGTCCTTAGATAGGTAAAGTATAACTTTTAAAAGTTATATTTTCCGATTTATTTATCAAGACTCCAACTTCACCATTGAATTGGGTTTTTAATAAATAATAAATAGTGGTTGAACCATCTCTGAAACTTATTGCAAACTACATATATAGAATTAGTATCTCAAACAAACATACTGTTCTGTGATTTTTGTCCTTTTTATGAAATGTAATGCAAGTGAAAATGAAATTTAACAAAACCTGCAAATACACCAGGAACCTGACCTGTCCAGTGATTTTCCTTGTGCAAGAATACCAGGAGAGATGTTATTGAGGATCGGGGTGCCATGTAGCCCAGCCTCAACCCCCAGCCTCCAACAGACTCCTTCCTAGGGCAAGGGGAAAGCCTGGAACATTCTCCATGCCAAATTACAGCTGCATTTTAACGCCCAGGACATCTGCCACACACCTGCCACTGCTACCACTTACCATATGCTCGGAGCAGCTGGAACGGTATGTATTAATTTGCACTGAATTAGGAATTATGTGCATATTTTGACCCAGAATTACTGCGCCTATAGGTCTACTCCCTATTTGGTGTGGATTAACATTGAACAGCCAGATTTAGACTTGGAGATACTGGTTGAGGCACAGGGTATCCCCACACCTAAGTGGGGCCCACTCTTAATCAAGGGCCGTTTAACAGCTTTAATTATGACACAGATTTGCATATCTGGTTCTGCCATTTAACTATGTTTTCACTGTATTTTAAACCATGGGCGCAATGATTTTATAGCAGAAAGGGACAAACAGTCCAAGGGCACCCACTGTTTACTATATCAGTTTAATGAGTCTGCAGTAACACTAAAACCTCTAGCCAAGGGCCCCTCTTTCTACATATTTATGCTTTGAAAGTGAAATGTCTTTGTTTTTCTCTGACTAACTCTTGTGGTTGGTTATTTTGAGGACAGGGTAGTGAGATATGAGCCCCAAATGCCTTAAGTATGAAAAATTAAAATAACTATGACCCAAATGCGAACCTCAGCTTCTGCTCTTAATATAGCCTAGTGGGATAATGTTGCTGTTGTGGAGGTCACCTCTTCATTGCCAGAGGTTTAAAACTTGTTGTGATGAACACATTTTTTAAACCTTCCAAAGCTAATGAAATGACTGCCCGTAAAGCGTCAGCAATGTAAAAAAAAGTACATTTACATCGTGTATGCAGCATTGTATGTATGTATCCTCTGCTGTAAAGTGTCTGTGTCCTTTGCTGGAAAGGGGCCTGTCGCTATGTCACAAAGGTGGTGCTTATAGTTATTTATTTCGGAGGTGTCAACCAATCAATAAATATGTATACCTTGATTGTATTGCTGGGCTGAGATTTTAAATGGGTTGAACCACATGTTTTGTTGTTTATTATTGTTTAAAGGCCACAGCTTAGTGTGTTCTACAAACCTCAGCTGCTAAATAGTATGTTGAATAGAACGTTTAGTCGTTCTCTTTGAAAAGCTTTGTAAAGGAAAGCTCTGTTTATGAGTTTGTCGAGATTTGCATTATAGTCCCTGTTTATTCAGGCACAATGTCCTTCTTACAGACCGCACATCCTATGAAGGGTTCTTACTTATGCCTCTTAAGCCATGGACCATGTAGATCCTACCCCCACACTCCTAATTTCCACCCCACCTAAAGCACTGGGTGTTCCAGTCCTTCTCAATAAAATCGTTTCTTAAACAATGCACTATTTATGCAAATGATAAGTGTTCTAGGGCAAAACACATTTGCTGTGTGAAATAATGACAGATAGTTATGAATAATGCCGCTCTTTTCTTGAACAAATGGGCTGCAGCTTGTTACGTTCCAACTTATTCATTTTATCTATGCATAATGTGTCTGAAACAGAACAATCAACGCCTTCTAGAAACATAGTCCTAAAAGGAACTATTTCATGCATATTCAATGGGAGCACGATACATGTTTCATTTTGCAGAAATTAATAATTGTCGCTGTAGAGCCCTTGTTAATGTAAGACTTACATATAGGGATTTGAAGGTCAGAAAAACATGGCCAGGCTGCAGGCTCTTTTTGTGGGAAGTACTCGAAATCATGACCACAGAAACTTTCACAAAGGGCAATGGAAAACTCCGTGATATCTGGGGCACCAAGCACCAGTGAAGTTCTTGTTACAGGACCAAAACTTGGGTTTGCCACAGAACATTTTTTTTTTTTTTAAATGTGTCGGCCATCACTTAAAACACGCTGTGATAAAGGTAAGTGATAACATATTAATAGAACAACCAACAATTAAACATGCAATCAAATTTGAAATCACACAGTATATATTTCTTGTATTGTATGTTTGGCTAATATTAGTGGAGAAACAGATATAGTTTCAAAAACGAATATTTCATAACATGTCTGTAAGTACATGAATTAAGGATTTCAACCAATGGAAAGTCAATATAACTAAAATACTGTTTTCATTTCCATATCATTAAATTATTGCTCACCTCTCATGAACAGATTTTTGAATTGAAAATATATTTATTAGTTTTAATGAAAAACAAGAAATAAGAAATGCAATATAATCAATTATACATTAAGAAAATAAAGATAAAAATTGTAAAGTAAAAATAATGAATATTACAATCATATAACCTGAAAATTAAACGGACCTACTGCAAAGGTAAATTTACAGGTGACTAAATGTACGTGTATAAATGTACTATTGCACTTTGTAGTAACTTTACTACCTTTGCACAACCTTCATGTTGTTTATTATACTGTTGTAGATTGTTGTGATAAGACTAGTGGGACAGGTGTTTATTATATTCAAAGTGAGCAGGCTCCACTCCACAGGTTTATCCAACATAGAGGGGAAAATCAGACTTATAGTGCAACAAAATATCTGATACATCAGCACATCCAGAGATGTGCACGTCACACCAATCAGATAATCCATAAAGTACTTGAACTTTTTATGAGAAATAGATCACCCAGCGTACATAGCCGTCTGCTCTTGAGCTGTCTAATCAGTCCCATTTCCTTGGTAACCTCAATGCAAAGATAATTGATCTGGCAGTGGAGTGTCTTTACTTTAGGGAAGCATAATGGATTTAGACCAGTTAATTGATAGGCCAGACCACCTACCAAAGTGGATGATTTCCCTAATTATAGGATTCAGATTCTGTTCAGGTTCTTTGACCATCAGGAGGATGTTGCCCACATACATCAACAACAAGATTCGGTGAGCTACAAGTTCAAGGACTTGAGATTAATGAAATTATTTGCAGGTGATTGACCAGAGCCAAGAAAATAAGGTGGCTACAAGGTGCCTGCCTTGAGCCCTTGTCTGTTTCAATTGATGAGGATAATTGGTGCACCTAGTAAAAGATAACTGAATCATAGTTTGGGCGCAGATGCCCATCACCTGTAAATGCAATGAGGTAGGAACATAATCCCTCAAATGGTAAAGTAAAAATAGCACAAACCTGCCCATCAACAAAATGCAATTAAAGGTTTGGGGCCCCAATATGCCCCCTCAAAATGGTTTGAACAAACAAGGCCCACCACCATAAAATTCAAGTATTAATCGGGGTCAAGGTATGCCCCATACAAATGGTGTGAGCTAAAAAAATGTTCACCACCCAAAAAATCTAGTAAAGCTTCAAATTCAAGGGATACAATCAGCAAACCTGGCACTAGTAAATGTATGTAGAGCTAGAAAATAAATCCAAAATCCCATCACACATAAACGTAAATGTCAAATGGTTTGAGGACAATAACCTCCCACCACCAGCAAGAAAAGCTTAGGGTCGCAATGCACCCCTCAACTATGGTTTAGGAACAACAACCACACATCCCCACACTATAAGCGCACTAAAAAGTAAGCTTTGGGTCAACATATCCAAACACCATAAAATGCCTTGCGGTGTTGGGTCAAAATCTCCCACAAGCACACAAAGTAAGAGAGGGTTGAGTAACAGGCACACACCTCAAACACCAGCAACAATGAGTATAGTTTGGGAAGCAAAAGGAAGAACCCCAGCACTAGTAAAGACATATAACATATGGGTGACAAGAAAACCCTCATCAAAAATAACCTTAAGTACACAAGCACAAGGTACACATCTCACACCTTCATGTAAATCACTTGCAGTGCCAATTAAATCAGTAGAATACCAACAGTACATCAGCAGCAGTAAACACAAAAGAAGAATGAGTAAGTAGATAAGTAAGATGGAACCTGCAATGAAAAGAATGCATGTGAATCATGTCACCACAAAAATGCAACTGCATACACCCCCAGAGAAGCAAAACAGAATAGCATTACAAAATACTTCTCCCGAGTCTGAGTATAGATTCTTACTATACACTCTCCTCCCCTGTAAAAGGAAAATACAAGTTAAAACTTCAAATGACAATTAAAGTATGAGGTACTGCACAGGGAATCCCTTCCGCCGGTGAGCGATTACTCACCCGAATGAAAATAGTACAACCACTCAGTTCTGTACCTCAAACCCTCGCTGTCAGCCGCAGGTTGAAATAGCTAAGAAAAACAGTACCAGTAAGTCCACCACTGGAGTCCAGTGCAGTCCAACAGTCATTTTTACACCATACAACACGTGCACCGTTGAGCAGGGTTTGCTTTAGGGCGGCAAACTGAAAGCAGGTCAAACGGTCCTTAGCCATCTTCAAATGTACGCTCACAAACACAAGATGATTCAGTGTAATTAAATGCTGGTATTAATTTCAAATAAGCCGCCAGTTCAGATCAACTCACAGCCAGTGCATCGTAGGCTCGCAAGTTATGCAAAGACAGCAGCTGCAATTTCAATCTGGAAATTGTTAGAAGTTCATCAGCAGGCTCCATTAATTATCAGTACTGCCAACACCTGTTCTAGTTAGCTCCAAAGTAACATTACTTCAGCAGCGCCTGTTCCAATGCCGTGGGCTGAGGCTGCTTGATAGAAACAGACACCGGTGGGGCTACCAGGCACAATGTCTATTAACAGCCTTAAGTAGAAGTTAATAAGTAATCCTCTTGATTTCTTCTTAGTTTCTTGTAGAGATTCAGTTACACTCCAGGTATCTCTCCTCCCTTGTCTCAACAGTGGCCTTTACTCCACAGTAAGTAAGTTTTCCGCTCATCGCCAGTAAAATAACGTAAAAGGAGGGAGGCAGAGAGGATGGTGAATCAAAACGGTAGTTTATTCTTGAGATTAAAGTAGGCATCTTAGGTTACAGGAATAGTAGGTTACAAGGTAGTAGAAGTAGCAGCCCCACTGGAAGCAGCATCCCAGCTGCTCAGCCCACACACTCCAACTGACATTTCACTCAACCAGACCCACATGAACATTCTATGACATCACTCTAACTGGCCGAGCAGCAGGGCAGAGAATACAAAGGAAGGAATAAATATCAAGAAGAGCAGGATACAGCACACCGTGAGTAAGTATGGCCATTCTATAGAGTTGAATGCCTTAGTGGCATCCAGAAAAGTGGCTACTGCTGCAGTATTTGTGTTGATTTGATGGATTATGCCAAATAGGAAGCATATATTGCCTGCCATGGATCTACCAGGAACAAATCCTGACTGGTCTGGTCTAGCCACTTCGGCAAAGGTGCATCAGCCTATGGCTATGATTTTTGTCAAGATCTTGTTATCCATGTTAATCAGTGACAAGACTCTATATAAGTTGTAGAGGTGAAGAGGCTTACTGGGTTTAAGCAGAGTAATTACTATAGCCTCACGCATTGATGGGGCAGTACCCATGTCCATGCACTTCCTCATGTATTGCCTGCAGGAATAGGGCAACTCCTCTGACTACTCTTTCTAGAATTCAGTTGGTAGACTGTCTTCACCAGGAGCACTTCCATTTCTTGATTGCAATTTTTATTTCCTCCAGAGTAATGGGGCATGCTGGCAATTGGCCCTCTCTGGAGGGTCACCCCAAGCTTTAAGCCTTCCTCCTCCTCTTTTTCTGACCTTCTTTTTGTTGGATTTAGGACTCTGGGCGCTTTATTGCTGCTGACCAGTGCTAAAGTCCAGGTGCTCTCTCCTCTAAAAATGGTATAATTGGTGTACACCTGTTTGGCATATTTGATTTACTTATAAGTTCCTTGTAAAGTGGTATATCATATACCCTGGGCTCACACCTCAAATGCTACTTGTGGGCCTGTAGCACTGCTTGTGCCATCCACACAAACCTGTCTCGGGCCTGCCATTGCAGGCCCTGTGTGTGCAGTTTTCTGCCACTTTGACTTTGCATTTAAAACTTCTTGCCAACCCGTAAAATCCCCTTTTGACTTTGCATTTAAAACTTCTTGCCAACCCGTAAAATCCCCTTTTATTACATATGTCAACACTAAGGAAGATGTTTGGTAACTCAAATGGCAGGGTGCTATGTATGTAAGAGGTAGGACATGTACTTTTATGTTTTACATGTCCTGGTAGTGACAAACAGCCTATTTCATTTTTCACTACTGTGAGGCCTCCTCTTCTCCGAGGTTAGCATTGGGAATTGCTTAATACACTTTTAAGCTGTAATTCCTGATCAGAGAGGAGTAGGTTTTTCATGTTTCATATGTTTGGAATGGTCTTGAAAAATTCTCTTTACTGGTGAAGTTGGAATTAACATTACTGTTTTAGAAATGCCACATTTAGAAAGTGGGCATTTCTTTGCCTTTAGCTCTTTTGTGCCTTTGAACCTGTCAGGATGTCTCCAATACACGTCTGCTTTCATCTGCATTCTGAAGGGTCTTCCTGGGTAGGGAGGAATGGGAGAGGCTGACACTTACACTTCAATAGGTAGTGTCCTGTCCACACACAAAGCACTGATTTACCCCCAGAATTAGCCTGGCAGACAGGACAGGGCTGAAAGGGCACTTTAGATGCCAGCCTTTGATGTCACCTCCACTTTCAAGGCACTTTTAGGTATCAGTACAAATCAGACAGTACTGGACTTGTAACTGAAACTCTGTCAGAAGAACTACTGTGCTGCTTAATGGACTCAACTCGACTGCTGATCTGGAAGGCCTGCTTTTCTGTTTGTTGCCCTGCTGTCTGCTGCACTCTGACTCTGCTGAAGGAGATCTAGACTCTGTCTTCACTCCAAGTGATCGCTAAAGGCTTTTTGGCTTGCCTCATGTTGCTTGAGACTCAGGGATATTAAAGTCTCTACCCCTGCTCCTGTGCCTGGCTCACTGGAAGTGGCCCAGATACGTGCAACACAGATTTCAACGCATCTCCTGTCTGCGTGTAGCAGAACGCGGCGTATCAACCTGTTGCGGGAGTAAAATTGGCGTATTAACAGACCCAGTCTGCCACATCCCTAATGCTAAAACAAAAATCCATTCTAGATAGAGATCCATGTACAGCTGAGTAGAAGGAGAACTCCCTAGCTAAAGAATGCCTGGTGCGCAAAAGATCCAACAACTCGTACTGGTTTTTATATTGAGCAGCTTTTCTCTCTCGCTACTCTGTTTTGTAGCACCACTACCTGTACTATCCGGCTCAGCATGAAGAGTAAGATTAAAATCTCTGCTCTATATGATCAATTGTGGGGAGAGGCCTCACATTTCAACATCACAGTAGAGTGAAATTCAAGCAGCGGTGGCCACCCCATTAGGGCAGAGGAGTGTCACCCCCATTCTGCCGGTGCAGCAAACGTGAAAAAAAAATGGTAATAAAATGAATTACCATTTTATTTTTCACTGCTCCCAGCCTGAGCAGTGTTTGGCGGTGGAGCTGCTGATGACTGGCAGCAGGGAAGTGGCGCTCACTCTACCAGTTTACACTGCACATGTCTCTTTGGCCGGCTGTCTTGTGACAGCCAGCCTGGAATGCGCAATGTAAACCTCTCCACCTAGCTGTCTTAGGCAGCTGGGTGGCGATCAGGCACAGGTCCCCTGTGACTGCTAGAGTGTCGAGGCAGCCTGCTACAGCCAATCCTGGTGCTGTTCTCATGCTGCTCATCTGTAGCATGAGAGCAGTGTTGGGATTTGGAGAGGGTTGGCTGAGGCTCCAGAAGGATTCAAGGTGACAAGGAAGTGAGGAAGCGTAGGTAAGCACCTTTTTACATTTTATTATTTTGCCCACCGACAGGCACTGTGAGAAGCTTGCATTGCCTTCAGCCTTAATTACAGAGTTCTGAGTCAGGGCCTGATATAAAATCTGTTAACAAGCCATGATTGAGAGCTTTGGAATGTGAGCCTAAAGGCATTGTGATTGATCACAGTGCCTTCCACTGGTTTTGGCACTGGCTCGGTGACTCCCAACTTTTGAGGGTCATCGACCACCATTGAATTTAGAGTCATCATCATTATGAACATATGTGTTTATGAGTGTGATATGAGATGCACCAGGTATCCCTGAACAATTAGATATCATCCCTCACAGTCTACCACTGTGTTGAGGTGTCAGAACTGCACACTCTATTTTTATCAAAATAGCAACCCCTGGAGTATGCAGAGTAGGAGGAAAACACCTATGGACACCCTAACTGTGAGTAAGATTGCAGGATAGATCCATAGACAAGTCAGTCTCTTGTGGAAACACAACATCTATATTATGACTATTTGTGTCCTCATGCAGACAGGAGACACTGCATGTGGAGAAAACACAAAACACTTTATTGGATCACAAAACTAATTACAGGGATTCATTGTGCACATAGTTTATGTATTTTCTATGTTAGAACTAAAACATGAGCATACTATGTGATAGTTGTACTTAAGTGTTGTTAATGAAGAGGCAAATTATTGTTTAACTAGAGCATAGTGTCCTATTGTACCTCTGTTGAGATAATGTGGTTGGACATCTGTAGGATGTGAGGAGATGTGGAGAGAGAGAATACCTAGCATCATCTGCTACAAAGATATGTGACATTTCAAAAAAGGGGACTCTATTCTAAATATACTGTATCATGCCTATTTACATGTAGTGGCATCAGAAGATTGTGTGTGTATTGTGTTGTAGTGAGTATGTCGAAGATGCTACCGCTATATATGCACATATAGTCTGAGTGTGAGGAGTTGTTAATACCAACGAACTCTCCAGCAACCAAGCGATGTACAATCGGAGACTGATAGAAGATGTATTTGTCATGTGTGCTTCCAGGAAACGTAGTGCACACATCAGCATGGGAGCAACTGGCATCACAGACAGCTTGCACAATGATGGAGTGTCATATGTGTGTGGTGAGGAAAAGTTGTGCTAAGTGGTGAGATTGCTGAAGTGCCACATGAGTGCAAGAAATGGCACTTATCACATTAGGGAGATGGGTAAAGGAATACATTTCCACTGCCACCTTTTGCCTTCTTGCCAGTGATTGTGTCATGGTTATAAACTGGTAATCTCTTCTGTTGATGCCTCTCAGTACTAGATGCAAACATCAAGACTCGCTTGCCTGTGAGATTCCTACATTGTCAGTGCTGACTCTCTGGAAAGATCCAGTAGCTATGAAATGGAGTGCAGCCAGTATTTTGGCATAGACAGGTATAGCCTTGGAATGGGCAGTAGGTAAATTAAGCTCCTCTTACCAGTCTGCAACCATGTCAAGGATCACTTCAGGTGAGAAGCGATAACTGACAATGACTCTTACCCTGGCATCCTGAAGATGTTGATCATTTGACCATAACCTCTCTTTCTGCTTCTCAAATAATTGTTCCTCAAAATGAGGGGCAAAGTAACACACATGTTCAACGACATAGTAAAGCTGTAGTGCATTTACTACTGTTTGGGGTCCTTTTTGCTGTACTCATTTTAGAAGTACACTTTGTTAATAGCAATGGGATGATTTGATGGTCACGTGATCACGCAGCCCAGCGGTCCGGGGAATTCACTGCGTACTCGCTGCTCCAACTAAGGTGTTCCTCGCTGGAGTTCCTGTCCTCTACAGCGTTTTCTTCAGCTGGAGGTCGTTTTACAGAAAGGAGACTTCCTTGCCGGAGTTCGGCTTTTCATAGAGGATTTTCCCGCTGGTTCCCCAGTTTTCAAGCCCCTGACGATCTCTCCAATTCCCGGCATTAATCCAAGGCCGGCAAGAGGTTGGAGGTCCGTGTTCTTCCCTGCGCCAGGATTATCCAGGTATCGTAGCCCTAGACGGGAGAGAAGCGCCGGAGCGCTCCTCCCGCACCCGCAACATTTTGTTTGTTCCGCACAGCTCAACATTTTAATCAACAAACGCCAATGCATGGCACTCACGCTGTGACTGAAAACAGCTGTCGGGTGCGTTTGCTCCATTGTGCTTAAACTGTGTCTGAAAACAGTGAACGGGTGTATACGATTTTATAGAACTCACGCTGTGCTTGCAACAGCGGTCGGGTTCACTTAACTGGTTATCTTTTCAGCCTGTGTATTTCACTGAGAATTTTATTTTCGTGCCATTTGCTATTTGCATTTTTACCTTTTCAGTTCATGAGCGCTCACAAGATCCTGGTCTCCCTTAAGACCCTCTATGTGTGTGGTCTCTCCAAAGGATTGGTGTTTCATGGTCCACTATCTGAGTATTGCTACATTTGTGTATTTATTTACGCCCAAAACACTCAGAGGTTGAGGCCGGGCAGAGCGGAGGGGACATTAGCAGCATACTGCCAACGCCGCCGTGAGGGAAACGGCAAACGCAGCATCTTGGTTTTCATCGGCCGTGAGGGAACGGCCCTTCTGGACTACATCCCCCAGCATTCCCTGCCTTGACGCCTGGTTCTGACGCCCTCAGCGCGCCTGGAGGTGTGATTTAATCGCCGCAAAGCTCTCGCTGCACGGGCCGCGCCCGGGCGAAGCCCATCCTTGCCCGGGCCCGGCATTGCCAGGAAGAGGCAGGGCAGGGCCAGCCCCTTTCATTCATTATTGGGGCATTACCTTCTCAAAGACTCATTGAAGATATACTTAAGGTACTGTGTTGAGTTAAGGCTGTGTAACCCATCTGTGGTGCTTCCATCTTACTTTTTCTAGCTGTCCCAAAGGCCTACTATATTTAGTTGCGGGGAGGGGTAGATGTTTTAAATTCGCCGTACTCCTTTGGATGGTACAAATATTCCATTTGTGAATTTTTTGTTGACCTAGGAGGTTGTTTGTTGGGTAGGAATGGGCAAAAGGAAAATTATGGAGAGCACAGGGGGGCAAATGGTATTACCAATGGGGCGGTCAAGGGGAAAAAGGCTAGAAAATTAGCAAAGAGTGCAACTGCCAGAGATAACTGCGTTATGAATAGAATTGATGATCTCATTACGGATTGTGAAGGGCTTTTAGGAGCTGGATTACCAGCCGCTTCTGATTATGTTAACTCTTCACATGATAAGGTTCCTACCCCCTGCGCCCAACTATTGTCCCCCAATGTTTCAAAAATCTGCATGTAAGGGTACAGTGAGAAGCTCTGAGATTACACAACTGGACCCTGAGCCACATTCGCTGATCATTACCCCCTCTCATTTGCCCACCCTCCCCGATCATGATGCCATCTGCCATATTGAGCCTGTAGTAATCTGCTCAAATCGATTTGCTGTTCTGGCAGGGGAGCCCGACTCCTGTGAGGAAGTGCAACGCCCTCAGCCCTCCCCAACACCAGAGAAAAACCCATTCGACACAGTTCCTTCTTGTCCTGTTGCACCTCAGACTCTTTACCAGACTGTTATCTCACTGAAAGAGGAGGTTGGGTCATTGAAGCTGTTGATCCAGGAGCTTGTAGGCACGGTCAAAATATTAGTCCGTAACAGCACTTCACATGTACCAGCAGCCAGCCCACGAGCTAATTTGCTACAGGCATCAATAGTAGGAGGTGCTATAAGCAATGGCCAGCCACAAGCTCCTGTAGCTCCACCTCGACGAGTCCTTAGGGATCCGACTCTCATGCAGATAGGCCCCCTCAAAGTTCATCCTCGTAATAGTCAGCAAAAGCAATCTTATTCTCAAATTACTGCAAATTGTAATAGGCGTAGTAACGTCCCAATAAATCTATCTATGGGTCCCACTGCTCAAGCCGAACTAGACCAGCAACCCGCCTGCTCTTCAAGGCAGGCGCAGACAGTTTTTTTGGTTAACGTCCCTAAAATTGTTTCTAGCAGTGGCTATGAGAATGAGGATTCCCTGAAAAATAAATCTATACATTGGTTACGACACGTTAGGGGTTGTCGCTCGCTGATTAGGGAAGATATAGTCAGGGCATGGAGATGCACGTCCAACAATAAACCTATGGACTGCATCGAACTTACCCTGATTAGCCCTGCCATGGCGGAAAATCTTCTGGCATTAGAGTATAGGTCCTGTCCTCCGGACTCTTCATCTATCCAAATTAGGCACTTTCAAACAATTGCTGCAGCAAGGGCTTACGACAATGTGATATCATTGCCCACAACAAGAGGGTCCTCTTTAGAGGGGGTTGATTGACTATGTCAAGGTTTTTATTCCCGGCAGGGTCTGGAACCTACTATAACTACTACCATTCAAAGGAACCCTGATATTGTTCAATCTTCTATTACACCTGAGCAAACATTAAAATGGGTAATACACAATATTCACAACAACCAATCTGGCTGTAGTTTGAGAGAACAGGGGGCTGTAGCATTTATTAATACCACTGCTCACCCTTCCGCCTTACCCCCTTGGCCCAACAAATTCCTTCGTGTAATAGATTTCCAACTTCCCAGCTTAAAATCCTTTCTTGGAACGTGGCAGGTCTCCAAAGTAAAATGTTGTTACCTGATTTGAATGATCTGATTGAGGACCATCATATCTGTATATTCCAAGAAACTTGGAGCCTAGTCCCACTATATAAGTCTGGCTACATTTGTTTTTTCACTTCTGCCATTCCCACAGGGAGGGGCGGCCTTCTGGAGGGCTTATTGTTTGGGCCAAGATTGATATGGGCTGTAAAATCACTGAACATCAATGTGCGAGTCCAGACATCATGTGGTTGTCGTTCAAGGGTAGTAGAAATGGGAAAACTCTTGAACTGTTTAATGTTTATATAAGGGGGACACCAGGGGGAAAAGCTTCAAATATTGTTATGTCTCTCGAACAGGAGCTATCTAATTGTCCACCAGATTCACATGTTATGATTGCCGGTGATTTTAACTGTACCTTCGAGCCATTAAGCTCTGAAGATCTTCTGGGGGTAGAGGAAGATGACGCCAAGTGGGGTGTCCCATTGTTAAATATTCCCCCTATTAAGAAATGGTCTCAGGTAGCTATTCAGATTACAGCACTTACTCTGGAAACTGGATTAAGGGCTGTAAATGGTAGAACTCGCTCCGATGCTGCAGGGGCTAATACATATAATAGAACTACCTGTCCCTCTCGAATTGACTATATATTAGTCGACATTAGATTGTGGCGAACCATATTAGATATGGAAGTGGTCCCATCCACCGACAGCGATCATAACACGTTAAGTCTGACTATGGAAACCCCTTGGGACCTTTTTCTTTCCCGAAATCAGGGTATGGGTCCCTTAATGAGGACAAAAGAATTGGTTCCCTCAAACTGCAGAAGATATCTTAAATGGCCTAGAGTTGCTGCACAAGAGTCTCAAATGGCTGAGATTAGGCTCACTCTCAGTGAAAATACATTCAAACTACAGGAGGCCCTCAGCAAAATGGATGGATTGTCAAAGGTTCCAGCTTTATATGAAAGCATGATAGCCCAGCTGGGGTCTTTTTTATTATAGTGAACCACGCTGGTAAATCAGGCGTACCCCGCAAAAATCGCCAGACTTGGTTTAATGGAGATTGTAGACAGAAGAAAAAGGCCCTGAACCTAGCAATAAAAAGCAGAAATTGTCCCTCAATAAGAGAAGCTAGAAAAGACTATAAAATTGCTGTTATTCATGCAAAGCGCGAGTGGGACGAGACCCACTGGCAGCACCTAAAAGACGCAAGTGCAGCTAGGGATCCCAATCTCTTTTGGAATATGGTCAGGCAGTCAGGTAACAAAGACCCTGAGTTAATTCCTAACCATATTACAAATCAGGACTGGTACAACCACTTTGGGAAACTTTATTCTGGGACTAATTCGTCCTCCCAGGATAGTTTAGATGACCACCTAAGTTTCTCTTCTCCTTTGAATACTTCAGATTGTTTTACTTTAGAAGAAGTAGAGGCGGCCATAAGAAAAATAGTCCCAGCAAAAGCTCCCGGACCAGATGGTCTTCCGGGAGACCTTTTTCTTGCTGATCCCCCAAATGGGCAAACTATATTATGCTTTTAATTAACTCTATTGCAAAGGGTAGTGCAGTACCAGAGTCTTGGAAAGGTGCAGAGGTGGTGCCTGTTTTTAAAAAAGGGAAAGGGACGACCCTGCCAATTATCGTCCAATCAGTTTGATTGATTCTATGCAGAAAGTAGTTGGCAGAGTGTTGCTGCAGAGGATTCATCACTGGGTGGATGATGAGAACATTCTTTCTCAGTACCAAGCAGGCTTCAGGGCTTGTACAGGGACAGTGGACCAAGCATTTAGACTGCTTTTGATCTACTGGAAGGTTGTTGTAATTGGAAAGGGCAGTCTTTATTTGGCCTTTATTGACCTAAAGACTGCCTTCGACTTAGTCCCCGTGTCCAGTTGTGGCACTTATTAGATGAAATCAGGCTCACTGAGGAATTTTATTCCCACAAGCAGCGTATATTCTTAGAACCATTCTTAGACTTTATCCAGGCGCCACGTGACAGGGCATTGTACATACAGTTTAGGGTAGGCTCACTCCCGGTACGTGAGCTAACTGCAAAGTGGACCGCCCCACATGAGACAACAGCGGATTGTCCCTGCTGTAATGCTCCTATCGAGAGTGTGGCACATCTTATGTTTGCTTGCCCTGCTTACAAGAGGGCCAGAATAGATGGCTTAAACCCATCTGTAGCCAATTGGGCACCTATGATCATAGTGTTGCTTTACGCATTCTGAAATCTGATGCAAGGACCCTCTTTGCTTGCGGCGTGGCCAAGTATCTTGGCTGTGCCTGGATAGTAAGGTTTAAAATCCTGCGTGAGCCATTCCAATAAACTATTATGTTCGCATATTTTTTTATTTTTTTATCCTGAGACTAAACGGACAGTTCACTTTCACTGCATTATCGCTTTATATAATAATGTGCATATTAACTGGAATTGAATTAATTGTATTGCTCTTTTAAATTCTTGCTTTTAAATAGTTTGTCCTTTTTATCTCTGGGGAAAATGATCTTATCGTTTTTATGGATTTGTATATTCGATAACTTGTATTTTTATTAATGTTTGTATGTTGATAATGCTTTTAAGATACCTGATATCGAATAAAGCTTGATTGAACGATGTAATAGCAATGGGCTCACTCTTTTGTGGGTGGGGTTTGTCCTTCACTAAATCCCTCCTTAGCCCTCACTAAAACTCTTCTTACTCCACCCTAAACTCTTCCAATCTTGTGGTAAGTATTCCCTATCTTCCAAACATTTACTGCAATCAAAGAGAAAATCATTCCTATTTATAGCAAAGATAGCAACTATGCTAAAAGTACTTCATTTAAGTAACCACAAATAACTAAACCGTTTTCCCATCACAATGCCACTGAGAAGGATAAAAGCCACCACGACATTCAAAATGGAATGATATAATGAGATGCAGAAGTACCTTCTTATTAGCCTACATTATAATCCTAGAGAATGGAAGGAAATGCAATGAAAGGCTATTCAATAAAAAAGCAGTATTGATAAGATGGAACAGTGAGTTAAGGGTTTTCCGCTTATAGCTAATGTGATCTGCATGTCTTTGGTTTGACTATGGGCAGTGTCACCTTAACCTTTCATGTTACAGAGGCTGCTGAATTAAGTGACATTAAATTGGGTAATGCTAGTGTCTGTTATAAATAACATATGACAACAGACAAACTGTGATATTAAGTGCTATGAAAAAATAAGTTATTATACGAGTGCTGACTTTATGAAGAGAATACATTCTCTCAGATTTGCATGTGGAAAAAGCAGGTTGACACAACCGCGAAAATGTGATTAGCTAGCATGACACAGACTTCTATTTTAACATCCAGACTATTCACAACAACAGAAGTAGCTGGGAAATTGCCATTTGACTTGGCCTGTATGATACTTGCCATAAATTTGAATTTCAATTAACCCCTAATACCTCAGTTTATTTCTGCATTTAGCTTGCTGTGGGTTTTACACATTAATTCCCAAATAGAGATCATTACATGCTGAAAATTCTCGTGTTGTAGGACAGGGATAAAGCCAAGTTCAGGCCGAACGTGATGGATCATGGGCCTGATACAGGGACCAAGTTACTCCCGCTGAGAAATATACCTTAAATCCTGGTTGTGGAGCGTTGCGCAGAGGCGTTCCTTACGAGCAAGCGATGAGAGGTCCACATTGATGCTTCGCGCAGCAGCAGTTCCGATGAGGTGTAAGGGCTGTATTGCAGGCTGGCACTGAGGATGCCCTGCACATCTGTGGTTCTGATGAACTTTGAGAGCCACAATGCAGGCATGTATCTGGGCTGCATCACGCTACATCGGTTCCTATGAGGAGCTGAGAGTTCTGCTTCGAGGATGCATCATGCCCTGATGTTCTGATGAGCTCTGAGGACTGCAATGCAGGCTTGCATCTTGGCTGCGCAGTGCTTTGTTGATTCAGAAGTAGCACAGTAAAGAGCTATTTGGGGTTTGGGTTACACTCAGTCGGTTCAAGTATTCACCACAGCTGGGCTTGCGGAGCACCTTTATATCTACTTTCAAAGGTCCAGGCCTGGAGAGGTTTTACTTGAGGGGTAGGACTCATAATAGGCAGAGTCCAGGTGCATGAGTCAAGATGGTTTTCTCTCCCTGAGGCTCTGATCAGAAGGCCAGCAAACTAGCCCTTGAAGTCACTCCGGTAGTCTTGGGTTCAAGATGCTGGTCCAGGACTCACTCAGCAGCACGGCAGTAGGGATGCAGAGTAGAAGGGCAGTCCTTCGTGCAACAGAGCAGCACATCAGTCCTCCTGCTGAGTCTTCCACAGGTCCAGAAGTGTACTGAATGGTTGGGTCTGAGGGTCGACTATTTATCCTGGGTGCCAGCTTTGAAGTGAGAGAAGCTTTTGGAGTTTTCTACCCCCAAAGATTACTGGAACTTACTTCTTCCCTGCCATGCCCCAGGTTGTATGGTGGCACAAACCCTTTGCAAGTGTGCTTAGGTAGAATCTTTGTGATGTGCCAGTGAGGTAGATGACAGCTCCTCCCCTCATCCAGACAGAGATGGCCCATCCTGACAACACCTATTCCCCCTTTGTCTCACTGTTTTGGAGTAATCCACAGAGACCAAGCTACACCTCGTCATGTGACCCAAGATACAGGCTACAGGGACCAAATGGTTGGGACAAGAAAAATACAACTTTCTAAAAGTGCATTTTTAGAATTGTCACTTTAATCTTACTTTACCATTAAAGAGGTTTTTTAGACACCAAGCTCGATATTACTACCTGCTCCCATTTTAAAATACTTATTAAATGTATTAAAGTAACCCAATATTACCCTATGTGAGAAGTAGGCCTTGCATTAGTGAAAACCGAATTTAAGAGATTTTCCTTACCAAAAAATGTAAAAGTTAAAAGTACACATCTAGCTTTTCAAATACACTGCACTCTCCCTAAGGCCTACCCTAGGGGGTGACATATGTAGTAAAAAGGAAGATTTAGGCCTGGCAAAAGGCATATTTTACCTGGTTGAAATGGCAGTTTAAAACTGCACACACTGCTGCAATGCAGGCCTGAGACATGTTTAAAAGGCTACATAAGTGGGTGGCATAATATGTGAAGTAGGCCCACTAGTAGCAATTAATTTACAGGCCCCAGGTACAGGCAGTACCACATTATTAGGGACTTACAAATAAATTAAATGTGTCAATTGAGTGAAATCCATTGTTGCCATGTTTTTGGGGAGAGAGTACAAGCACTTTATCACTGGTTAGTAGTGGTAAAGTGTGCATAGTCTTAAGGCTAGCAAAGTCGAAGTCAGCAAAAACAAGAGGATTGAAGGCAAAAGGTTGGGGAAAACCACACTAAGGATGTCAGGTCCAACACTTTACATCCAAGCCTTGGGCCGAAGAGCCATGCAAATATCACTGCAGAACCCCATAGGTAACCTCCAATAGTATTGTGTTCAAACTAGCTAATTTTATGATTTGTTTGCGGTCGGACAAAAAAAGGCCAGATCCAGATCAGTGCAGTATCTTCCGGTCCCACCACGGCGATCCAATTATGAAGAATGGTGTGAGCTGCTGTGTCTTAAGTATCTGACAAGTCTAACAGAACAATCAAACTAGTAATGCTCTGATAAAATTCATGCAGAGCACATCCAAAACTGCAAGGAGTACAGCTTCAATATTGTGATCTGTGACAGAAACCAGTTTGCATATCATCTAGGAATCCACATGTCTGAAGGTGGTTAGAAAAGCTCTCTGCTACATGATGTTCTAACATTTTCACCACAGAGAGGAGCTAGGAAATGGAGTAAAAATGGTAGGATCATTGGGGTTCGTGTCTATTTCTTTTTAACAGAGGGGTCACAATAGCATCTTTAAAAGCACTAAGGTTTACACCCTGTTCAAGAGAGAGATTGATTTTTTTCTAGCAGAGGATCCGCAATGGTATTTGCAAGCTGGATAAAAATCTGGGGAGGGCAGGGGTCTAAAGAGAGCCAAATTTTACACTTGTCAGTTTAAAAAGGAAGACCACATTGGAAAGTTGGCCTAGGGTGGTTATTTTTCAAGTATTCGTCTCCTGTTCCTACTTAGAAATTAATCACTGCGGTTATTGCAGAACTGCTGTGTTGAACACAAGCTCGAGATGACCTGGGAAATATCAGAGTTTTTTAAAGATTGATAAAAATGTCTTTATGCTTATTAGTAGCTTGGCTGATAAAAACTGTACAATAAACCTGTTTCATTGCATTTATTAGCTTTTTAAGTCTGTTAGACACTGTCTAAAGGCCAGCTTGTCCTGGTGAGTATAAACCTTTCTATAGTTATGCTCTAGTCACCTGAGGTTAGTCTTGGCTTGTGCAAGCTCACAAGAATACCAAGGAGCTGGTTTCTGATTATTTATGTGGTATTTGAAGGTTGCTGGAGAACAACAGTCAACTGCAGAAAATAACCTAGAAAACAAAGCCTTAGAATTCAACAGGTCTTTTGATCAAAACCTAATTGTTTTAGAGACTTAGATGATTCATTGAGGTTAACTTTGTTCCCGTTCCCATAGGGAAAACAGGATCTTATAGCAGGAGAACTATCCACATGCAATGACAAGCCAAATTTAGTTAAACAATGACTTGACCAGAGGCTGGGAGAGACCAACCCCTTACTCCAAAAGGAAAAGGCATGCACACAAAGCTTGCTTGCATATGGATTCTTTTAATGAAATGGGTCACCTCCGACCCCGCAGCTAAAAGAGACGCGTTTCGGCTGTAGAAACAGCCTTTGTCAATCTGATTGACGCCATATTTGACAATGCATATATAGTGTACCTACTTCATAGAAATGGTAGAAATACTATACATGCTTCAAATACTACAAATTGAAATACACATAAAATGTAATTAATAACAAGTTGCTTAATGCATCCACAATAGATTTACGCAAATAGTATGAGCATATAAACTTTCAGAGTCTAACAAGTTAAATACATACATTTGAAACCACTCCTATTGATTTAACAAATGGCGTCAATCACCTCACTTAGCATTTAAAAATGTTTAAAAAATGTTCATTGGGCTGGATATATTTCTATCTAGTTGTCGACCGGAAATGCCAGAGCTAATTGGCAATATCTGCTTGCCTAATCACTGCTAAACATGTTGTAAAAATACTTCATATAGTGCGAGTCCGGCAGAAACAATGCATATATCACAATACATGCTGTTCAAACATTGCAAACATTGCACAGTGATGTATAAAGCCCATAAATTCCCTTAATGTCACTTAGAGCCTTAACATTGTCATAACATTCTAGATGACTATCGCGGGGCTACCACTCCCAAGATGCCATAGTGAAACATCATCTTTCCGATGTCCTAAGATATGGCTATAACACACATGAATGCTGGTACATATTGTTAAGAAATAGGCCAACTACGCAGGTTAATGAGGGTCAACATCTCCGTGCTTTTGAAATATTTTCAGCAGGGATAAAAATTGCACAACTTAGGAGTTTATAATGTTCAGCATACAGTACGTACATGGAAGCAGATCCAGGGCAAATCCATCAGTCACTCGGAAAATATCCACTGTTACCAGCAGCCCAACATGAATCATAATGCGGGGTCGGGGAGATCCTCATATATATATATATATATATATATATATATATATATATATATATATATATATATATATATATATATATATATATATCAGGGACCGCGGGGACCTTGAGGCTTCCCCGTGGTTTCCAACACTGGAAAGTGAGTGTCTTGCACTAGCACCGGTCACTTTCAGTTATAAGGTTTACACTTTTCAGAGGTTTATTATAAATACTGTCCCAATTATAACGAACAAAATTGTTTAAAGTTATAAGTTAAGTTTGGAAAAATAGGAGGTATTTAAACCCGGATGTATTTCAATCGACAGTTATGAAATGTAATCTCTATTTTTACTGCTGCAAACTAGTTTTTACTTACTGTTTTAAGTATTTCAATGATTTTATGGTTTTACATTTTTTTGAGGCAAGGTTTTTAACTTATACAAACATTGGGTATTTATACCAATATTGTTTTAAGTATATATTTATTTAAAAAACCTATGGCCAAATGTTAGTTAACCATGAAGTCTGTTATCTATTTCTATGTTGAAACCTTATTTTCTGAATGCACTGGTCACTTAAAAAAATTAAAAAAATCGGTTAACAAAAATTGTTTAAAAGGTACCTCCCATCCGTGATGCGCGTCATGTGATCAAGACCCAAGTCGGGTCGAAACGCGTCATGGCTGCCGAGGTTTTTTATTGAGCTGAACTAAAATAGATCTGCAACGATCCTGTGGTCCGTGCTCCTTTCACTGGGTGAAACCGGCGTTTGAAATGGAGTACAATATATATATATATATATATACATATCAGGGACCGCGGGGACCTTGAGGCTTCCCCCGTGGTTTCCAACACTAGAAAGTGAGTGTCTTGGGTGGGACACTCATAAAAAATAGGCCGGGCCCCGGGGGATGGGGGACTGCATAGCCCCCTTCCTATTAGCTTAAAAAAAGAAAAATTAAAGAGGCCAGTCCCTAGAGGATGGGGTCCCCGAGCCTGAAATGAGCCCGAGGAGGGGGCCATGAACCCACCCTGAATAATAATTGTTTTTAAAAAAGACTGTCAAGTCGCCGGAGGCCCCATCCCTTTCTTCACCACTCTGCAATCATGCCTCCTGGTAAAATGTTGGTTGGAGGATGAAATCCCCTTGGGTGCTGAAGGTCCTTGGAGGCCGACAAGACCTCCTGTTACCTCCAATAAGTCCCAAACTCCGGGATTGCTGAGAGGACGTCCAAGGCTACGCCCCTTTCTCAACCACTCTGCAAACGCGCCTCCTGGCACACTGCTGGTTGGGGAATGAAGACCCCTTGGTTCCAGAGGGTCCTTGGGAGCCAACTGCCTCTCCTGTTACCTCCAGTACGTCCCAAAGTGCAGGATTACTGAGAGGTCTTTGGAGGCCATGCCACCTTTCTTCACCACTCTGCAACAACGCCTCCTGGCACACTCAGCATGTTTTTAAGGACCCTGGGGGTAATAATAGTATCAGCAAAAACCAGTTACAGCAAGCCCTGTATAAACCTGCCCAAGATGACAGAATGGTTATAGAGAGTGGGAAGGTGAGTGTGGCAGCATATCTGAATATTGCAACAGATTGCCCAACTGCAGGATACCTCATCAAACTAATGGGTCGCTGGGAGCGTAGTTTACTGTTCTGCTTTAGGGCTGGTACCATCAGATACTTCCTATGCTTTCCTTTGGGCTTCCAAACTAATCTTAACTCACTGTTTTGTCCATGCGATGGGAGCTCAGGTCAATCAATATAGCATTTTCTATCTTTATGTGGTTTTTATTCCATGTACACGAAGCATTATTGCTCCACTTGATTAAGAGGTGCAATATTAATTACTTCATGGCAGCATTTAGCATGCTCTGTTAACTCATTGATAAAGAGATAATCACCCATGTAGGTGCTTTTTGAGAACTGTGTGAGCCCCTATTTTCATGAATACTGAATAAGCTTGAACTAATAATCATGTTGTACTGTATTGCTGCTAAGATATTGGATTCTAATTATGTATTTTTCTGCTTTGCTTTTAAGTAGTATATATATATATATATATATATATATATAAATATATTCCTCGAAAAAAGCTCCTTCCGGTATCACAGGGACCCGTGAGAAGTGGCGCACACACCGGCAGAGCGTACCGGCACTAATAGCCACCAAAACCAAAGTTAAATGCGCTCTCAGGACAATCGAGATCCAAAACAGAGTAAACTTGCAAAAGCGTTTAATTACACGACGCGTTTCGACTACAGCCGTAGTCTTGGTCACATGTAAAAGTGCAGAAACAATGATTGGCTTATATAACATCACATGGGACAAATCCACAGGAAGTGGTGTATCAAGCAAAGTGGCAGCCATGATGGAAAAGTAAAACATCAATTTACAATTCATTTAAACAGAGCTAGACATGTATTAAAATGCTACGATGATGCACATGAGTAAACCAAATGGAAACCTGAGAGCAAAGTGCAGCAACTCTGAGGCTGAAACTTAACCTGTGAGTCTCAAATAGAAAGAAACGAGAGGTGTGTCTAGTGACATTGTCGGCCATGTTGGAGTGGTGAACCATAATAATAAATGCATGGTGTAAAAAAGCAATCAAAATGCGAATGAGGGCAAATGGACACGTAAGCGCAAAGTGCGATAATGTCGCCCCAAACAGCAAATATAAATCACTGTATAATTAACGGTATACCACTCTCTGGACAAAGTGAACAACAAGAGAGTCCTGGCTGTAAGTGAAATACCATGCTGGTGTCAGGGAATCGGATCAGGCTCCAGTGGGCGTGGCGAAATCGCCAGGATCCGAACCCCTATAATGAAGCAAGGAAAACTTCTCATAGGTCAAAAACCAACATTAATGATAACCTCAAGGGCAAGTGCCCTGAGATCATGGTATATAACGAGAGAAGAAGTCTGCATAAACTGCAAAGTGCTAAAAGCATGCCAAATGTCCAAGATGTGTCACATAATATCCACAGTCGGATGGCACTGACTACCAGGCGGAGCCCGCCTGTCCTACCTCTAAAATGATTACCACGTGACGAGATCAGCCAACATAAGTGATAACCGAAGAAAAGGTTAGGCGGCCCATGCTCGTGGTGTCAAGTGATGTGTCTGGTGAAGTGGGCCCCTTCCTTTCCTCCTGCAAAGAGAAACAAAAGATGCACATTAAAGCTAGACCCCAAAAGACATAGGGATCAAGTATACACATGGTCTATCTTAATGCACTGATGTTACAATGGAGGAAAAACAAGTCATAAAACTAATAACATTATAGGCACAGGGAACATGTTACAGAGATTCTAAAGGGGAAAAGTCAATAGAAGGGCACAGGTAGGTAAACTAATGTTCTTTCAAATGAATGGCTAGTTCCTCATCCAGGTTTAACCCCCCCCGGCATTCTAATGCCTGGATGAGGAACTAGCCATTCATTTGAAAGAACATTAGTTTACCTACCTGTGCCCTTCTATTGACTTTTCCCCTTTAGAATCTCTGTAACATGTTCCCTGTGCCTATGATGTTATTAGTTTTATGACTTGTTTTTCCTCCATTGTAACATCAGTGCATTAAGATAGACCATGTGTATACTTGATCCCTATGTCTTTGGAGTCTAGCTTTAATGTGCATCTTTTGTTTCTCTTTGCAGGAGAAAGGAAGGGGCCCACTTCACCAGACACATCACTTGACTCCATGAGCACGGGCCGCCTAGCCTTTCTTCGGTTATCACTTATGTTGGCTGATCTCATCACGTGGTTATCATTTTAGAGGTAGGACAGGCGGGGCTCCGCCTGGTAGTCAGTGCCATCCGACTGTGGATATTATGTGACACATCTTGGACATTTGGCATGCTTTAGCACTTTGCAGTTTATGCAGACTTCTTCTCGTTATATACCATGATCTCCGGGCACTTGCCCTTGAGGTTATCATTAATGTTGGTTTTTGACCTATGAGAAGTTTTCCTTGCTTCATTATAGGGGTTCGGATCCTGGCGATTTACCACGCCCACTGGAGCCTGATCCGATTCCCTGACACCAGCATGGTATTTCACTTACAGCCAGGACTTCTCTTGTTGTTCACTTTGTCCAGAGAGTGGTATACCGTTAATTATACAGTGATTTATATTTGCTGTTTGAGGCGACATTATCGCACTTTGCGCTTGCGTGTCCATTTGCCCTCATTCGCATTTTGATTGCTTTTACACCATGCATTTATTATTATGGTTCACCACTCCAACATGGCCGACAATGTCACTAGACACACCTCTCGTTTCTTTCTATTTGAGACTCACAGGTTAAGTTTCAGCCTCAGAGTTGCTGCACTTTGCTCTCAGGTTTCCATTTGGTTTACTCATGCGCATCATCGTAGCATTTTAATGCATGTCTAGCTCTGTTTAGATGAATTGTAAATTGATGTTTTACTTTTCCATCATGGCTGCCACTGTTGCTTGATACACCACTTCCTGTGGATTTGTCCCATGTGATGTTATATAAGCCAATCATTGTTTCTGCACTTTACATGTGACCAAGACTACGGCTGTAGTCGAAACGCGTCGTGTAATTAAACGCTTTTGCAAGTTTACTCTGTTTCGGATCTCTATTGTCCTGAGAGCACATTTAACTTTGGTTTTAGTGGATATATAAATATATATATATATATATATATATATATATATATATATATATATATATATATATATATATATATATATATATATATATATGTGTGTGTGTGTTTTTATTGTTTATTTTATGTTTGCACTTTTTTGGATACTCTTTTTACCCGAATAAGAATTGAAACTTGAAAGTTGAAACAGTCACACAGTGTTTCTTATTATAAAAATCCAAGATGAGGAAACCCTTCTTATCTTGTGCAGAGCCTTTCTGCCCACCCAGAGTTGTGGCGAGGAAATAAGCAGTCCTCTTCTCTGTGGTCACTCAAAACCAGTTCTGGTGGGAACTTTCCTCCCACTGGGTTTGGTGCCAGCCTGACTATGAAGACAAAGGTTGGGTCTTTTTCAGGTCTCACTTGCCATTTACTTGGGGCAAGGCAGGTCCTTTTGAAATTAAGTTTCTGGGCCCACCCTAACTGGCTTTCCTGCTAGTGGAAGAAGCCATCTACCAACTCTCAGGCCATAGTTCCTGCAGTGGAAGCAGCTTTCACACTTCATTAATGTCAGGAAAATAATTGACAGCTGCTCAAAAGCTAATGCAGATTAACCTCTAGGGGTTTCCGTCAGGAAAAAGATAGCTTTCTCAACCTTACGTTTGCTATATATTTATCAAATATACAACTTCACCTTTAAATTGGGCTTTTAATATATATTGGAAAGAATGGTTGAATTATGTATCTAGCTAGTCACAAACCTGTGATACAGGATTATTATTTAACCTGTACTCTAGTTTTCGCATAGCACTGCCAGGGTCTTCCATAGTGAAAATAGCCTTTGATGACCTGTCACTGCAGGGACTTGGTAACATTACATTTCTACACATCTCACTTTTAAATACCATGCATCCTGCCTTGTAGGCTGCAAAGCCTACATAAGAGTGACTTAATAATATTTCAGTTGAAGTTTTTCCCCTTTCAAAAAGATTTTTTAACAGGTTGGGCTGCAGGTTTAAGCTGTAGCTGCCACCTACACTGGTAGGCCTGTCATAGTAGTGGATTGCACATTATCTGCTGCAGACCACAGGTGAGATTTAACCTTCTATGCCATAGGTGTGTTTGCTGCACTGTATACTATGGCCTTATTAGAAAGTTAAATACGTCAATCAGTGATCAGAAAAGTTCTACATGCTTTAGGGGTCAGAACATATACACTGGGCACTGGAAAGCAGTGCTCCAATGTCTAAAGTCTAAACACCAGCAATCAAATTCAGCAAACAATTGAGGTGATATCATAAAAAGGGGCATCTCCTTACACAGTTCTATGGATCTACTTTCATCAAAATACGGAAAATATTTCCTGGGATCATGTGACATCTGTGAGTTTATGCTTCTAAAGGTAGATTTATGCCTATGCATTGTCTTTAATCTCCATATAGATGCTAATTAGCAAGTCTGGGTGGAAATGTATGCCCAGTAATAGACGTATGTGGCCCTTCCCCATTACATGAGGGGTTGGGTACATGTGTGACTGACTGGGACATAACACAGGCCCTTGCATTCCCTGCAGCACAAGGGGGCCCCCAATCTTCAGAAGCCTCCAATCCTTCAGGGGCCCAAGACCAATTAGTTTCTGCGAGCTATGGAGACCTAGAGGCCTCATCAAATTCTGCAGGGGGACCCCATCATTTTGCATCATGCAACTGATAACTGTAAGCAGAACTGAAAGCAGAATTGAAAAGATTGTACTGGTAACTTTATGGGCTTATTTTAGGCATACATCCTCCAAATCTAGTTCTACATAATGTATGTGGAAATGTACACCTGCACTAGGTAGAACCATATATTAAAAAGATTAGGGAAACAGGTGATACATACGTACATGATACAGGTGGAAAATCACACACACCTAAAAATATCACTGCAGAGAGCACAAAGATAGAACCAACACCATGGGTTCTGCTCTCATCCCTTTGTTTTGCAAGATCTGGTGAAGCAAGGCATCAGCTTGAGTTGTTATGTCTGTCAGTGCGTGTGCGGATGTTTGTATGTGATTGTTTGGATCAATTTACATGTTTGTAAATAAAAGTATGTGCATAAGAGATATTTACTTTTTGGCAATGAAATGTGTATAGGTGTGTGCAATATCTAAACTTATACGTGCATCATATTCCTTAAAAATATGTTTGCAGGTGTAGCTCTTTGTGCGGATGCTATTTTCTGCCTTCACTGATTATTATATGATTTCTGGAAATAATCTGTATCTTGCCTGGTTTGGCATGTGACTTACTTTAAGGATTAGCAGGAGCATATTTGAACCTGTTTCGACTGTGGTACATATGTAGTAAATACAAGAGTGACTCTTGTAAACTGCAGCTGACTTCCGTTTTGTAGGCACGTTTATGTATTTTCGTGTCCCTCCTGTGACTCTGCTTCATTTTCCATTTCCTTCTCCCACTTTGCAGTAGACATTCTGCTCTTCCTACCTCTTCCCTTTACCTCTTACAAAATTATAGCTAAATGTAGGTCTGCATGTGTGGAGTTCTAAGTTGCATTTTTAATTTGCATTTGCAAAATATATATCTATCTATCTATCTATCTATCTATCTGTCTGTCTGTCTATCTATCTATCTATCTATCTATCTATCTGGCTATTTATCTATCTCTGTCTCTGTCTGCCTCTGTCTTTAGCCTTTTCTATTCCCATCCCTGTCATTTACTGTCTCTACTACTCTACTAACACTGATCAGTTTCTAGCTGAGCAACTATCCTTCACTTCAGTACTGTTCAGACTGTTCCTGGTGAGAGATCTCCTTATTTGCATATTTAATTTTAAAATAGCTGTTTAATAGTTTTTACTCATTGCTATAGTCATAAAGCAATGCTCCCATTTAAGTATCTTCATTGCTGGCTAAATACTTAAGAACAAAATGAAATGGCTGGGAGTATTCAGTTTCAAAAATGCCAATTAACTTTCTATCGATTGTCCCTTTCCATTTTTGGTAAATGCAGTCAGACTAATTTGCTTCCCAAAACACGAGAAATACAGATAATTTATTAGCCAATTGTTACACATAGAGGTAAGTAAAAATGTCCTATTTTTCACTGGGTGAGTCTCCATCATCTTGTTACAGCGGCAACTTATTGGTGTTCTTGCCTTCCCTTTAACAATTACATGGACCTGATTTGTAATACTTTGAGGTATTCACATGCTACATGTGCAGTTTTACGACTCCATAGTCCCCATACTTATGTGTGCTGAGTAATCCGGACCATGAGACTCTGCAATTGGAATGGAGAGCTCTGCAAACATAAGTATAGGGAGTTGCAAAGTTGTAAAACACTACACATAGTTGTGATTTGCATTTTGTAGTACATTTTGTAGTAGCGAAGTGAAGTTTGCGATTCAGCCTTCCATTGCCATCGTCAATCACATTCTGCTATGGTCAATCCAACAAATCAGTATCTGACTCCAGCAAGGTTGATAATTCAAAAGTAGCAAATTTATCCTGATGCCCCTATAGTATAAGATCAAGTACTTGCACTTCACCTGTGACATCTTGATACAGCGTTCTCTGGGCCCACTTGATTACCATTGGTCCTAAATCGGACTGAGAGGTGATAGGAGTTAAATTTCACATTCAACCAAATTTCAATTAACAGTGCAACCCATTTGGCTACACAATGACTACCATGAATCGGTAGCCAAGTTCAACCAAGTTTATTGCAAATTAACAATCAAGTTCAAATACACTACCCTCAAAACCATGCTATAAAGATACAGAATGCGAACTGGAAGTCCCAGTCACCTGAAGAAATTGTGGTGTACTAGTATTAAACAAACAAGAAGGTCTGTAAATGCAATGCTGAAAAATAACATTAATATCTTTATTAATATATTTATATATAAAGAGAGATAGAGAGAGAGAGAGAGAGAGAGAGAGAGAGAGAGAAACTATAAAGTTGCATGATTGTAAAATAGCTTTGAGAAAAGTCTGTTTTTAGCCTGACAATTTAATGATTCAAAACGATTACATAGCCTAAAATACATTTAGAGATCTTCTCTTGAAATTTCCCAGGAACAAAGTAGGCATTTCCCACTGAGAATTTGTGCACAGACAGTTTCTGCCTGAGATGAGCTCTGGGATAATTTCCCAAGACAAACACCTGCAGTGAGGCTGGTTGATGCGGAGATTTACCAGAGAAACAGATCTTTATTTCTACCTGTTGCAGCCATGTTTTTCTATTTTAGTCCTCTTTTAATTACGATGACTAGTATTCGCCTGCATCACGCTGCTGGTGAACTCCAAAAAGGGTGAAATTAAAATCTGAACGTCAGAAAAATGTCGAGCTTTAGCTAGCAATCACGTTACAAGTGCCACTGCCTGTAGGTAATGATGTTATTTTGAGCCGCGAGTTCCCAGTGGATTGTGCATACCCACAGTTGCTGCCTGTGGGTGATTGTGCGACAACATACTTGATAAAATTATAGGTGAACTTTTCGTCCGGAATGTATGTTTCCTGCTCCTTGAATTGCACTGAATTATTAGTAAAAACGATCAGAAAAATTACAGCTCCCGTTTATATACTTCTAATCTGTATTGAATTAAATGTATGCCTTTTTGAAAGTTGTTTTAGTAATTGATGACATTGCACGTATTCCATGATGGACAGTTTGCATTCAAATTCTTAACACCATAATTAACTTCCATGTCAAAAGGTTTTTGTGGCAGGAACTGAATTTGCATTCCAATTCCAAGCTATCTGCAGCCTCTGCATCTGTTTTCTTTCTGCAGAGCAGTAATTCATGTTGAGACTGCTCTAGTGCATAATCTTTATCTGAGCAATTCCAGAATTGGTTTTAAAACAGCATAAGCACGTTGGTATCTCAGCCCTTTCAGGCGTGTCCTATTGAAAGTATCTTTTCCCCAATCCACCCTCTTAAAAACTGCATGTATTTGAATTAAACATTTGTGTTGCTTCCCGCTGCAGATGGCATATCCTTTGAAAAATGTATCACCATATGTATATATTATTTTCTGAAGTTGTATATTTATAATAGGAAATAAGGCACACTATCATCATAACAATGAAATTACTGTCAGCGAGGAAGGATTCTGGTTGAATGAAACCTGGAATCCTGAGACTCCACGCTATCATCCTGCCATTTAGATGCTTATGCAACAGGACAAACAGGAGCTGCACTAGCAGTTGTAACCATTCGCTCACTCAGTTATCAGATTTATGTCTAGGGTCCTACGGTTTGTGAGGTGTTTTGCATTTTTTGTCTTCAGACAAAGTGAGCAGCGGTAGCTAAGAGCTGCAACTCTAGACAACATGAGGTGTGTGTAATATAAAAATCAAAGAATTAAGGGGCATATTATCAAGAACGGCGTTAAAAATTATCGCCGGTTTAGCTGACAGAAAACTGCATGTTCTGGTGTGAACATGGGCTTCTATTGGAATTCTCCAGGGCATATTATCAAGCCCAGGGCATATTATCAAGCCCATTATCGCCGCTTTAGCGGCAGTTTTCTGCCGCTAAACCGGCGATAATTTTAACGCCGTTCTTGATAATATGCCCCTAAGAATTTTGTCAATCGCTAGAGCGAATGCCTGATTACTTACTGGTAATCTGCATTACTCTTTACTCTTACATTTCATCCTGGACCCAGTCATTACTTAATGAGCTCTGTATCCATAAAACAGGAATGCCTTAATTAATACCACCCTAGCTCATCTAAGAGCTGTAAATAACCTAGCTTTACCCCCAGCACCCTCGTCCTCTCCCATTCATGACATATGGAGATATATCATCTCCCAGACAGAAAAAAGAACACAAAGAATGTTGGTTTCCCCTACCCCACCCCCTCCCACCGGTAATACATTAAGGGGCATATTCTCAAGGACACATCGCGTATTTAGCGGCACTTTTTCGCAGCCAAAGTGGCGATAAATTCATCGCACCATTCACAAGCTGGTGTTAACAGCCCATAACACCATTTTACCTGTGATAGCAGCCGCCAAAACATCGCCACAGATGACCCCCGCAACTATCGATAATGAGATGCAGAGTAGGCGTACCCATGCAAAAAGCCGCAAAAACACCACTCCGCAACATTCTCAACGAACAGCCAGATCGGCGATAAGACCACAAAACAGGCGATAAGGCCCGTTAGCAGCAGGAAACTAACACCTGCTCTGACCTGGTGCAAAGTCGGACCACAGCCTGCACCACAAAATGGAGCCCAGCCCAGAGCCACACCTGAAGGGCAACAGATGCCATGGAGCCACTGATCATGCAGCTCGGAGCCCCAACAGGGCCACAACACCCACCGCTACCACCTCCAGGACCCCCCTCCCCTGTCCCCCCCCGGCCAAAGACATGCCACATCAACTATACGGAATCATGTACCAAATAATCCGCCTGATGTCGCACAATCACATTTGGTGGCATGCATGTGTCGTCACAAAAATGAGCATCACACATCCACCTTCGATGTAACAAATGAAAATTTATTCATGGAAACACAGAACAGAAATGAAGACACATGGCGTCTCCCCTCGGGACAATCCGTAGGTCACAGCCTGCAAGACAAAAATCATGATGAGAAGGTGTGTCTTGCGCACATCAAAGGACAGAGAGAGAGCGAAGGAGAGAGAGAGAAAGAGAGGGAGCGAGAGAAAGACGGACAGAGAGGGGGAGCGAGAGAAAGACGGACAGAGGGAGGGAGCGAGAGAAAGACGGACAGAGAGGGGGAGCGAGAGAAAGACGGACAGAGAGGGGGAGCGACAGAAAGACGGACAGAGAGAGGGAGCGAGAGAAAGACGGACAGAGAGGGGGAGCGAGAGAATGACGGACAGAGAGAGGGAGCGAGAGAAAGACGGACAGAGAGGAGCGAGAGAAAGACAGACAGAGAGGGGGAGCGACAGAAAGACGGACAGAGAGGAGGAGCGAGAGAAAGACAGACAGAAAGGGGGAGCGAGAGAAAGATGGACAGAGAGGGGAGCGAGAGAAAGACGGACAGAGAGGGGAGCGAGAGAAAGACGGACAGAGAGGGGGAGTGAGACACAGATAACAGAAGAGATGGACAGGGAGAGAGAGTGCCCACAATGCGCACCCAGGCCACACTGCCCACCTGCTGTCACAGGTGTGTCTCCAACCACATGCCTGTATGTAGTGCAGTTCAGCAGGTCACACATCTGAAACAGATCCGTCATCTGAAACAGAGTCCAGAGACATGAATGGCAAAGTACATACAATTGTACAAGACATCATCGCCTGTCCACCCCTGCGCACCCAGGCAGATGTACCCCAGCCCCTCTCACCGCCCAGCGGTGCATGCCCGCCCATGTGCGCCCAAGCCTCACTGCTCACCTTCCACCCCTTAGCGTGTAGTAATGATGGCCCACCACATGCGGCTGCAAGCCACATGCCCGGGGCCCGCGGACATGGCACCCTCCACATCATGCAGCCCCACTCCGCAGGCCACCAGGTCTCACATATGATTCTGGGTCTTGATTTCGCCATGGCAGAGGACATACCAGTGCACCGGGCATCATCGCAGGCTGCACACCCGCTCAGCCCTTGAGGTGCCACTAGCTCTGCGATCCGGGATGCGACGCCACGTGGCGGTAGGCCCGCGCTGCCCGCTTGCTCTGGCCTTCACTGCGGTCCAGCAGGGCACACAAATCCTGAGCAGTCCGGACGGCCGGGACAGGGCATCATCGCAGGCTGCAAACCTGCTCAGCACTTAAGGTGCCCCTACCTCAGTGCACCCAAAGTCACCGTCCCGTGGTGGTGTGCCTGTGCCAGCCGCAAGGTATCCGGTGCCACCAAGTCTGTGTCCCAAAGTCATGGTCCCTGTATGATTGGGTATCATGTTGCGGACGCCATCATGTCACCTCTGGTCCTGGGGAATGTGATGTTGCAGGGCCAGAGGCCCTCATGCCTACATTAACACAACACGGACACACCCAGATAGAGAGTGGAAATGGCGTCGAGCACGTGCGCCCGTCCCTTTTCATTGGCAGGGTCACATGTCCCGTGACGCGTGTGCTGGATGGGTGTGGTGTGGGTGTAAACCAGCCGTGAGGGACTGGCTGTGGCATGCTGACAACTAGACCTGTGAGTAGCAGATCACCACAGGAAATACAGGGGACGTGTAGTGTTGCTGTCCCCCCTGTGAGTGTAAGCGTAGTGGGCTGGCCTGGGGTATGCCAGTCCAGCATAAGGGTCTGTATATGACCCCGGGGCCCTGGGCGTGGTTCCGTACTGGGCTGGACAAGGAAGTAACTCATGCGTGTGCCCCTGTTGTTGTGTCAGCGCCACCCAGACCGCATTGGGCAATGCGACACCCTGTGACCCCTGTTCTACGACATGAGCCACATGGACGTAAGAGGAGTCCAGTGAGCCCACATTCATCCATACTTCCACACTTAAAAGACTATAGACATGACACATCTGTGTGTATATGAATGTTTAATGCACATTCAGTGGAGTGTTGCATCTGGAGCAGTACAGGGCCATGCAAACCCCACATGACGATGTTGTCCAGTGGAGGTCCTGCCAGGGTCCTCCAGGGAATGACAAGTCCAAAGGAAGAGGACGAGTACAGTCTGCAGTCTGATTGCTGTGTCAATGGCGATCAAACATCATATGGCAGACCGTGTCGAGGTCCAAGGTGAGTGTTGCAGAGTGCATGGGGGGACAGTGGAAGGTGATGATGCAGAGGGCAGTACCAAGCTGAAGCCGGACCTATGGATGAGATGCATGCTGCTGCATCCTCCTTACCACGAGGGCAGTATCATCCGCATCTTCATTCTCTGCTGTTTCATGTGCCTCACGTGTGGGTGGTGGTGTTCTGTCTCTAGCACTGTGTGGCAGTGACACATCAGTGGCCGGAGGTGGAAGGTCTGCAGCACTGTGTGGCACTGACACTTCAGGGGGCGGAGATGTGGATAGAGTGGTGGCAGCAGCATGCATCCACACCAGGCCTTGTGGCAGCAATGCCATGTGGAGGGTCCTGAGGTCATTGAGGAACCCAGCTACCTCTCGCTAGTGTGCAGCTGTGGCAGCCGCTCATTCCGCATTCGCCCGCTCCATGGTCTCCATTAACCTCTGCATGTTTCCCAACTCCCATGTGACATCGCTAGTGCCAGTCGGACTGGACAGTTGTACTATTCTCTGAGTCAGGGCTCCAGCCATGTCAGCCATGGTCCATTGGAGAGCATGGAGCGGACGGTGGGTGTCCGTTAGGGACCGTGAGTGGTCCCTGATGGGACTTAGACACCCACGTATGGCATCTAGTTTGTCTGGCATGCGGTCGAAGCCCACCCGCACCTGTTCAGCCAGATTCTCCTGGCACCCCAAAACACGGCGTTGGAAGGCCATGTATTCTCCGTGGGGGTCCTGGGAGGCAGCAGTGGTGGTGGGTGCTGCCTGCTGTGTGGTCTGTGCAGGGGGTGGGGTCTCCTCATAGCAGCTGGGCTGCCCAGCTCCTGGAAGTGGGCTGCGGAGGCTCTCCACGAGCAGTTGGAGGGCATCAGAGTCGAAGCTGTGGTCGTCCTCTTCGTCTCCAGAGAAGAGAGAGTCGGACAGCTCTGCAGGAGGTGTTGAATCTCCCTCTGCAATGTGAAGGGAGATGCATTTTAACAATGTGTCCACATGTATGTTGTCGCATTGTAAATGTTTACATACAGACAGCATGACTGGGTACATTGTGGCTGTTTGGGAGGAGCTGCCTATTTGATGGGGGACAGTGGACATTTCGACAACATCACGGATGTGTGTTTGTACTTATACATTATCAACGCACATATCCCAGCAATGCCAATTGTGATTGGCCAGTGTCTGCACCCAAGCGGCACCAGCTGTGTCCTTTGTTCTGTTGTAGGTGTTTTGCGGATTGTGTCACATCGTTGTCAATGTAGATGTGCTCTGTATGTGATGTGTGTGCTGCATTTTTGGGAGTCGCCCCTGCAGCTCAGATTTTGCTGCCCCTTATCACTTTCATGAGGTGTGCCTCTGACTTCTGTGCTTGTACAGTGTTGACATGTTGCATACTTGGGTACGTTGGTCTCTTGGTGGGAGTTGGTGGTCTGGGGCATGGTGTGTCCGCAGATGTGCTCAACTTAATTGTGCATGTGTGCCATTGTGCCCATCTCCCCCCGTCCCCCAGGCCCTGGTGGTTACTCACCCTGTTGCTGTTGTGTCGGGTCCTGTTGAGCAGTGTCCGGGCCCCCAACTCCTGCCACCGTATCCCCACTGATGACTGTGGACACCATTTCCTCCATGTCGTCCAGCTCCTCCTGTGGCGCTAGGCTCCCACCTCCAGTCTGCATTGCTGCCTTCAGGTTGTTGGCGAGTTTCAGCTTGGTTTTGCACTTGACATCATTCCAGCGCCTCTTGACCTCGCCCATTGTCCTCTTCAGCACTCCGACTGCATTCACCTTGTCCACGATGGACTGCCATAATGTATTTTTGTTGCCAATGACACAGTGGAGGTGACAAACAGTTGTTGATGGTGTTCTGTCACCTTCGTTATCAGGATCCTGTTTTCCTGCGGACTGAACTTCGTCTTCCTCTTCTTCTCGTCCTTGCCCTTCTCTGACCCCGAAGTCCCAGGATGGTCCCCGGGGGGCTTGTGGGGCTCTGGCTCTCCTCCGTACTTGCTCCGGCAACGTCCATTGTGCTTCGCTGTTGTTTGGCATTTGTCTGTTTTTTTCTACTTTTATGGTGATTGTTCCCGCCTGACGCGTGTGGATTGCAGGCCTGTAGCTGGGTTTCGCTGATTTTCATATCGCGATTGGCCGCATCGCAGCTTTTTTGCGTGGTGTTTCGCATTTTTGCGGCGTGGCGTTGTTTCTAACGCGGTCAGTTGGCGCGTTATCTGGGGAGTATCGCATGGGGCCGCCGTGTTGTGAATACTTGGTTAACAAGGCGTTAATTACCCACGATGGACTGCGATATGCAGAGTTGCGTTAAGCTAAATTTGCGGTGGTTATCACACGTTCTTGGGAATATGCCCCTAACTGTACTTGCCCTGTTCTTTTTTCTGGCTGCCGACAGAATCAGACGAGGTTTGCTGGGCTGCTCCTGCTGTGCAGGAGCTGCAGTGTCTCATGGGCCATCTTCTGGGATCATGTCGTGTACAGACAGTTGCTGTATGTCTCCCGGTCTGCAGGGCTTGCTGGGAGACACAGAGATGCGTTAGTCCGAGCCTTGTTGGCTGGGATGTTTCCGGGTCTCGGACGCATCTTCCTGACAACCGGGCCCAATTGCAAGACGCACGGATTCTGGCGAATGGTACAGTGGAGCTGGGGGCCTAGGCATGCTCCTGCTATGCCTGACTTCCAGTATGTCAGAGTGCTGGGTCCAGGCGTGTCGGTCACTGAGGGTGCACCTGGGTGGTCCTGGGGGCATTTTCTCTTTTGGTTGATGGGGCAAAACAGTATTTATGTGGGCCCAGTGATGAGTGCCACATAGCGGTTTATTACTATTCCTGAATGGTGTGCTGGTGCTTGGTGTTTGTAGTGTTCTGCTCCCTGTCTGTGGTGGTCATAGGGAAACATGCCAGAAAGAGGAAGCATGAGGCTGAGTCTTCCTCTTCTTCATCCAGTTCCTCCTTCTCTTCTCCTTCCCCTCCTGGATAAAACTGCTGCAAGAAGTATGGAGATGCTGGTTTGTAGAGGTTGATCAGAGAGACCCTGTTGGAAATGGGCAACTCCTCTAAACCCAAGGGGATGGTGTCAGTTCTTTCTTCATCTTCATCTGGGTCAGAGGAAGAGGGGCACGGTCCCGAGGAGCTGAAGGGGAAGTATATTTCCAAACACATGCTGACAGATTTGTTCAGGCATGTGAAGGCTAATATCAATCAATCAATCAATCGAATTTGTAGAGCGCACTACTCACCCATGAGGGTCTCAAGGCGCTAGGGCTTGGGAGGGCTGCCGCTACTGCTCAAATAGCCAGGTCTTGTGTAGCCTCCTGAAGGTTAGTAGGTCTTGGGTCTGCCGTAGGAGGATGGGGAGGGTGTTCCAGGTCTTGGCAGCAAGGTAGGAGAACGATCTGCCACCGGTGGTTGCTCTTCGGATGCGGGGGATGGTAGCGAGGGCGCGGTCAGCGGAGCGGAGCTGGCGGTTCGGGGTGTAGAAGGTGAGTCGTCTGTTGAGGTATGCTGGTCCGGTGTCATGGAGTGCCTTGTGTGTGTGGGTGAGGAGCTTGAAGGTGATCCTCTTGTTGACGGGCAGCCAGTGCAGGTCTCTCAGGTGGGGTGTGATGTGCCTGTTTCGAGGGATGTCGAGGACCAGGCGGGCAGATGCGTTCTGTATGCGTTGCAGTCGTTTCAGTAGTTTGGCCGGGGCTCCTGCATAGAGGGCGTTTCCATAGTCCAGCCTGCTGCTGACGACGGCCTGGGTGACCGTTCTTCTTGTGTCAGTGGGGATCCACCTGTAGATCTTGCGGAGCATGCGGAGGGTGTTGAAGCAGGAGGATGAGACGGCGTTGACTTGCTTGGTCATGGAGAGCGTTGAGCCGAGGACGAACCCCAGGTTGCGTGCGTGGTCGGTGGGCCTTGGTGCTGCTCCCAGGGCGGTCGGCCACCAGGAGTCGTCCCAGGCTGAGGGTGTGGAGCCGAGGATGAGGACCTCCGTCTTGTCCGAGTTCAGCTTCAGACAGCTGTTCTTCATCCATTCTGCGACGGCTTTCATTCCTTCGTGGAGGTTGGTTTTGGCGGTGAGGGGTCCTTGGTGAGGGAGAGGATAAGCTGTGTGTCGTCGGCGTAGGAGATGATGTTGAGGTCGTGTAGTCTGGCGACGTGGGCGAGCGGGACCATGTAGATGTTGAACAATGTCGGGCTGAGGGATGATCCTTGGGGTATGCCGCAGATGATATTGGAGGCTGCGGAACGGAAAGGAGGGAGGCGGATGCTCTGGGTTCTGCCGGAGAGGAAGGAGGTGGTCCATTCCAGAGCCTTGTCTCGGATCCCTGCGTTGTGGAGGCGTGTGCGTAGGGTGCGGTGGCAGACCGTGTCGAAGGCGGCTGATAGGTCCAGGAGGATGAGGGCCGCGGTTTCGCCATTGTCCAGCAGGGCCCTGATGTCATCGGTGGCAGCGATGAGGGCAGTTTCGGTGCTGTGGTTGCTACGGAACCCGGACTGGGACGGGTCCAGGATGTTGTTCTCCTCGAGGTAGCGGGTCAGCTGTTTGTTGACGGTTTTCTTGATGACCTTCGCCGGGAACGGGAGCAGGGAGATGGGGCGGAAGTTCTTGAGGTTCCTCGGATCTGCCTTGGGTTTCTTGAGCAAGGCGTTGATCTCGGCGTGCTTCCAGCTCACCGGGAAGGTTGCGGTCTCGAAGGAGATGTTGATGGCCTTGTGGAGATGGGGTGCGATGGTGGCGCTGGCTTTGTTGAAGATGTGGTGTGGGCACGGGTCTGACGGGGAGCCGGAGTGGATGGTGTTCATGATTTTGATGGTGTCGTCGTCGTTGATGTGAGTCCAGGTGAGCAGGGGGTCGTTGTGGGTGGTGGTCGTGGGGTCTAAGGTGTCGTTGGCTGTCGTGGTGGTCTGGTTGTCGAAGCTGTCGTGGATGTCTGTGATCTTGCGATGGAAGAAGCTGGCCAGGGAGTTGCACAGGTCTTGCGAAGGTGGGATGTCGTTGGTGTTGGAGCTGGGGTTGGAGAGTTCCTTCACGATGTTGAAGAGCTCTTTGCTGTTGTGTGCGTTGTTGTCGATGCGGTCCTTGAAGGAGGTCCTTTTGGCGGATCTGATGAGGTGATGGTGTTGGCGCATGGCGTTCTTGTGGGCTGCGTGGTTCTCCGGTGTCTGTTCGTGGTGCCATTTCTTCTCTAGTCTTCGGCAGGTTTGTTTGGAGGTCCGTGGAGAACCAGCTGGCCTTCTTGTTGGTGCGTCTGTTGGAGGGTTTCTTGATCGGGGCGAGGGTGTTGGTGCAGTCGTTGATCCAACGCCTGAGGTTGCTGGCGGCGGCGTTGGGGTCGGTGGGGTCGGCGGGTGGGCTTCGGGCGAGGGCGGTGTTTAGCTGGTCTTCGGTGATTTTGCTCCAGCAGCGGCGGAGGATCTGTTGAGTGTGGTGGTGCGAGTGGTTTCCGGAAGGTGAAGTGGATGCAGCGATGGTCGGTCCAGTGGAGTTCGGTGGTGTGGCTGAAGGAGACGTGGGAGCTTGAGGAGAAGATGGGATCAAGCGTGTGGCCGGCGGAGTGGGTGGGCATTGTGACGAGCTGTCGGAGTCCGAGGTTGGCGAGGTTGTCGATCAGGGTGGTGGAGTTGGTGTCGTTGTTGTTCTCGAGATGGAAGTTCAGGTCTCCGAGGAGGATGTAGTCCGTGGAGGCGAGGTCGTGCGTGCTGATGAAGTCGGAGATGGAATCGCTGAACTGAGGCCGGGGTCCGGGGGTCTGTAGATCAGAGTTCCTCTGAGGGTGGTGTTGGGATCAGTGTGGATCTGGAAGTGCAGGTGTTCGGCGGTGCTGAGGGTGTCGTCGGAGTTGGTCGCGACCTTGAGGGTGGACTTGTGGATGATGGCGATTCCACCTCCTACTCCGTTGGTGCGGTCTCTGCGGGTGATCTTGTAGCCGTCCGGGATGGCTATGGCGATGTCTGGTGCCGAGGAGTTGTTCATCCAGGTCTCTGTCAGGAAGGCGACGTCCGGGGAGGATGTGTCAAGCAGGTCCCAGAGTTCGACGGCGTGTTTGCGTGCAGAGCGGGTGTTCAGTAGTATGCATCTGAGGTGGTTGCGTCCTGTCCTGGTGAGCGGGTTGGCGGCTCGGAGACTGGTGAAGCTGCAGCTCCGGCAGGAGAAGGGTCCTTTGGTGCGCTTCGGGGCGGCCAGGAAGCAGGTGTGCGCTTGTCCGGTGTTGAGTGCGTTGAGGGTGTTGGCGTCGTAGCTGAGACGGGCGTCGTGGTGTACGCGGGGGCCAGGGGTTCTGGCGCTGGGCGCGGTCCAGGCGCGGACGGGTGCAGACGTGCTTGCCTTAGGCGTGCCTTTGGCACGCCCGCAGCGGCCGCCATATAAGGGGAGGTGGGAGGGAGGAGCAGCTGGGAGGCGGGAGCGGGGCGGCAAATGGGCGAGCAGGGGGCGGGGCCACAGGGGACGCAGTGGCGGGAACTGCGAGCAGGGATACAGAAGGCAAAAAGGGGGCACAGAGAAAAAGGGGAAAGAGAGAAACAAGGAGCAAAAACAAAATTACACAGGCAGAACACAAAATAAGGCAAAGCAGTGAACAATTTAGGGCAGTACCGGACTACCGAGGTGGAAGGGCCTCGAACCTGCGGCAGCGGCGGTGACGGGCAGCAGAGGCAGACAGAAGCACTGGTGAAGCTGTGCGGCGAGGGGGAGCGACCTGCCTGAGGACAGGGTCAAGGGTCGCATGGGTTTCCTGGATGGGGAGATGCCTTTCACTTCTTCTGGGGGCTTGCTGAGGCAATTCCCAAGTACGGTGCTGCTGGATGTGCCCGTACATCAGTACATTTCTGAGGTCTTTAAGCAAGAGTGAAGGGGCCTTGGCAGGATTATGTTGCCACACTTCATGGCAAAGTTGTACCCCTTGCATAATATGCAAAATGATCTGTCATATGCCAATCCCATTGGATCCTTTGTGGCCAGTTTGGTGAGGTGGACATCCTTGGTGGAGGATGCGGTCTTTAAGGATGGGGTGGAAAAGAAGGTGGATGCCTCCCTTCGTAAGGTGTATTCCGGTTCCCATTTGGCTCTTCGTGCTGTGATCTATGGTACGTATATGGCACAATCATTGCTGATGGATCTCAAAGCTCTGTTCAGCTCCTTGGACGGTGCCTCTGACTGCTGTGGTCTTCTGGAGCACATAGAACGCCAAGTGGAATATCTTTATGATGTTTCCTTTTGATGTGGTCAGGGCATCAGCCCATTCTGGTGTGGGGCTTGTGTAGCAGCTTGCCGGAATATCGTTCTTAGAGACTGGAGGAAGGATTCTGCCCAGAAGGCGTAAGCACTTCAATTGCCTTTTGACAGGTCTCTGGTGTTTGGGGCAGAATTGGAGGGCCAGCTGCTTAAATTATTCTAGGAGAAAAACATTCCTACTCCCTCAAAGGTGCAGCTACTGAAAAACTGTCCTTTAAGCCTAAGTCTCCGTTTCGCTCCTCTTCCAGGAAGCAGTTTCCCAGGTCTCAAGGACGGTTCTCTGTGGTACGGGGTCGGGACAAGAAGACCATTTTCCTCCTCTGAAGCCTCATTCCTGACTATATGGTGGATGAGAAATCTGTGGTTGGCGGTCACCTCCGGGCATGGAAGCTATCTACTTCTGACGCCTGGCTGTTGGACATTGTGAGGCATGTATACCGGATCAAGTTTGGAGAGGTCCCTTTGGCATCAGGGATCCGTCTGACTCCTGGCCTTCCAGGGCAGAGAAGCAGGTGGCCTTGTCGCAGGGGATTTGTTCTCTGCTACAGAAGAGAGCCATTCTGGTGGTTCCCCCCTTGGAGGTGGGAGGGGTTTCTACTCAGTCATCTTTCTGGTGGCAAAAGCTACGGGTGGCTCCTGGCTGGATTTGGATTTGAAGGATCTGAGCCAGTATGTGTTGCTTCTCCTCTTCTAGATGGAGACCCTGCAGAGGATTATACCATTGGTCCAGAAAGACCAACTGATGTGCACCTTGGACTTGCAGGATGCGTACTATCATGTGCCTATTCATCCCCTTTGCCACACGTTTCTGAGATTCAGCATCAAAGGGGTTCATTACCAGTTTCAAGTCCTTCTGTTTGGCTTGGGTCAGCCCCCAGCGTGTTTAACAAGGTGGTGGCTCCTCTGGTGACCTCCCTTCATCTCCAAGGAATCCACTTATTCCCTATCTGGACGATTTGCTCCTCCATACTAATCGGAGGAGCAGCTTCTGGGACATCTGGAGGTGGTTTGTTCATCTCTCAAACCATATGGATTTCTCCCTAACCGGGAGAAGTGTCAGCTGGTGCCCTCTCAAGATATGACGTTCATTGGGACTTGGTTTCGAACCTACCTCTACAGGGTATTCCTGCCTGCCCCACAGATTCAGATACTTCAGTCCTTGGCCCGGGAGGAGATGGGCAAATTCTGTCTGTCTGTTAGCCTGTGGCTATGGATGATGAGCTACATGGTGGCAGCAGTGTTTTTGGTACCTTGGGCCCGGTTTCACCTCTGTCCACAGTGGATGTATCTGCTGTCGGTGTGGGATCCTCGCTCCAGCAACTTCTATCTTGTGGTTCCATTGTCACCGGCAGTGTGCCAACAGCTGGAGTGGTGGACGATCTGAATTGGGGGATGCCTTGCAACCGGACCCCGTTGGTGTTGACATTGGATTCCAGCATGTTTATTTGGGGGCGACTCTGGGGGACAGGTCATTGCAGGCCTGCTGGTCTCTGTGGGGGGGGCATTCCTCCAACTGAAGGTAGCTGATGGCTTTTTTTCCAGGCTGTTGTGGGGTTTCAGGATCCGCTAGAGGGTCACAACCTGGTGGTACATTCCGACAACCGGGTCACTGTGGTGTTTTTGGGCAATCGGGTGGGGATCCGTTCCAGGTCCCTCCATGCTGTAGCTCTGCCTTTATTCCTGTGGGTGTAACAGCACCTTCAATCCCTGCGAGCTGTGCATATTCGGGGGTGAACAATAGGGTGGCAGATGCCCTCAGCCAGTTCTTCCCTTCCTCTCACAAGCTGTCTCTTACCAGGGAGGTTTTTCGCAGGTGTGCAGGAGGTTAGTTGCACCTTAACTGGATCTTTTTGATACCCAGCACAATGCTCTGGTTCCTTGGTTATGTTGTTGGGATTCTCAAGTAGGGGCCTGGGGGGTGGAATCTCTGATGGTACCTTGGCCTGACCGCCTGTTGTATGCCTTCCCTCCAATTGCTCATATGAGGAGCGAGTCTAGATTGGTGATTTTGGTGATGTCATTTTGTCCCTGTTTGGCATGGTTCCCGAGTCTCAGGCTGCTGGCTGTTCAGGGTCCGTGGATGGCTCCATGCTTCCCCTCCCCTCTATGGTCTGTCCCATCTCTGGCTCACCCGAGGCTCTGCCTCTCGGTATGTAAATTGAGAGGAGGGGTTTGCAGAGCAGGGGGCTGCCTCGACACTTAGCGTTTGCTATCCAGCTGTCCCGTAGGCCTTCTACTCTTAAATTCTATAAGAGGCATTGAGGGAATTTTCAGCATTGCTGTGGTTTCCTCCAGCTGTCTCTGTTGGAATTTGCCTTGACGGATATGTTACAGTTTTGTGGGAGGGGTTTGAGAAACACATTGCTGTGACTACCTTAGGGGTGCAGTGGGTGGCCATTAAGGCTTTTCAGGCCCTGTGGGGAAATCTGGCTGATGTGGAGATCTGGTGGTTCGCTTGCTGTGCATTTTCTCTCTTTCCCATCATGGGGTGAAGCCGTTGTTTCCCTTATGGGATTTGCAATTGGTGCTGAAGGCTCTGGTGTATGCCCCCTTTAAACCTTTGAAGTTGATTGATATTAAGTTTGTCACCTTCAAGGTGATTTTCTTGGTGGCGATCACTTCCGCTTGGCGGATTGGTGAGCTGGGTGTTCTGATGGCCAGGGAACCATACTTGTTTTCTAAAGATGGGGTGGTTTTGAGGTTGGATGCCGCTTTTGTGCCTAAGGTGGTGTCTTGTTTCCATAAGTCCCAGGAGCTAGTCTTACCACCTCTGGCAGTGGTTCCTAGCTCTTCCAGTGAATTGGATTGGTGCCTGCCAGATGTGAAAACAGGCTCTACTGTTCTATTTGGAGTGCACTCTGTCTTTTTGCAAATCTGAGGCCTTGTTTGTTTCTTTTGGGTACTCTTCTAAATGGGAGAAGGCCTCCTCACTGTCCATCAGTCGATGACTGAAACAGATGATTGAGATGGCTTATTCCCTGGCTGGTGCTCCTCCTCCAGCAGTGGTGCAGAGGTGTTCCACGAGGGGGCTGGCGGCCTCCTGGGCTGAATTGCAATGGGTGTCCATTGCCGAGGTTTGTTGGGCAGCAACGTGGGCACCCTCCAATACTTTTGTTTGCCATTATCGTCTCCTGAATGTTTTGGGGGAGGATGCCAATTTTTGGTTAGGGGTGCTGCAGGCTGTGTGCTCCTGTGTTTTTTTCTGTAGCTTACTTAAATAAGTTAATTTGGGTGCTGCTTTAGGTGTGGTGTACTGAGAGTTTTGTTTTGGGTTCGGAAGGCCGGGTGTCTGGCTTTGGTATTCTCCATATGTTGTGATTGGGACGAGGATTTAGGGACCTGGGGGTAATGTCCTTTTACTTACCAGTAATCTTCATTACTCCTGGTCCTGTTGTCCTCAGTCCCATGCGTTATGCCCCTCCCTCCCTCCTAAATGGACGGCCTTCCTTGGAGGGCTTGGTAATTCAGAACGAATGCTGGGTAAGTACTGTTTATGTACTCTTGGTGGGAGGGGATGGGGTAGGAGGAACCAGCATTCCTTGTTTTCGTTTTTCTGTCTGTGAGATGATATATCTCCATATGTCATAAATGGGACGAGGACAACGGGCCCAGGAGTAATGAAGATTGCCATAAGTAATAGGACATTCCCCAGAACCTCCTGTTATTCAAAGTTATATCAAAGGCCTGGAAACATTTTTAATGAATAGGGCAAAGATCAGATGGACTAAGAGTAATGAAGAATTCCAGTATGCAATGAATCCACTACTTCTAAATCCCTCGTCCTCATCCCAGTCATTGCTTGATGAGGTCTACCCTAGGCACCAGGCATCAAGGACAACTTTCACATAACAAGAATATATATGGAGACACAATATAATACAACTCCCAGTGATTTAATTGCAAACAGTGCCTCAACAGAAAGAGCAACAGGTAGGATAATGTAAGAAAGCCCTCTTTTTGCATTGGAAACTCTTGAACCAAACGTATATTGTCATGAAGAATGTTTTGTAATCAAAAATTTGTGAGAAAGATGTGCTCAGAAGCCCAAGTCCTGGCTCTACAAATTTTTTCCAATGGCAAACCCTGTGTATGTGCCCATGACACTGAATCATCTCTAGCAGAGTGACTATGGATATTTTCAGGACATGATACATCCTGACTTGAATAGACAAACAGAATTGTCTCTATTGTCCATTCACTTATAGTCATTTTTAAAGCCTTTTCACCTTTAGCAGGTAACCCAAAAGTCGCAAACTGCCTGTTTTCTGTACTCATTGAATCTATTAAGGTAAACAAGTAAACCAATAAGCGTTTGTCAGACAGAGAAAGATTAAATAATAATTTTTTTAGTGCAGTGGGATTTTGAATTTACTTTAGAAAGAACATAAGGGTCAGACCTATGGATTGCTACATTATCCACAAATTTTAAGAAAGTAGAACGACATAGAAGAGCAGGAAGTTCATCAGATATTCATGTGAACATGATAGCCACCAGAAATGCCACTTTAAAGACAAAAACTTCAAATTGACTGTATTGAGAGATTCAAAACGATCAGTTTGCAGTTTTAGAACCAAGGAAGATCTCATGGAGCGGCCAAGGATTGAGGTAACAGGTTTTCAAATTGTAAAGCTCTTAAAATGTCTAGGCACCAGAACCTCTTCTCCCTGTAAACACATATCATCTTTCAAGAAAAACGAAATTGCAAGCCATTGCAATTTAAGGGTAGATAGGGATACATTTCTGTGAAAATCACCATACAGAAATCGAACAATAAAAGGGACTTCACAGAATAGAGGGGCTAATTTACAAGCCCCTTGCGCCACTTTTGCGTCATTTTTAACATGGGAAAAGTGACGTACGGGTGGCGCAAGGGGCTTGTAAATAAGCCCCAGAGAATATATCTCATGAGAACACCAAGAGTCAATATTTGATCAATGCCTAGAACATGACTTCATGGTAGCCACATGGGTAGGTAAGCATAAATGTAACCTTTCAACTTCCAAATTGAAAGTGTGTTATTTAGGGAAGTGTACTGACCTTTTCTCATATGATCGCCTGGAACAGGGACAATTGCTTTTGCTATTAGTAAAATATTGAAACACACTCCTCCTAGGCCAATCTTTACTCCTGACTATTTGGGAAGTGCCTAAAATGATCCCAGAGTCCAATGGAGAAGAAGGTGACCTCTATCTGCTATCCGTTCTTGATGATGTTCTGAACCCGCAAATCTGTGATGGACATTTTACAAACCTAAGGAAGTGATGCACATCGGAAATCTGCTTCCTGGAAACTGGCATAGTCAGAACCACTGTTCTTTGTTGCACTACCGTGTCTCTGTTTCCTCTCAATCAATCAGGGATTTGTGAAGCGCGCTACTCACCCGTGAGGGTTTCAAGGCGCTGGGGGGGGGGGGTGTGCAGCTCCGATTCAGCCAAAGAGCCAGGTCTTGAGGCTCTTCCTGAAAGAGTGCAGCATGGGGGAACATCTGATGTTGAGCAGGAGGTCGTTCCAGGTCTTTGCCGTGATGTAGGAGTAGGCTCTTCTGCCTGCTGTGGCTCTGCGGATGCGCGGGGTTTCGGCGAGGGCGAGGTCGGCGGACCAGAGGTTTCTCTTGGGTACGTGGAAGGAGACTCTCTCGTTGAGGTATTGGGCCCAATGTTGTGGAGGGATTTGTAGGCATGCGTGAGTAGCTTGAAGGTTACTCTATTCATGACGGGGAGCCAGTGGAGGTCTCGTAGGTGGTGAGTGATGTGTTCATGTCGTGGGATGCCGAGGACGAGTCTGGCAGAGGTGTTCTGGATGGTCTGGAGTTTTCGGAGCAGGGATTTGTTGATTCCGGCGTAGAGGGCGTTTCCGGAGTCCAGTCTGCTTGTTATGAGTACTTGGGTAATGGTCTTTCTGGATTCGGGGGGGATCCACTTGAAGGTCTTGCAGAGGATGCAGAGATTGTTGAAGCATGTGGAGGAGACGGCGTTGATCTATCGGGTCATGGTGAGGGAGGAGTTGAGTATGATGCAGAGGTTCCGGGCGTGGTTTGTGGGAGTGGGGGGGTTGCCAAGGGCGGTGGGCCACTATGTGTTGTCCCATGCTGAGGGGGTGGGTCCGAGGACGAGGACTTCTGTCTTCTCCGAGTTGAGCTTCAGACAGCTGCTGCTCATCCAGGATGCGGCATCTTTCATTCCTTCCAGGAAGCTGAGTCTGGTGGAGTCGGGTTGTTTCATGAGGGAGAGGATGAGCTGGGTGTCGTCGGCGTAGGACATTATGCTGAGTCCGTGCTGTCTGACGATGGTGGCGAGGGGGCCATGTAGCTGTTGAAGAGCGTGGGGCTGAGCGATGATCCTTGGGGTACTCCGCAGTTGATCTCTGTGAGTTCGGGAAGGAAAGGTGGGTGTCTGATTCTTTGGGTTCAGCCGGTGAGGAAAGAGCAGATCCAGTCAAGGGAAGTTCCCTATATGCCGGCGTCGCAAAGTCTGGCGGTGAGAGTGCGGTGGGAGACAGTGTTGAAGGCTGCCGAGAGGTCTAGAAGGATGAGGGCCGCCGTGTGGCCCTAGTCGAGGAGGATGCGGATGTCATCTGTGGCGTCGAGAAGGGCGGTCTTGGTGCTCTGAAACTTTGGAGGGAAAGATTGTAAAAAACTTCGCCATTTAGTTTTTTTGATTGTCTGTCAGAAAGCGCTTTTGTGCCTAAGTGAAGAACCTGTAGACTTCGACCTTTGCTTCCTAATAGAGAAGGAATGTTTTCTTTCTTTAAACATCCTGTGCAACTTGTCCTCTAGGCCTGAGTCAAAAAGCATTGCCAATACTCAACTCTTTAAGGAACCAATTACAATCTGCAGTGACTGAAGCACCACAAGCCAGGGCAGATGCTTTCACATTATCAAAGGATATCTCAGAAAGGAATTATTTTTGATGTTCAAAAATTTCCTTTAATTCTTCACTTTCTTTACCTACTTAGATGGCTATGAATTAACTTTTAAAGTCAGTTAGTGATGACTCTAAAAGTCACAAAGCCAAATGAGACCCAGAATATACGTTTTTAAGAGCCGCATCAGCCTCCTTTTTAGGTCGAGAATTCGAGACCTCTTGTATATACTTTAGTATATACTTATATGTGTATGTACGTTGTGGGATCTGCAGATCAGCCCTAGGACTTGTCTGCTTCTGCTTAGGGACTTTTTTTCTGTTCAACTGCCTCTATTTAACTGTCTTGATAGAAAACGACCAGTAGAGGTCAGTAAAATACCAGAATTTCTTTCTGCTTGTTCAACTGCCTCTATTTAACTGTCTTGTTAGAAAACGACCAGTAGAGGTAAGTAAAATACCAGAATTGCTTTGTGCTGAGGGACTTTTTTTTTTTCTGGCAACTGCCTCTATTTAACTTTTTTGATAGAAAACGACCAGCAGAGGTCAGTAAAATACCAGAATCACTTTAGCATTCTCTAGATTCCAGTCCATAGAAATTGTCTTCCACGAGCACCCGTAAACAATAATATTTTTTTCAAATCTTGTATTTTCAGTGATATGACCACCGAAGGCCCAGATTTTATATTAAAAACAGAGCTTTGGACTATACCATTTCCCATTGAAAGGCAATATTTCTCTCCATGTGTTCCCATACCTGGCGTGTCACGCAGTTTAATGCTTACTTTCACTCCATGTTAAAGAACAGTAGATGTTTCAGCACCCAGGCTAATGTGCTGCATAGCTAAATACATATAAGGTCCCAAAGGCGAGACCGATTGCATTGCAAATACTTGTTATTAAATTGTTCTCCTGTGCCATGGAGAATCAACCCACAAGACTACCAACCACAGAATCCATGTACATGGAATCAGGCAATTTTGTTTCTATATCGACAAAAGGATACAATCTAGACATAAATGTGGGGAGGTTATTTTTATCAGGGTCCTTGCACTAATTTACGATCACCTCCAACACATAATCATCTATCAGGACTCCAACACTGAGGGATCTTTTAAATTGCCTTAAAACAGTGTCCTTGGAAGAACCAGGAGTCTCTTCAATTGGAAAGCCGTTATTATCTTTAATATGATTCTACATTTCTGGCAGAGATCCACTGGCCATATAGACTTCTGGAAATATTTACGAACCCCGTGCGCCACCGGAGCATCACTTTTTGTGATAGTCCAGCAGCACAGATTTCAAAAGCACATCTATGAGGCCAGGCAAAGCTACTATGCATGGCTCTGCATGGCCTCATAGATATGGAGTAAGGCAAGGCAGAATAAATCACTGTGTTGCCTTACTCTGTGCTCAGAAGGCACTCAATGGATGTTGCAGTGGGTTTTCTCACACAACACCCATAGATTTTGATGCTGCCCCAGATTTACAAGAGCATGTAAACCTGGGGAAGTGTCAAATCCTTCCACCTACCGAGATGAGACAAAATGTCTTTATTTCCCTCCATTATTTAATACTTTTTATGTGATGCATTGTAGCACACATGGTGCAAGGGTGCCTGCGTTGGTGCAAGGCAGGTGAAACGGCACTAGTCCAGGGAGGAAGGGCAAGAATGCACTGCATTGCATAAATATGGTGCATTCCTGTCCTTTCACTTTGACATAGGGCAGCGAAGCAAGATGACTGAGCTGTCCTATGACAAATTCCTGTAAAAAAGATCCAGAGACGTTATAGTTAAGCTGACATTTCACTCGTACAAAACCAGAGAAATTCAGCCGTTATATTTAGCTCAGTTATCTATAACTTGCGCCCACGCAATGCACTGCTTATGACCTCATATATTACATCACTCATGGCATGGACAGTGACATCACTGATGACATCACTGATGACATCTCAAATGACATCACTGATGACATCAGTGATGACATCATCCACATGATCTCTGACGCACCCACTCACACCCCTATCAAATCTTTTAAACACTCACTGCCACTTTCACACAGCCATTCACAAACCCACTGACAAAGCCATACCAGAATTTACACAACCACTCACTAATTCATAGATCTTTGCAGCATTGCATTGGGTATATGAGAAAGTTGAATTGTGTGGACCCATCCAGGGCGAAATGTAACATATTTATAGTATTAAGTTAATACATAACCTCCATGAAATTAAATATTAAATTAATTTTGATTAACATTTTTGCTGCAAGAAATTATTGCTTACTATGTGTAAACGACTGTCCAACAGCAATATGACAAAATGCCCGCCACGTTAATCATAGTTTGGTGGGTAGTGCGACCTGCAGTGCATCGTTAATTCCAATGACTAAACGGCTGCCCAATAATTTTTGTTCTGGTACACAATATAATGTAACTGACCAGATGAGGTAATTGACATTGAAGAAGGCCAAGAAACTGAAATGCGTTTGTCATTTTCTTGTGTTTGCAAGCCAGAAATATACAGCTTTTAAGCGCACGACAAATTTTTGTGGATTTGCGAGTGTTGTTCGAGACCGCACTCGTAAGTCGCTGCACCCACTACAAAGTGAGGAAGGCTTTTGGCGGAAAAGTGAAACGAATATATATGTTACAAGATCAATTATGTGGTCTTTGTATTTTCAAATAATTCATGAGGTTTTAATATTTATAGATTGGGAGTTCTGCAACGTCGATTTATTTATTTATTGTATTTATACGTAATATTTGTGCACAATTGTACTTTATCATGTATACTTTAGAATTTCCATATTGTACAGACGGAATACATTGCTGATATACAATGTATTTTCATGTGACTACAAAAATGTACAATGCCACAAAATTTTCCCTGCAATAAGGAAAAAGTCTGCAATGTATTGCACAATGCGCCAAGTGCTGACAATATAGTGTTTCTTCCATTGTATTGATCATGTGACTCACAGGGGTGGACACCCAGCATTCAAAAAGATCATGGCGGATAGTGTTCTCTATGTGTGAACAAGGGCACAGGGTGCTCGAAACGCGTCACAAAGTGAGAGGAGAATAAAACAACTTGCCTGCCACCATTTTCCGGGTCTGTGTCACTCTGTTCGCCAGTGTGGAGGTTCGGAGAGTGCTTTTTGGAGGATATATATATATATATATATATATATATATATATATATATATATATATCTACTGACGGTCGCCAGTAGATAGTTATAGTTACAACCTATTATCCATAGGAAATCCGCGACATTCTATTTGAAATAACTCTCTTGCCGGTTGACGTATCTTCGCAAAATTTTCAAACTTTATGGCCCGCTCCGGTCCGCTCCTACCCTGAAAGTCTCGAGGGGATTCATCAAGCGGGGGCCGAGAAAAAAGGGGGTCCCAAAACGCGTTTTCCCCATGCAATTTTCCATAGGAAACTTTAGACACGGCTACAGCCCGAACTGCTGAACGGAATTACACCAAATTTGGCAAAGAGGTAGTTCTTGTTTCAGAAAGAACCCTTTTTGTTAAATGGTGTAAATCCGTTCAGTAGTTGCTGAGAAAATCAAAAGTAAAAAGATAGTGATATCTAGGGCCGCGGATCCTCCCGAGCACGAGCTTTATGTTAATTGGCTGTCAACACTCCAAATCAGGAAGTGTTGGCAGCCATTTAGTCCCTCGGTAGAACCGAGGGACAGAAACAAGTGCGCAAAGCGCACAAAGGTGGCAGGGTAGAAACACCCTGACCCCTAGGTCTGCTCAGGGGGTCCCACAAGGACCCCTGGGCAAAAATTTTTTTTTGTTTTAAAAAATCGGCAGGATGCGCTCAGGGAGCGCGAATCCTGCCGAAAAAAAGAAATCGAAGCGCGGTCTCCGCGCTTCGATGTTAATTGGCCCCCGGGTGGGCCAAGTCCCGGGGGCATGCTGGGGGAGGGTTAATTTTATGTGTGGGGCCCTCTAAGGGCCCCCAAGCCCCGGGGACCACCACCCCCGGGGCTTTATGTATAATGGTGCGGGAGGGCTCTGAGCCCTCCCGCATCCCCGAGGACCGCCACCTCCCCGGGGCTTCTTTTTTATTTAAAAAAACCTGTGTGGGGGGCTCCAGCCCCCACACGCCCCGGGGACCACCACCTCCCCGGGGCACTAAGAAAATTAAAATGGGGGTCCGTTTGGGACCCCAGAGCCCCGGGGACCACCACCTCCCCGGGGCTTTCAAAATGTAGGGAGGGGGCCGCGCGGCCCCCTCCTGGAGCCTGTGGTGGCCCTGGGGACCGCCACCCCCAGGAGCCGGCTCCTGCAGTGTCCCGGGGTGCCTACCCCGGGACACTGCTGTTTGCAATAACAGGACGGGAGCCTCGCGGCTCCCGTCCTGTCATTGCAAACTTGCTTTGGATATTGGAAGAGAGAGCAGGAAACCTGCTCTCTCTTCCAATATCCAAAGCCGATAGCTTTACACATGGGGAGCAGCATGTTAGCTGCTCCCCATGTGTAAAGCAATGCCGGCTCCCGTAGGACACGGGGAGCCGGCGGGACTGTGGGGGTTTGGGGACCCCCACAGTCCCCAACGAGAGGCCAGGCCCCGGGGGATGGGGTCCCCGGGGCCATAAGAGGCCACGGAGGGGGCCACGCAGACCCCCTCCCCAAAGTAACAAAAATTAAAAAAAAAAAAAAAAAGTGCAAGGCCGGCCCCGGGGGATGGGGTCCCCGGGGCCTTAAATGGCCTGAGGAGGGGGGCCACGCAGCCCCCCTCCAAATAAAAAAAAAAGAGGCCATGCCCCGGGGGATGGGGTCCCCGGGGCCAATACAGGCCCAGGGAAGGGGGCCACGCGGCCCCTTCCCGTTTTTTTTATTTTATTTTAATTAAAAAAAGGGGTAAGGCCCTGGGGGATGGGGTCCCCAGGGCCTAAAAATAGGAAAAAGGAAGGGGGCCACACAGCCCCCCTTCAGGAAAAAAAAAAAAACGATCGGGCCCGTAGGTCCCGCCCCATTCCTTCACCACTCTGCAAACGCGCCCCTGGCGCGTTTGCAGAGGGGGAACAAATTCCCCTTGAATACTGGGGGTCCCTGGGGGCCAACTAGCCCACCAGGAACCTCCAGTATGCGCCAGGGGCTGCCTTGCAGAGAGGTGTACAGAGGCCACGCCCCTTTTACACCTCTCTGCAACGCAGCTCTGAGGCGCTTTTGGAGGTATATGGTGGGCTAGTTGCACCCCAGGGACCCTCAGGATTCAAGGGGAGTTAATCCCCCGACTTAAAACGCGCCACGGGGCGCATTTGCACAGTGGTGAAGGGAGGGGGCGGGGCTTCAGGTGACATGTGTGCAAACAGGCCCCGTGGCGCGTTTTAAGATGGGGAATTAAATCGTCTTCAATCCTGAGGGTCCCTGGGGGCCAACTAGCCCAACAGGTACGTCCAGAAAGCGCCACAGAGCTGCGTTGCAGAGAGGTGTAAAAGGGGTGTGGCCTCTGTACATGTCTCTGCAACGCAGCCCCTGGCGCATACTGGAGGTTCCAGGTGGGCTAGTTGGCCCGTAGGGACCCTCATGATTCAAGGGGACTTAATCCCCCAACTTAAAACGCGCCATGGGGCGCGTTTGCACAGATGTCACCTCAGGCCCCGCCCCTCCCTTCACCATTGTGCAAATATTCCTCTAAAATCAGCCGAAATACGAATTCTGATTTACTCACCTGTTATCAGGAGAGACCTCAGTGCTGCATCTTTCAGCCCAGTACTAATCCTGAAAAGTAATTTTAACCGTACTTACCAGTAACTTGAATTTCCTTCCATAGGATATCATTGCCTGCTTTTTGCTGAAAAAGTTTCTAAGTGTTGATTTTTGAAACATACAAATATTCCTCTAAAATCAGCCGAAATCCGAATTCTGATTTACTCACCTGTTATCAGGAGAGACCTCAGTGCTGCATCTTTCAGCCCAGTACTGGTCCTGAAAAGTAATTTTAACCGTACTTACCAGTAACTTGAATTTCCTTCCATAGGCTAACATTGACTGGTTTCACTTGGAAATTCTTCTAAGTGTGGAGTTTTGGAACTTTAAAATATTCCTCTAAAATCAGCCGAAATACGAATTCCGATTTACTCACCTGTTATCAGGAGAGACCTCAGTGCTGCATCTTTCAGCCCAGTACTGATCCTCAAAAGTAATTTTAACCGTACTTACCGGTAACTTGAATTTCCTTCATAGGCTAACATTGACTGGTTTCACTTGGAAATTCTTCTAAGTGTGGAGTTTTGGAACTTTAAAATATTCATCTAAAATCAGCCGAAATACGAATTCCGATTTACTCACCTGTTATCAGGAGAGACCTCAGTGCTGTATCTTTCAGCCCAGTACTGGTCCTGAAAAGTAATTTTAACCGTACTTACTGGTAACTTGAATTTCCTTCCATAGGCTAACATTGACTGGTTTCACTTGGAAATTCTTCTAGGTGTGGAGTTTTGGAACTTTAAAATATTCATCTAAAATCAGCCGAAATACGAATTCCGATTTACTCATCTGTTATCAGGAGAGACCTCAGTGCTGTATCTTTCAGCCCAGTACTGGTCCTGAAAAGTAATTTTAACCGTACTTACCAGTAACTTGAATTTCCTTCCATAGGATATCATTGCCTGCTTTTTGCTGAAAAAGTTTCTAAGTGTTGATTTTTGAAACATACAAATATTCCTCTAAAATCAGCCGAAATACGAATTCCGATTTACTCACCTGTTATAAGGAGAGACCTCAGTGCTGTATCTTTCAGCCCAGTACTGGTCCTGAAAAGTAATTTTAACCGTACTTACCAGTAACTTATATTTTCTTCCATAGGAATCCATTGTCTGGTTTTCAGCAGAAAAGTTTCAAAGTGTCGATTTTCACAAACTACAAATATTCCTTAAAAATCGCCTGTATGACTTAAACGCATTCTTTCAACTGTTTACAGGAGATGCACCAGTGCTGGATCCAGGATCCAACACTGAGTAAGAAAAAGTAACGATAACAGTTTTTACCTGCTAAGTGAATTTCCTTCCATAGGATAACATTGGTGATTCTATGAGAAAAAGTTTCTAAGTGTCAACTTTTAAAATACAATAATATTCCTTAAAAATCACGACTGTAACCAAAACGCTTTTACTCAACTGTTTACAGGAGATGTACCAGGACTGAATCTAGGATCCAGTCCTGTGGTTAGAAAAGTAATCCATAAAGTAACTAATTGCATTTAACTAGAAATTCACATTGAGCTGAATGTTGCATTGTGTTTGAAAATGTGTTGCCCATTCTAACAACTGTAACTACTGTACTTAAAAGTCTATTGCCTATGTGCAAAGTATTTAAACTAAAGTAATTCATTCTGAGAAAGTATTTTTTGTAATGTAATGTATAATGTAATTACAATGTAATTTAAAAAATAAAATATGTAAAAGAAATTGTTTCTAAAAATGTAGTAAATCAGTATGAAAAAAATTAATATAAAAATTAATACATTTAAAAATTGTCATTTAAAAAACCTTTGAAATTCACTGAAAAAACCGTAGGTTTCAGGCACGTTATAGTTACAAATTAGCATTTTAAAAACCTTTGAAATTCACTGAAAAAACCATAGGTTTCAGACACGTTATAGTTAGAAATTAGCATTTAAAAAACCTTTGAAATTCACTGAAAAAACCATAGGTTTTAGGGACAGTTATAGTTAGTTGGACATTGCACTCGTACAAAACCCGTGAAATTCCCCGTTATAGTTAGTTCAGCTAACTATAACTCGCACCCCCGCAATGCACTGCTGATGACGTCACATATTACATCACTCATGACATGGTCAGTGACATCACTGATGACATCACTGATGACATCTCAAATGACATCACTGATGACATCATCCACGTGATAATCTGATGCAGCTCCTCACACCCTAATATAACCTTTGATACACCCAATCTAAATTACAGAGTGCCATTCGCAAAACCATAGACACTCCAACACCAATAACTACATACCCACTCACTGATTCTTAGGTCTACACACACACATCCATTCACTCACCCGTACAGTCACTCATACTTATGGTCACTCAGTACAGGACTATCATATGCACTCTTACTCCTATATAGACACTCAAACACCGCCACTCATCCATAGAGGTACTCACACACCTAGTCAGTCATGCAAATAATTAAACACACTGCCATTTACTCACCTATACAGTTATACACACACCAGCTCACTTAATCATACAAATACTAGCACATTGTTACGCTCTTATACAATCACTGATACAAGCACACACTCATCCATACAGCCACTATCACAATCACTCACTCTCGCTTATAGCTATTTATATACTCCAATACACATATATACTGCCTTTCACATATGTAGTTACTCACACATGTACCACTGGGACATACATTCACTCACTAACACACTCTTACACACACTTACCCACCCATACAGTCTATCACAGATGCACTCTTGAAACCATCCACCCAGTGAATCACCCACTCACACATCTATGCACAGTCGCACACACCCCATCCACACAAACACTCAGGCACCCATACAGATACTCATAGAACCAATCAATAACCCATATAGACACTCATGTAGCTATTCGCAAATCCATGCATCCACTTACACACCAACAGACGGATACAGACATTCACACAGTTTAGTCACTAACCCATGCATTCAGTAAGATACGTTTAATCACTCACTTGTAGAGTCAGTCACGCACGTACTAAATCATCCATTCAGACACTTATATACCCACTCATTCTTCAATACGCCTTTCCCTATATATATTAAACATATTTAAACTTTACAGAAACACACAGTCACTGGATGATGTCATCAGTGATGTCATTTGAGATGTCATCAGTGATGTCATCAGTGATGTCACTGACCATGTCATGAGTGATGTAATATGTGACGTCATCAGCAGTGCATTGCGGGGGCGCGAGTTATAGTTAGCTGAACTAACTATAACGGGGGAATTTCACGGGTTTTAAACGAGTGCAATGTCCAACTAACTATAACTGTCCCTAAAACCTATGGTTTTTTCAGTGAATTTCAAAGGTTTTTTAAATGCTAATTTCTAACTATAACGTGTCTGAAACCTATGGTTTTTTCAGTGAATTTCAAAGGTTTTTAAAATGCTAATTTGTAACTATAACGTGCCTGAAACCTACGGTTTTTTCAGTGAATATATATATATATATATATATGTATATATATATGTTCTAAATAGCTACTCCTAATTGTATATCGGAGACACAGATCAATTAATAAAACATAACCAGTGTAGAGTTACTTTTATCTTTGAAATGTTACTGTTTCCTATGGCCTGCTATACAACCATGAGACACGGTATTTCTATTCAAAATTACCATAGCCCTCATCGGGACTTTAACCGGAAATTATTCTTACAGTTTGATCTGTGCAACACGAGTAAATTGAATAATGTAATTTGATTGCTCAATTAATGAGATGTTTCCCGGGCCTTAATTTTGGCGCTGCCTCCTATTTATGCTGCCCTTGTAAATAGGGGGCAGCGTCAAAATCAATGGGTGTTGCTGTGGAATGCCCACCGCAACACCCATTGCCCTCCCCTTTCACGCTAAGTACAATGTGAAATGGTGCCTTATTTACAAGGCAGCATTAAGCCACGTTAAGTGGCTTGATGCTGCCTTGTAGATAAGGGGAAGCACATAACGCCACAGGAGCGTCACTAAAAGTGACTTTCCTGTGGCAATAGGGGCTTATAAATATGCCCCATAGTTTTCTACAAAATGCAATATGTGTCTCACTTCAAAACATCTACTAGAATCCGATTTAGAGGAAAAACAAAGTTCAAAAGGTTTGTGTTTTATCATTTATTTTTTAAGCCCAGCCAACTCATTGGAACTCAGCTACAATGCTTGGGTGTGCATATTTCCTTACACTTGAAATAGAGCTTCTTCCTTTCTTACTAGAGTTGTTTTTTTATTGACTGGTTTGTTCAACAACACATACATGCATTTACATTGAGGGTTGCCTCTCTACTATTGGAAGATCTGATCATTTGGTCTGATAAAACAAAACGGATACCACTCAACCAAACAGGGTTCAGAAAAGGGTGTGGCACTATAACAAACATCCTATCCCACTCGTTGCTTGCCGACAAATATATACGACGGAAACAGCAGCTATACTTCAGTTTTATTAACTTAAAGGCGGCTTTTGATAGCGTGGACCGTCATCTTTTATGGGGCAAACTGCGTGCATGGAACATCCCTGAAAAAATACTCAGAGGAATTTTGCTGCTATATTCCAACACATGGATGAGAGTTAACTTGGGAGATGGTGCAAGGCTGTCAAGAAAGGTTGTAACCACCAAAGGACTAAAACAAGGCTGTGTCCTGGCCCCGCATCTTTTTAACCTCCTCATGGCTGACCTGGCCCCAAAACTCAATAAGATCATATCTCATCTACCCAAACTAGGAACTTTATCACTATCTCACTTATCATATGCAGATGATGTTGTTTTGATGAGCCTAACTAAGATCGGCTTACGAAGAGCACTTACATGAATGCTGGAATATATTGCCGACAATAAACTAGAAATAAACATCGCAAAAAGCAAAACAATGCTGATTAGTAGACATCAGAAGGCAAAACAGCAATTCCAAGTAGAGGGCAAAAAACTAGAAGCAGTATCTAAATATAAGTATTTGGGCTTCTATATTGACAACAGGCACAATCATCGGGACCAAAAAGCATATATGACACAGAGGACAAACGCCTTTTCATTTGCCTTCAGGTCTTTAGCGAAAAAACTGAAGGGGCCATCATTTAAACCCCTAATAGCAGTAATAAAAGCCAAGATGTTACCAACATTAACATATGGCAGTACGGCACTACACGGGAAAGACGCTGATCTCCTAAACAAGTCTCAAGTTTCAATTTATAAACGAGTCTTTCAAATTCATCAGTCCGCCTCCCCAGCACAGGTAAGACTAGAGCTTGGGGTAATTAATGAAACACTGGGGAGAATGTACGCAACAATTAAGCAATGGTACACCCTCAAGCAAAATGCGGCAGAATTGGAATTGAACAAGGCTTTGTGGGACAAATTAGAGAAGGATGAAAAATCCCCATATAACCAATATCTAAAAAAGCACTACTAGAAACCTGCACAGGTGGGCTCTGGGAAACCAATTTGCCCTACTCATCCTTTAAGCAAGCCATAAATAAATCAGCTAAATTTCATTCCTTGTTGGTCGACAAAAACATCCTCAGTAAGAGAAAACACGCCTGGATGGTAATTACTAATTACAAAACACTTACCCCAGCGCCATACCTAAACATCTCGTTCTCGGTCTACAAAAAATTGCAACTAATGGCTTTGCGTTTAGGCAATCTGCCGTCTACTGCCGATCAGCCAACATGGGTTCACAAAGGGCCGAAAGATTGTAGACTATGTGGAAGTAGCAAAGAGGATTTTGTCCACCTAGTCTGCATATGCCCCAAATTATCACAAGCGCAAATCTCTTTATTAAAACAAGCCATGAATACCAGAGGTATTAGGACTTGCAGATCTGCAATTATAGCGGCTTTGGACCCAACAGACGTTACACTGAACTGTAAACTAATAAAGTTCCTTTCCGTACATACGCAAGCGTTAAAATAATAAAAAAATAAAAAAAGGGAAATGATTGTGGAGCATCGCTCGTTAATACCAAACAAGACTGACCGGCCCTGAGATTGCACTCGCTTCTGGGATACAATGGTGAATAAGGCAAGAACATTTGGAGAAATATTCACTCTTGTAAAGACTTATTAATAATGCACCTGGAAAATATCTGTATTTTATTAAGAGACTAACTAATTGAATTACGACATCTCCATACAAAACTGAGTGTTAATAATTGTCAAACAAAAGATTCTTTTACGATTTTTAGGTTTTATAGAAAAAACTTTTACTGTAGTTTTATTATAGAAATTGTATTGTAGTGGTTTTAACTAACTGAAACAATAAACAATCTTGAATCTTGACATTGAGGGTTGCAGTGTCCCTTAGAGCAAGCTACCTAATGTGAGACATTTCTAACTACATTAAACCTGTTTTTTCTCTGGCTCTGTGGAAAGGATCACTGGGACTCTGTTGGAAGGAACTGGAAGGCATGTTTCTCAAAAGTACTAATGATAATGTTAATACTACATGTAATAATTGTCCCATAATTACAATGAAACATTTTCCCTTTAATATACAAAAGAGATTATATAGTAGGGAAGGTGGATTAAATCTTTGCTGTTGAGATAATCTGTGATTGGCACGCCATGAGTTTGAGTCCCAATAACACTGACTCAGAATCATAAATGGGTACAAATGTATGCAGTAATAGTAACATTTGCTATGCTGCACATACAAGCAGCAAAAGTGCTGTATGAAGCTCTATATATATTTTTTTAACATTATTATAAATTTCTTTATGCGCTAAATATATTCTTCCCAGTGAGACATATTTATATCTCACCAGACCTCAATTTGTATCTCAATTGATGACTATGGAAACTCATTCTCAAAATACCTGGTAAATACCTCCATTTTTCCTTTACGCACAGTTTCTTTATGATGTGGAGGCAAAGCGCGTATGTTTGTGAAGTCTCGCAGTTGTCCTTGGCAGGATCAATGCACTGAATTTATGTGCCTAGGCACTGTATAAAGCAGTACTGTTAAAACAAAACTATTGTGTATTGTTTTGTACTTGAGGTAGCATGTCTGCATCAACAAAACATAAATATGCATCACAATAACTGGAATTCATTTGTGTAAAATGAGATGGAAGATGTTTTTAACACTTCTTTGTTTATGTTGATCGGAATCTGTACAGATCTTTCATTAAAATATTGGGCATCTCAGTGATAGGGGATTAGAATAATTGTACAATGAGAATATTCCATTTATTCAAATGTTATACATTTCAGATTTCCACACAGCAAATAGCACATTTTACATTGGGGCATATTCTCAAGGACACATCGCCGATTTATCGGCACTTTAGCTCCGCAAAAGTGGCGATAGATCTATCGCCCCATTCACAAGCTGGTGCAAACTGCCGACATCGCCAGTTTCCCTGCGATAGCTACCGCAAAAACCATCGCCACGGATGAGTGCGACAACTAACGCTAATGATATGCAGAGCAGGCGTTCTCGTGCAAAAACACACGAAAACACCACTTCGCGCGATTCTCAAAGACCAGTCAGATCTGCGATGCGAACCAAGAACAGGCGATAAGGCATGTTAGCTGCAGGGATTTAACACCTGCCTTTTGCTGGTGTTAAGCAGGACGACTGCCTGCAGTATGAAAGGGAGCCCAGCCCAGCGCCACATCTGAAGACCCACAGATGCCATGGAGCCAATGAACATGCAGCTCGGAGACCCAAGAGGGCCACAACACCCACCGCCACCACTCCCAGCCCCCCCCTCTTATCCCCTCCTGGACCACCACCGAGGCAGCGTAGGACAAGACAGCGGACCCTCCGAAAACGGCATGGCCCCTCAGCCACACAAGTGCAGAATGTGGGGAGAGGTGGGAACCAAGTATGTGTGAAGGAGGCAACTCACCCATGAAGAAGAATGTACACAATTCCAAGTGTGGCGGTGATGTGCTGGACAGCCCTCAGAATCCAGAGCACAGACATGTCCATGTGGACATATACTGCTGGCTTTTGTAGTGACGTGGACAGTGGACGCAAACATGTTACCTCAGGCAGTGGGGAAGACCTTGGACATGTAGCTATGCCGTCCCCCCCTGTAAGCATAAGCGGAGTGGGCTGGGCCGGCGTACGCCACTCCAGCGTAGGAGTGCGGATAAAAAGGCTGGGACTCTGGGCGTGGTTCTCTTCTGTGATGGGCAACGCGTCTGCCAGGGCGGCGTACCTCACCCTGCCACGAGTCCGCCGCCGTGACCTACAGACTCCTTGACACAGGCCCCCAGCGCAGCCAGCGGCACAGAAACACGGAGTCATGTGTGTGCCGGATACTGCCTACACTGCGGTCAGTAGGTCCCACAATTCTAATCGTGCCACATTTCTGTCAATGGAGGAAACCACTAGTCAACAGACATTGTCCCCAGTGCCTCATCATCGTTGGCTGTGCAACTGCTGAGCGCTCCAGGTGCCACTGACCCTGTGCAACACAAGTCGACGCCACGTGGCACTATTGAGGCAGAATACAGTAGGCCAAAAACATTGCTCCCAGTGTGGCCTGCCCGGGCAACGCGTCATCATTGGCTGTTCACCTGCTGAGCGCTCCAGGTGCCACTGGCCCTGTGCAACACAAGTCGACGCCACATGGCACTATTGAGGCAGAATACAGTAGGCCAAAAACATTGCTCCCAGTGTGGCCCGCCCGGGTGACGCATCATCGTTGGCTGTTCACCTGCTGAGCGCTCCAGGTGCCACTGACCCTGTGCAACACAAGTCGACGCCACATGGCAATATTGAGGCAGAATACAGTAGGCCAAAAACATTGCTCCCAGTGTGGCCCGCCCGGGCGACGCATCATCGTTGGCTGTTCACCTGCTGAGCGCTGCAGGTGCCACTGACCCTGTGCAACACAAGTCGATGCTACGTGGCCGTGGGCCCTTGCTGACCACTGCCTCTGGCCTACACTGCGGTCAGCAGGGCTCACATGTCACATCCTGACCTGCAAAGACACCCCAACATCTTCGGCTGCGCACACGCTGAGCGCACCAACTCTATGCACCCCAACTCATGGCCCCTTCATGATTGAGTCGTGTAATGTTGACTGCGGATGCAACCATGTCACCTCAGGCCTTTGAGAAGACCTGGGACGATGACGATGAAGATGAGGCAGGTGTACCACACCCCACTGCAGCTGCAGCAGGAATATCCCGAAGGTACACAATCATGATCAATCCTTCACATGAGCACGCTCAGCTATGGTGCCCCTACCTCAGTGAACTGCAAGTCATGGACCCTTTACTATTGAATCTACTGTGTGTGATCCGATGTTCACTGTTCTAGTTGTTGCCAGCACCAACCACTCCCTGAGGGCTGGCTCACACGCACCCCACACCCATCCAGCACAGGCGTCACTGGACATGTGACCCTGGTAATAAAAAGGGGCCGGGCGCACGTACCCGTAGCCAGTTCCACTATCTAACCAAGTGTGTCTGTGTTGTCATTATGTATGCATGATGGGCCCAGGCCCGACCACATTACATTGTGCTGTGGACAGCGGACGCAACCATGTCACCTCAGGCAGTGGGGAAGACCTTGGACATGTAGCTTCGTCGTCCAACCCTGAATGCGCAAGCAGAGAGGGCTGGGCCGGCGTACGCCAGTCCAGCGTAGGGGTTCGAAGGTTTTGCCCGGGGGACTGGGCGTGGTTCAGTTCTGGCCTGGACAAGGAAGTACGTAATGCGTGTGTCTCTGTTGCAGTGTGGGCGCCACCCGGCCCACAATCGTCAATGTTGCAATGTAGCATGCACCCGGAGGGCGGGCTCGCAAGTACAGAGTCATGAAGGAGCGCAAGACCGCTCGGGGTCTTGGCTCATACATGACAAGTGTTGTGTGTATCTGTATAGCCGCAGCACGAGCCAAATGCCTAGCCTCAATCGCAGCACGAGTACAGCCAGCCATGAACTGTACACCTGTGTCCGCCCTGTCCTTACCATAGGCCTTCACTCACGTGGCCGCCCACCCTCAACGGCCAACATCACAGTGTCGTTGTCAGGCTTGTGGACATGCGCAGACAGGCATGACAATGGTGTGCCATAGGAGTGCAAGTGATGCAACCGCGCAGCGCACACAAGTAAAAAGGCTCGGGGGGAGGGAGGAGCAGCTGTGAGGCAACGTAACACACAGTGAGGACGCTCATTTGCCACATGCTAGGCATGTCATACATGATTCCCAAAGTCGCAGACATCCCACCCCACCCCCAACAAGCCTCTACACATTTCCTGAATGCAAGCAGATGACAAACTAACATTAGGGATGAAAGCTCCATTGTCTGAACTATTAGGCGGAAGCACATCTGCACCTCCGACCTCGGAATTGCATGTGCCCGGCACCCCCTGACAGATACCATAGCAGCTGCTGACAACTCCCACGCTACGCACAGCCCGACAACAGACCAACGTATACACACCCCACACACAGAAGTCCTTGCTCGAAGTTATCTTGCATGGAATGGCCTTCACACTTACTCCCACACCATCCCAGGCCTACAACCATTGCACACAGACACTGCTCATTGCTCCGAGCTGTGGCATTTCATCCACAGAACTGGTGCAGGTCAGAACAGTGCTGCTTCAACCAGAGCCACTAACGCAATGGCAGAACATCCCGGACACATGCACAACCCCTGTCACGTGGAACTGTACCATGCACGTATGCTGCATTTACTGGGGGCACTGCCATTGGTAGTGCTGCGGATCGGTTACCGGCAGAGCTTCCGCCTTGCCAACGTCACCTGCATTTAGCCTGTGTTGCATTGTCGCTCGTGCATATTCGAGTGGTCCATGGATGTCTGCCTATCCAACAGGACGGTAGCCGAACTGGATTTTGACATGTGTGTGCGCCCCCTGTTGGCCCACGACCATGAGTGTCACCGTGATACCCGTCTATGGGATGCCTGGATACTTGGCATACATGCTGGCAGCTGGACCTGGGAGATTGCAGAACTCCTCATGTGCAGTGACCACATTGAGCCGCTCCCCTATTAGGCTGTAGTGCTAATTGGTGAAAGGGGGTGGACGCAGCACATCTGTCCGGACCTGCTAATGGTTAGCCTCGCCGTCCTGTTCGATAAAGTCGACAACGACCTCATGTTGGAAATGATTGCCTACAAAGCTGCACTCGCTTTCATGGATGTGTAACTACGTACCTGCAGACACAACAGTTTGGAACACGTAGCACATGTCCCGTTCCTTGTTGGAACTTGGGGTTCTGGTCACATCTCCCATGACGACAGTGGACATGGCTGCATTCGCCTGGACTCCAAATACATGAGCGGACAACAACGCGGGTAAACACACACCTGTGAATGGTGCGGCACTCCCCCGGAGTGGACAGCGGCACTTGGCAACGTTCAACGTTCTGACATACTGCTGCATTGGTCTGCATGTTGTGGCACCTATCTTGGCTGTACTGACACGCATGTGCTAATATAGTCTACGCACCTTCACTTGTATTCAACTGTGATGAGTGTTGATTTGTATGACAATGTGTGTCTCACTGCCTATCTGGGTCACGGCCATACATGCATTACTGCACCATCAGGGATGTGGGGTTGTACTAGTACATTATCATCTCACAGTTTCCTGCTGTGCCACATGCGAATGGCCATTTTCCACACACAAGCGGCAGCAGTTGTGTCCTCTGTTCTGTTGTGCTGGTGTTGCTGTTTGTTCAACATTGGTGTAAATGTTGCGGTGCTCTGGATCTTATGTGTGTGTGCTGCATTGTAGGTGAGTTGCCCCTTCAGCTCTGATTTGGCTGGCCCTTATCCCTTTCAGGTGGTGTGGCTTTCACTTCTGTGCTTATGCAGTGCTGTGATGTTGCAGACTTGGGTAAATTGGGCTCTTGGTTGGAGTTGTGACTCTTGGCCATGGTTTGTCCGCAGATGTGCTCTACTTAATTGTACATGTGTGACATTGTGCCCATCGCCCTCCATCCCCCCAGTCCCTGGTCGTTACTCACCCTGTTGCTGTTGTGTCAGGTCATGTTGAGCAGTGTCCGGTCCCCCAACTCCTGCCACCGTCTCCACACTGATGACTGTGGATACCATTTCCTCCATCTCATCCAGCTCCTCCTGTGGCGCTGGACTCCCACCTCCAGTCTGCATTGCTGCCTTCTGGTTGTCTGCGAGTTTTTGCTTGGTCTTGCGCTTCACATCATTACAGCGCCTCTTGACCTCGTCCATTGTCCTCCTCAGCACTCCGACTGCATTCACCTTGTCCACGATGGACTGCCATATTGCATTTTTTGTTGCCAATGACACAGTGGATGTGACGAACAGTTGTTGATGGTGTTGTATCACCTCCGTAATCAGGATCCTGTTTTCCTGCGGACTGAACCGCGTCTTCCTCTTCTTCTTGTCCTTGCCCTTCCCTGACCCCGAGGTCCCAGGCTGCTCCTCCGGGGGCTTGTGGGGTTCTGGTCGTCCTCTGTACCTGCTCCGGCTGCCTCCATTGTGCTTCGCTGTAGTTTGGTTTTTGTTTGTGTTTTTTTTTTCTGCTTTTGTGGTGGTTTTTCCCACATGACGTGTGTGAATTGCAGGCCTGGCGCTGGTTTTCGCTGTTTGTCTTATCGCGGTTGGGCCCATCGCAACTTTTTTCGCGTTCGGGTTTGGATTTTAATCGCCGTACCGGTACTGTTATCGCGGATATTTGCCACGTTATCGGGGTACTATCGCATGTTACCGCCGTGTTGTGAATGCCACGTTAACATGGAGTTATTTTCCCGCGATAGACGGCGATATGGAAAATTGCGTTAACCTATTTTGGCGATGTTTATCGCACGTTCTTGTGAATATCCCCCATAGTGGTGTTTTTTGCAGTGCTGAACATGATGAGAAACATAGGCATCCCCAGAGGACTGGGGAGGTCAGGGGAGTAGAGAATGTGCATTGTAAAGCAGACTGCAACTTACACAGTGCACAGCTTTCTGTGTACAAAAAATCCAAGAATATACTTCACTCTCTTATTTCAGCACATCATTTGTACCCAGGCAGATCATACAAAAATGCAAAGAAAGATCTGGCTAGTTTATAATATGCACCAGAGTGGTTGAAGCAAATGATTGCATTAAGAAACAAGCATTGGCAATGTTAATAGGTCTGGCTTATAAATGAAAGTGTCCTCCATTCACTAATATGTGAGAAGCAGAATGAGAATGACACTCAAAGAATGAGAAAAGGTCTGACTCAAAGACAATCTATGTATGCCAATGTATATATGCAAAGTTTTTTATTGCAAGGCCATGGTAGACAACTAGACATGTTAAGCACTATTAAGGTCCAATAAGAATTATCACATTGCCTACACACTTTAAAACTGAGTAATTCTCACTAAAAAGAACTCAGGCCTTTTGCCTTTGCCATATTTTTGCATAAGAAATAGATTTGATATATGGCATCTGATAAAACTATTCCCAATCAATCCTATTATCTTCATCATTGGCTTACCTCCATAACCAATTGACGCCTCCTATATTGTGCATAATCTGACAACCGTTAGACATACAGTAATAAAATTAGAAATGTATACACAGTAACAGTTGGCAAAAATGTACTACCTCTCTGCAAAGAACCTAACAAGATTTATTACAGCGAACGTTTTCAACTCCAAATGTTTGTCAGAAGGGACAAGCCAAACAGAATATATAGCCTTCAGTGTTTACTTTATTATATGTGTCACCATTATCAATGGAGACTTTCAGAATTATGCTTTCAGTCCTGATGATGATGGGGAAACTTTTCATAGGGGCTGAAACTTTTCAACCAAAAAACATTAGAATTAATAATGACCCATTGAAAACCAAATATTGTTGCACAACAAAGCTTCATATTTAAATATTTTTTAGTTGAATGGTTAGTTCATAAATATGTATTTGTCAATCATCTCATTCACTGTTTTATCACATGAGCAATGAGCATGCTTTCTGTTCCAAATTACTAAGCAATGACATTCAAGTAAATGTTTGAAACCATACTGTAGAATGATACCCCCATTTTGCACTGTTACCCACAGTTTAGTTCTGAATTATTTTGCTGGTTTTTACTCTCTGTAGTCTAGGATACTGATCTCTAGTGCCCAGTCTATGTGATCTGACCCCTAAGGTGTGTAAACATTGTCTATCCGACTCCTAAAGTGTGAAAACATTGTCTAATCATTGATTAGGATATTTAACTTTTCTTATAAGACCATCGTATATGGTGTGGAAATAGACCCAAGACTTGAAATATTAAATATCACTTTGAACTGCAACACTTACTGTGCCATCCACTTGTGTGAGGAGAGAAAACATGGCCATTGTAGCCTGACTGCTCCAGTTTAAAATCTTCAGTGTGACCTGCCAAAATGATAATTTTAAACAGGAAACAATCTACCTTTTAAACATTGGTAAGTTACCCCACCACGTGTAAAGCAGCCTTGTTGCTCTCCATCGGGATTATGCATTAACTCTTGAATGTTTCTTTGGTATCTGAAAAATATACCTCCATAAGCCATTGTTGTTTGTATTATATGTTTGCCCAAGCCTCCTGGAAGGTCTACTTTGGGTTGATCCTCTTACGCAATTCAATCATTCCCACAAGGCAACCCTCAGGTATAAATATACACAAAATTACACTTGGCAGAGCAATATTTCCCCATCCTCAGAGAGTTATCGAGGAGCATGAAAGTGCATATCTTCAATCAGCTGGGTTTGAAGAGGAGAAACCCAGAAGGAGACATAAACACCAAAACTTAATTCCATAAATATGTGATGTGAGAAATGCATCTTTTTGCTCGGTCATCTCCATTCCAGGCCCCAGTGTATGTGCTCTGACCCCTTAAGCATAGTAAATTGACTAATTGCCAAGTGACATATTTAACTTTACAGTAAGATCATAATATGTGATGCAGGAAAATATACCAATGGCATGGAAAGTTAAATGTGACCTGTGGACTGCAGCACCTGTTGACATGTACCTACAGTAACACATCCCCAAAAGCAATTTCTGTCAGATCTGTCAGATCTCCACAAGCCTTTCCTGAGGAATGATCACACAGTTATGATATGAACCAATTTCACCATGGCTTTCCTCCAACTTGCATTTGGGTGTCAACGAAAAACAAGGAAGAAGGCTGGGTCTAGGGAGAGGAGGTCCTGGATGATATATAGTATGTTCTTCTGTGGTTCCACCTTTAGCAGAAGAACAGGGTAAGAACTATGGAAATGTAGTATACGCATGTGTATCCCTACCCACCCTTGATACTGATATCTACCTGAAAAAGAAATCGATATATGTAGATAAGGTCAATGCAAACAGGGGCGCGAGACGTAACAGCCTGTAGAGAACCATTCCTGATGATGGATCCTGGAAAGAATAAAACATTTTTTAGATCTATGCACATGACTTTCTTCTGAACAATCATATGCTCATCCTCACATATCATAGGAGAAACGTTTCCAGATATTAACCTTGGAATGTTTAGCGGATTCTCAATCCAGAAGCTCCTTATAGAAACTACTCAGTTAGGATTTCACTATGAAAAAGGTCAAAGAAGGCACTCCAAGCGCAAAAAGACTACATAAATGAAAATCGCTCCTTGTGCATAAGAATCACAATATCATGGAAGAAATATTGTAGGTGTGTGAGGTTATCGATCCATGAACAGCAGGCCTCAAATGCGTAGAAAGCTCTGTCAAAAATCACAAGTGCTCCAGCGGGTAGTGTCAATGCAAACGTAAAGCGTCCAGTGCATAGCTTCAAAATAACCATAAAGTGCTCCATCGCATAGTATCAAAATAATCATAAAGTGCTCCAGCACGTAGTATCAAAATAAAACATAAAGTGCCCCAGCGCATAGTATCAAAATAAATATAAAGCGCTCCAGCGCGTAATATCAAAATAACCATAAAGTGCTCCAGCCCATGGTGTCTAGGCAAACATGAAGCGCTCCAGCACATAGTACCCAAGTAATACCAGCGCTCCAGTGCGCGATATGTCAGAGATAACAGAGCGCTCCCCAGCCCGTAGTGTCAACAGGGGCATATTATCAAGAACGGCGTTAAAATTATCGCCAGTTTAGCGGCAGAAAACTGCCGCTAAAGCGGCGATAATGGGCTTGATAATATGCCCTGGAGAATTCCAATAGAAGCCCATGTTCACACCAGAACATGGACTTCTATTGGAATTCTCAAGGGCATATTATCAAGCCCATTATCGCCGCTTTAGCTGCAGTTTTCTGCCGCTAAACCAGCGATAATTTTTAACGCCCTTCTTGATAATATGCCCCAACAGTAACTAGAAGTGCTCCTGCGCGTGGTATGGTAGAAATAACAGCGCGTTCCCCAGTGCGTCATCTCAACCATAAATACAAGTGCTCCACAAGGTCTCCAGCGCATAATATGTCAGAAATAACAGAGCGTTCCCTAGCACATCAGAAACTGATATGCAAAAGCATTTCAGAACAGTTAGTCACTGCGTACATCATAAAGACAGCAGGACATTGGGTATGAGGGCAAGGACTGCAGCTTCACCATGCCGCTTGTAACAGGAACAGTACTGTGTCGGAATTGAATACAGGTTTAAATGTGCTGGAACCCGGAACTCCAACCCGCCCTGCTGACCTCACACATTATGCAGAAAGTACAGAGACTGCACTGATAACCTCTCATCATGGCAGACTTGTCCGTTCAGGAGACAACTCCGTGGCCAGAACCATGACAATTTTTACTGTTATGGCTTTAGCTGTTTTACGAGAAATAAAAACGTTCAGATAAAATATTAAAGCCTAACTTTTCATTGGGATAAGCATCAAGGGAATTCACCCCAAATATTTTTTTTATTTATTAGCAATACAATTTTTCATATTTTTAGTAAATATTTAGCAAAATTGACTTTTTTTAAAGTTTCAATGGACCTGTCTGAACCCCCAGTAAGCTAAATAGCATTAACAAGCAGATGGACACTGTTGTGCTTCCACTTAATGAACAAATGCTTAGGCCTTATTACAGGAATCCCTGAATATGAGGAATGTGACTCCTCTCAGCCCAGGAAGGAGAGCTGTGGAGGCTACAGAACATTAATAAAGGGACCATGGTGAGCCCTGCCCATTCACAGTTAAGTGTAAAGGGAGACCTGAGAAAGGAAAGCCTTTCGCTCCTTAGGCCCTGTCACCTGCTTGGCCCCAGGCTAGTGGGATGGGGAATTGGTCCCAAAACTAGTTTGGTGTAGCTGAATGGAAGGAACTGCTCATTTCCCTAAAAATACCCTGCCTGACACACAAGCTGCCTTCAGGGGCGGAGAGATTCTGCCATGTTGGATTTGCTTCAGAATAGTGCACTGTGGGATAGTTTGCAGTAAGCCAAACAGGATGAGCTGCTAAAGTGGGAAGGTTTGCCCTTAGGAGCTTTTTCCTCATTGGTTAAGGGTAACAAGTTCAACAAAACGGGCACCTTACCCACAGCTAATCACATCTCTAAACCTGTAGAAGAAAACTGGGCCTGCAGTTCGGAACTTGTGTGCTACCACTTGAACCCAGAACTAAGAAGTGGACTCCAAAGGTCAGTTGGCTGACCTCTTGTGTTGCTACAGGGACCCAACAAGCTGCAAAAGGCCAGTTGCAACTAGAGTGGATTTGGACCCCCCTCGAGCTGTTGCTGGAGCAGGCCCTGCCCTTAAATGCTGTCCCTAAGGTCATTGGAACATTAGATGTGACTAAGTAGAGCTGCTCAAAAACTCATAAAAATTGTGAGTTAGAAAACGTCTTGGAATTCGAAGACCTTGTGCCAGCAGAACCCTTTGGCAAAGGTGTCTGATTTTAAATGGACTTTGTAGGATACAACTTCAGGCTTGCTGTGCTGGAGGATTATAAGCTTCATAAAAAAACACCAAGTCCGAAGGTAGAAATTTTGCCTGGACAAAGGCTTGAACAGTATCGGTTGACGGGAGACCATCAGAGGCAACAATATTTGAATTTCTCCTACTCTGAGCTTTACCTGCCATAACCAATGGCTTCAATGGTCCCTCATCCAATGGCTCTCCAGCTTTGAGAGGAATTTGGTGGATACAGCCTTCAACCCTGCACCACTGGAGGATTTTGTCCTCCATTTCAGAGACTAAGAAGGTAAACTCTTTGACTGGAATGAACCTGCTCGATGTATCTGACCCATGCTCCTTTTCATTCAGCCTGAAATCTCACGTAGGTTCCATACAATTACGCACTGTGTCTACTGATTAGTGCTTTATTTTTCTTGCCCCTTCCCCCACCCTTAAATCTATTTAAAAAATCATACGTCTAGTTCCCCTTATTGGATTTTTGTTGTTTTAGTTTCAATTTACTCATTCCATGTTTCACTATTTTTCGAAATTGGTTGTGGGAATTTTCTTGTGTTGTGTTTTGACTTCTTAACTATATCATTACTGCTAAATTGCTTTACAGAATTTCCTAAGTTAAGCCTGTCTGCTCTGTGCCGGTGATTGATCCCAGGTTCAAATTTTTATTACTGTGTTTTATACTGACAAGTTTGTGGCCTTATTCTTTGTGGCCGACTCACATGAACCCCAATTAATAAAGCAACTTTCTTACAATACCTGTTTATAGGCATTAGCACAGAGTAATGACATGCTAGCGTTAAAGACCTATTGTTTTTAACTCATGAATTTCAAAACATATGTCAGGATTTCTGTGTTTGTTGGAAACTTTCATTTAAACATTTGACCTAAGGCCTGTGACATAACGTTTTCTAATGAATCATTCAGTCATGTAGCCATTTTCAATGGATTGTTGTCATAATCAACTCAGGCCTATTGTATCTAGCACAAGCTTTCACACAAGCCAGCTATCACTATAGGATTCTAAAAATTACGAATGCATACAAAATAACAGTTGGCGATACAATATACAAACCTTCCCCGAAAGGCGTAACAAGGATTCTTAAAGTTCAAATCTTCTACTCCGATGGTTTCTCACGAGGGGTAACAACACCAGAAGCCTTGCCAACTATGATAATCTGTAAGACTTCATGTAGCAAAGCACCTATCTACAAGCTTTAACACAGTGTGATGACAATTCACCCTTAAAGATCTACTGCCTTTAATGTATGCTTTTCAGCTGGTCACCTATTACCTTTGTATAAACTTTCCAAAAGAAAAGGATCAGGCTTATAGCCTTAATCTTTGACTAAGCACTAATACTAACTCAGTCCTGCTATATTGAACATAAGCTTTCTCAAGAGGAAAAAGTTCAATACAAGCACTTTTTTCAGTGGAAGAATACAACTGTTGTCCAATCAAAATCTGTACTCAAGACAAAATAATCATTTGAACACAAGTAAAGCCCCGCTCCCAGTAGTGCTTCCTACAGCTCTTTTTCTGTTGCTCATACAAGGTATGATGACATCTGCACTGTAAAGTCAGACCTAAAAATGCAATATGCTATGCGTACAGTACCGTAATGCACACAAAGAAAAATCGGCATTAGTCTCAAATTTTCATGACTATTTTACATTTACACATGAACATATTGGCATACATAATTACATGTAAGTTTAAAGTTCTCTTTCCACTAAGCTTGTAACAGTTTGTGATGCATGCAAAATCTTGCCCCACCTTACACCCTAACCAAGAATCAGATATATCTCTTTAGATTGCTCAAGAGACATTCTAGAGTCTAAAACTCAGGGGAAGAGCCTTGGGAGTGTATGGTCAAAAGCTGCCCTGTACCTGATGTAAGGGCATACCCAATTTTCTACACTTCAGGAAACTCCTAAACATTCAGTTGTTCACACTTGGCTAAACCAACTGAATTATGAGGTAAATAGATGATTGGACTTTATAGCACAACCCAGAACTTGTAATTTGGACTGTGAAGCTCTGTGAAGTAAATATTATGCTACACTCATGGCTATATAAAAAACAGCAATTAAATACATACATGCATACATACATACATACATACATACATACACACATACATACATACATAAGTACTATATGACGAGCCAAACACAGTAAAGTATTTGCATGTGTAAATTGCCAGGACTGCAGGGTGCACGGGCACTGGCACGAACCATCACAAACCATTGGGTCCATTTACTTAGCATTCAAAAGGCTCCCTTGCGTTCCGAGAAATTGAGCAGCACTGCACATGTGCCTGCACAATTCATATTAAATCTATCTAAACCTCAGCATGATGCAATTTAGTAACGTCCATCTGACCCTAAAACTTTAGTTTTTAATTCATCTTTATGTGAAAACACTGAATATTGGTATTTTTTCTTACCCATTCACTTATTTTCCTTCTTTATTTAGCTGTATTTGTTTATTCACTCGGACACCCCTACCATATTCCTCAAGGTTTACCACGCAAGAACCACGTTACACGTACAAGTGAAGTATCTTTCAAAGCGGTCATATTGCCTAGGGAGCCAGAAATGTTTCTACTGGCCATGTAATAGACAGCTTGTATTCTAGACCGATAAATAAAGTGCAAAACTATCTCTACAGAGTAATGATTCACATCGCATAACTCATGTAGTTAAATATTAAGTAATTTGGCGATTGAATGATGTAGAAGTCTAAGCTAGTAGATCTTGATTCTAATGATTAACTAATATCCTATTAAATAAAAGTTGAAGAGGAAGCGGTGAAGTTAACAGACAAGATAGACAGCTGTGGAAGACAAGAACACTTTTTATGATTATTGTGTAGATCATGGGTTATAAAGGATTTAAAGACTTGGTACAAGAATTAGAGTCCATCCATGAGTCCACAAGATAAGGTTAAAAATAGCAATCAAGGGACTTGTCACAGTAGCCCAGTAAAAAATGGCAGAACTAATGCAGTGCCAGGCTTAATTTAGAGACAAGGTGCAATGTATTTGTGCAACACTTAAGACAGAAAAAAAAAGAAAAGTACCACAGACAAATTATCCCACAGCACGTTAGGGACATAGAGTTATTGTTAATAAACATAACAAGACCAAGACAACAAAATTCCAAGCAGTAGAACCAAAGATATGCAATTTTAAAGATTTTAGTGAAAATAGTATTAATATGAACAAAGCGCCAACTGTGGATATCTGGTCGTACCGGACCACGATGGAGTGAGGACCACTACAGGTACCTAGTTAGGCCTGCTGAACAGAGTGCCTTAAATCCTGGTTTCCAGAGAGTTATGAGGATCTGTGCCAAGGATGTGTCACGCATCTGAAACAATGGGAGATGCTGAGGTACTGGAATGCGAATTCCTGCATCATTGTCAAGGATCCCTTCGACAAGGGTTTGTGATGCAAAGTCCTGTATCGAGGATGTGTTGCGCAGTCAGGGTGATGTGTCTGTTCTGAGGAACTGTGGGGCTGCAATGTGGAGCCTAGCATCATCATTGAGCCTGCTTTCGATGAGGGATGCGAAGGGCCGCACCGAGGATAAGTCATGTGGCTGCAGTTCTGAAGTGGCTGTGGATTGTGAGGGCGATGCAGATCTTTGTGACAGGTCCAATCCACACAGCAGCAGCGATGTGTCGGTTCTGCTCAGGTTTTCATCACCCAGCAGAGGAGCTGTGTTGGTTCCATGGGACCAATAGAGGCTGGCAAGCACCTCAGGCCCACTTCCTGGGATCCAGGACTGTGGAGGTACCACTTGGCAGGGTCGACTCACAGATGGTAGAGCCCAGGTGTAGGTGCATGGGTCAACTAGCCCTTGGAGTCACTGTGGGGTTTTGGATTTAAGAGATGCCGTCCAGTTCTTCTCACCCAGGCAAAAGGTCAGCACAGCAGGGTGAAAGGTCCTTCAGAGTGGCAGTCAAGCAGAGTGGCAGTGCTTTAAGCAGCACAGCAGTCCTTCTCCTAGAAGAGTATCCACAGGTCCAAAAGTGTACTGAAGTGGCAGTGTTTGAGCTCAACTACATATACACAGCAAGTTGTGCCTTTAAAGTGGAGAGAAGCTTCTAGAGGCAGGCCTTTGAAGTGCACAGGTACCCTGCCTCCAGACTAACTACAGGGGATATGCAGCCCTTTGCGTGGAGACAGAGCACAGCCTAGTCAAGTATAAGTAGGGCTAGATCCAGCTCCCTCTCCCATCCTGCAGTGATGGCCCATCTAGGCACACTTAAGCACCCTTTGTGCGTGGCTGTCTAGGAGGAATACACAAAGCCCAACTCTTAACTACACCCAGTCATGTGACACGGAGACAGGCTGTGAGGCACCAAATGGTAAGGCATGAAAATATCAACTTTCTAAAAGTGCCCTTTGAAAATTGCAATTTGTAGTCCAACTTCAACATAAGTCAGGAGTTTTCAATGCAATTCCAAAAACACCAAATATGAACTGGTTATCTGTTCCCATTGAGAACTTAAAGTTTATTAAATGTAATAAGGTAACTCTAATGTTATCCTGTGGGAGAGGTAGGCCTTGCAGTTGTGAAAAGCAAATTTAGATGTTTTTTACTACCAGGACATGTAAATCCTAACGGTACATGTCAAAACTTTTAAATACACTGTACCCTGCCCTCTGGGTTGTCCAGGGCCTACCCTAGGGGTGACTTCTATGAATTAAAAAGGACATTTTAAACTTGGCAAAAGGTTTATTTTGCCAGGTCAAAATGGCAGCTTAAAACTGCACACACACAGGCTGCAGTGGCAGGCCTGAGACATGTTTAACGTGATACTCAAGATTGTGGCACAATCAGTGCTCCAGGCACACAGGTAGCATTTAATTTACAGGCCCTGGGCGCAGGTAGTGCCACTTTACTAGGGACTTGCAAGTAGATTAAATATGCCTATTAGATATAAGCCAATTCTACCATATTGTAAGGAGAGAGCACAAGCACTTTAGTGCTGGTTAGCAGTCGTAAAGTGCACAGATGCCAAAGTCCAGCAAAAACAAAGTCAGCAAACAGGAGCCTTGAAGGAAAAAAGGTAGGGGAAAACCTCTCCAAGGATACCAGGTCTAACAACCCAGTACTACAGAGGCTGGGGGTATCGGGATTCTGGTTCATATTGTTACTGGAGACGCACCTGTAGACGGCTCGAGAAGGAACAGCAAGACCCCATTAGACTGCTCAGCCTTCAAAACTGCTGTCACGACACATCACCACATCATTAGAACAACAAAGAACGCGGCCCTACAAGAGAGGATCAATGCCAACGCACTCAATATCAAAGAACTGTTCACCATGGTCAAATAATTTGCCAAACCACGGACAGAGACAGCAGACATCCTACCCTCCCAAGACCTCTGCAACAACCTTGATACTTTCTTTCACCACAAGACTAAGGATATCTACGATAGCATCAACAGCCCTGATACCCAAGACCCTCTCACCCCACTCACAACCTCCCCACCATACGACACCGGATCCCAGCAGACCCTGCTCAGCTCGACTCCTTACACCGCTCACAACACCCTCAAGATCATGAAGAGCATCCACTCCGGAGCACACTCGGGCCCCTGCCTGCACCACATCTTCAACAGAACCGGCACCTCCATAGCCCCCGAACTCTGTCGAACCATCAACTCTGCCACATTCCCGGAACACTGGAAACACGCAGAGATCAACCCTTTGCTGAAGAAACCCTCTGCTGACCTGAAGGACCTCAAGAACTTTAGACCCTCTCTCCGCTCCCCTTCCCAGCCAAGGTCATCGAGAAGGCCATCAAAGCTCAACTCTCTGAGTTCATTGAAGCAAAGCACATCCTGGACCTCTCCCAATCCGGGTTCCAAAGCAACCACAGTACCGAGACCGCCCTCCTCACTGCCACAGACAACATCCGCACCCTCCTCGACCGAGGCAAAACTGCAGCCCTCATCCTCCTGGACCTCTCGGCCGCCTTCGACACCGTCTCCCACTACACCCTATGCACAAGACTACACAACACCAGCATCCGTAACAAAGTCATGGAATGGATCCACTCCTTCCTCACCGGCCGAACACATAGAGTCAGACTACCACAGTTCCACTCTGGACCCACAGAGATCAGCTGTGGAGTGCTTCAGGGCTCCTCCCTGAGCCCCACACTATTCAACATCTACATGGCCCCGCTCAAAGCCATCATCAGGAACCATGGACTTAGCATTGCCTGCTATGCCGACGACACACAGCTGATCCCCTCCCTCACCAATGAACCCACAGTCGCCAAGAACAACTTCCATGACAGGATTAAGGCTGTCGCCAACTGGAAAAAGGACAGCTGCCTCTAGCTAAACTCAGAGAAGACCAAAGTCCACATCTTGGGCTCCACCCTCTCTGCCTGGGATGACTCCTGGTGGCCCGCAGATCTTGGATCCCCGGCACCCACAGACCATGCACGAAATCTCGGCATCATCTTGGACTCCTCGCTCACTATGAACCGCCAGATCAACGCCATCTGATCATCCTGCTTCCACACGGTACGTCTGTTCCAAAAGCTCTTTAAGTGGATCCCATTGAGTCCAAAAAGATGGTCACCCACGCACTAATCAGCAGCAGACTCGACTACGGCAGCGCACGCTACAGCAGCATCACCCAGAAACTCCTCAAGAAACTGCAGAACATTTAGAACACCTCCGCCAGACTCATCCTAAATAACCCCAGCCGAAGCCACATCACCAGCCACCTGAAAGGCCTCCGCTGGCTCCCGGTTAACAAGCAAACTACCTTCAAGCTCCTCACACACCTCCAAAGCCCTACACGACGCAGGACCTGCATACCTCAACAACCGCCTCACATTCCACGCACCCACCAGAGACCTCCACTCGACCCATCAGACCCTGGCCGCAGCCCCACATATCCGCAAACCACAGCCAGGGGAAAATCATTCTCCTACCTCACAGCAAAGACCTGGAACATCCTGCTTCTCCATCATAGGCAGTCACTGTCACTGCCCCAATTCAGGAAGAACCTCAAAACCTGACTCTTCGACTGAACCACAGTGCCTTTGACAGATCAGCTGACCCCTCCCAGTGCCTTGAGATCCTTATGAGTGAGTAGTCGCGATTTAAAAGTCACTTGATTGATTGAGGATCACAAATTCATCCCCTACAGACCACAATGCAGTGGGGAGTAACATGTGAAAATTGGTACTACCACAATGATTTGCATATGTAACCTGTCTTCCCACTGCACGTTTTTGGGACAAAGTCCTCCGACAATGACCTGGTGGAATTGTCTCCTGTAAAACATACAACATAGCCACACTATTAACTGCAAATGTGGTAGTGCTGCAGCATTTATGATTCCTAAAGTGTGTTCCATTGAAAACTACAGACCACTCATAATCAGGGCCCAAGGGTTCAATTAAAATAGAGTTAAAAAGGAGGAATCAGAAAAGATATCTTTATTCCAAGAGGGTAGAACTTAATTTCACTGAGTCATTCGATTAGATAGCCAGTGTATCACTTTTGTCATTTGGAATTCGATTTAAACAATTGCTTAACCCTTTGATGCTCATAATAAAACTTTGTGAATTTTTGGCAGCCAATAGCCTTTCCATGCACATTATATGAAAAATAAATAATGAATTATTAAGGTTTCGATAATCCTTGCCATTCCAAATTGTTAAGCTGAAGTACAAAAACAGTTTTTTGCAATACATTTTAAATCATAATAGTTACAAAAATATCTGTGCATAAACTAATTGATATATCATAGGTATTGAACATGCAAGTGTATCAGTGACTACTATTCCACACGCAAGACCATTTTGTCGTTAGGGTAATTTATTAACCTCTAGTCTCAAGCAGTTAAGGAAGATGAGAAGCTCCTATAACAAACACATTCGCATTGCTAAATCAGATCATTTCAGGGCTCAGCTTGACAGCGCTAAAAACCGACCCAAGAAACTGTTTGCTATCATCAAACAACAGGCTAATCAATATACCAATCCTATCCCGGCAATCAAAACCTCTGGACCCAGTGAGGAGGACTTCTCAGCGCACTTTTCGGTAAAGTCTAGGAATATTGATCGGGAGCTTCAACGTGCCGCTGCTAACCTGATGTCTATGAGCGCCTTGGGTTTGGCAGTACCTGCGGCAGTGTGTTCTCCGCTATACCCCACAGAGTACACTCCCAAAAACAATGCCTGCTGGAATTCCTTCCTGCTCCCGGATATGGAGGAGTTGTCACATTCCTTGGCTTCTACTAAACCTTCCAACCATTTCAATGATCCACTTCCCGCTAAGTTGCTCAAAGACCTCATCGTGGCCATTCTCCCTCTCTGGTCCAGGATCATCCAACAATCTCTCCTACAGTGGAGGATTCCCGACTGCCATAAAATGGGACAAGTCACACCCATCCCCAAGAAGCCTAATGCAGACCTAGCGGATCCCAATAACTTCCGTCCGATCACCAGCATCATGTCTTTACCGAAATTGCTCGAGAAATGCGTTCACACACAGCTTTGCAACCACATCAAGAAATTTCAGCTCCTAGACCGACACCAGTCGGGCTTTAGAAAAGGTCACAGTACAGAAACAGCTCTAACTCACATTGTTGATGATGCCGTGAGAGCTCTTGACCAAGATGCTCCCTGTCTTCTAATTCTTCTGGACTTGTCCTCTGCTTTTGACACTATCAAACATGATAACTTGATTACTCTTCTTCAATATAGGATGGGGTTATCTGGCCCTGTCTTAAATTGGTTCGCCTCTTTCTTGCATAACCGAACCCAAAGAATAAAGTTAACCAATCTCTGGATGCCAGCACCACGGTCTCTATTGGGGTACCTCAAGGATCTGCACTTTCGCCCACGCTCTTCAATCTCTTCATGGAACCTCTAACGGCTATTCTGAACGGTGCTAACATTCAATACCATATGTACGTGGATGACACTCAACTGTATTTGAAGATCTCCTCTCCAGATGACATTAAAACGCTCAATGGGGCGCTTCAAAAATTCAACAATGGCTAACGCATAATCATCTACTAAATACCCTCAAAACAGAATTTCTCCTGATTACCCCCGCAACCACTCGACCCCTACGCAAAACTGGATCAAAGAAATCTCAGCACTCAACTGCACTCCTCATATGGTGGACTCCACTTGTTCATTAGGTGTCACCCTGGACAAATTCCTAAACATGCAAGGTCACATCAGTGCCACCATTCGGAGCGCCAATCATCAGCTCAACACCCTTAGGAAAATCAAACCTTTCCTACCACCTGAGGACATCCAGTCAGCAGTCCAATCCCTAGTTATCTCTCGAGTCGAATATGGCCTGGTGACCCTAGCTGGGCTTCCGAAATCTAGGTTAGCTCCGCTAAGAGCTACTCTGAACGCCTCTGCCAGACTAATCACAGGCTCCAGAAAGCATGATCATATTACACCTGACTTAATTCAACTTAACTGGCTTTCCATTGAAGCAAGGATCCGCTTCAAGATAGCCTGTCTGACACATAAAGCTATACACTTCAATACCCCCGTTTACCTGGCAAAAAACTCGAGCTCTCCGGTTCCAGTCGAAACTTAAGAAGCTCCAATACCCTACTACTGAAACCTCCTAAATTAAACAAAAAAGAACTTACAATCGCACCTTCTCAGGGCTGGCTCCAAGAATTTGGAATGCCCTTCCGACGTAGATCAGAGCCAACCCCTCGACTGCTTCATTCAAAAAACAGGTCAAAGGGCTACTTTTGGATGAACTTCATCAGCAATAGCCTCTCTGACATTTGCTAGACACTTCCCTCTCCTGCTTGACAATCATTTTCACTTTGTGTTTTGAAATTTATTTTGTTGTTCTTTTGACTTAGTGCGCTAAAACTGCACAGCCCCATCTAGTTGGGCTGCTACATGTTTGATCACGTGCTACTTCGTCTTCCCTAACACCCACATTTACTTTTTATGTTTCAGGTTCCTCTTATGTTACCTTATTGTATTGTACTCATGCTGTTTCCTCATGTCAATGTTAGTTTCTTTTGTACAGCGCTCTGATACCCGTCTGGGTCTTGTTCGCGCTTTATAAAACTTTTCAAATAAATAAATAGATGATTAACCATAAGAGAAGTTTAGTACATTAAAGAAAGAAGAACTATTTTTGATACTTGGATCTTTGAATTGATATGGACATTATCTCTATAGATTTCTTCACATAATTTGAATAATGACCAATGTTTCACATTCCTGACCTTTGAATGGAACTCAAATAATTGTGAAATTCATGTTTATCCGAGATCTAAATCATCAGAGAATTGACAAAATGCCATCTATCTGGGGCCATATTATATGCACGGTGCATCTTTCCTTGTTTGCGCCATGGCACCCTTTCAAAAAGTGTGCCAGGCACAAACAGGTACAGTGCACCGCATTACAAAGAATGTGCTCCAGGGCAGCCATGAAGTTGTGCTGCCCTTGCTGCTTCAAAGCTGCTTCATGTTTCACAGTGCAAGTGGAATTCTGCCTGCACTTTGAAGCGAGGAGAGAGATCCCCTTATAGACAGGTGTAGTGAGTGACTGTACCCACCTTATGGGAGATATCAGGGGGCCATGGGGTGCCATTCCTTCCCTCGAGAGAGCTGCTTTTTGGAAGGACATGTTAGCCTGTGTCCATAATGTAGCACAGGCACAGAGGCAAAGTTATTCCTTCATTTTTATGGGGAACGCCCCCATGCAAATGAGGGACCATCCTCTCATGATAGTGCTGGCACTACATCTGCGTAAGCAGTATCAGTATTACAGAAGGGGACACACGTGTCAGCGACCCCCTTCTGTAATGCCATTGTACCACAGGGGTGCACAAAGTGGGTGCACGTGACCGTTGCACCCCCAGGGCACAATGTATAATACTGCACTTGAGTTGCATCAAATCTTGAAGATATGTCCATACATTTAAAGCAGTTTTAGAACATTGGATATCATGATCCAATAAGTGGTCTATGGAAAACGTGCATTTTGTTGCAGATGGCTGAGAGGATCAGGTCTGAAGAAATTACAGTACCTGGCATTACTCCAAAGTTTTTTAAATATTAAAATTAAAAGACTGGGTTAGCTAATTAGGAAAATCTGGTAACACTTTAGCAAGATTTTGAGTACTTGACATACTATGGGTTATGGAGAAGCCAGTTTTACCTATTTTTCTTAGCAGTCAGTTACAGTTTCATTCCATCCTGCATGCTGCACCTCTTTCAGATAATAGGCCGGTGATGGAAATAGTTTGGCCCATCAAGATTAAGATCATAAACAGTCACATGTAAATTATTTAAGAAATCATAGCAATAGCAAACAGATCAATTAATGGTAAGACACCCACTAGTTTTCCTCTTGTATTAATTAGTATTGATGTGCAGCAAATGGGTTGGATTGGTCTGACAACATTATTATCAGGATAAAGCATTAAAAGCTGATAAGCGCAATCCTTCTTGCAACACAAATATATGTTGAATATATAAAAAGAAACAACAAATACTTTTAGTCTACTATTTTAAAAACTTGGAAACAGAAATTGATTTGTTTTTCTAAAATGCTGGCACAGAACTATCATCTTGAAAATGGCATTGTCTAAATTTCTAACACACGGATTGTTGATTTCAGAGCTAATCATGGCATATTGTGTTTGGGAAATAGCTGTGCATGATAAACAAATAGACTAACACTTGCATAACAAGATAATCAAAAACATAACTACAAATGATGCCATGAACATTCGGAATCATTTTTGCCAGGTGGATGTACTAATGTTTTTAATACAGTATTCTGCTAACTCTGGGTATTTGTTATGCACCCATTTAAAATTTATTTTCTCGAATTGTTATTTTCAAGCAATATCATTAAAGCTAGGCTACCATAATGTTATTCAAATAATAACATCATAGTGCATCTCTTAATATGTTTCGGATGAAATCACTTTGAGTTCCTTATTTGTGATGTTAATGTTCAAAAACTTTATGGAATTTGTTTACAGATTTTTTCACTATTTTATAATAAATATGTTTTTTCTTCGATTTTCTGTGTGTACTTCTTTTAGCTAAAAATTTACTTTTGGTACATGTAAGAAATCTACTTTTTCCACATGGTCACCTTAGACTTTACTCCATTTTCAGCACCCTATTTCTGCTGGCTTTAGAACTCTAAGCACTTTACCCTTGCTAACTAGGAGTGAAGTGCCTGTGCTCCCTATCTAAACATGTTGCGATTGACTTAAACCTGATTGGCACAATTAAATTCCCTATAATGCCATACTATATAGTGTGGAAATACCCCATGTAGAAAGAAGCACATATTATGTCATCCACTACAGGACAGTAAACACCTGGCTTCAGGCTTATCTTGTGTAGCCTGGGAGCAGCAGCTTGAACCCTGCTGCACAGACCTGTCAAAATCACCCTTCTGACCAATAGTGTCAGGAGCAGTCAATGGGATGTGTGTATGATTCCTTGGGAGCAGTTCCCTCATAAGGCAAATCTTCTGGTAGTTCCGATTCTGCAGCTTAGTACACCAGAGTTTCAGAGGGACCAGACAAGGGGATCGATAATTAGGGAGGGTACTGTGGGGAAGGAGAACTGTTTGGGAGAGAAACCAGTGATTATGGCAATGGGTACGGCTTCAGGCAGTCTTGATGTAAAGTCTTCAAAAGGCTCCACCATACTGATTAGGAGAGGAGTATCAGAAGTCCCCAAGGATAAGGAATCTTATGTTTTGTTAACTGTAACCTAAGGTTCACCAAGAAGTTTCCCAGTACATAATCAGCTCAAGGCTACATTTCTATGTTGCTTCGATGTTATCACTTTCTCATATCATATGATGCCCGTTGGGTTAGGATGTTATTGACTGAGGTTGACATTCACTACGGTATCGTATATACTATGAGGGCATTGCGACATACAATTCTGAAGTCTTCTAGATAGCAGGTTAAAGATAAAAAGCTGGAAGGCTTACCACATCAGAGTTTACTTCACAGGTCAATAGAGTGCCTTTTCTTGTTATCAGGAGTACTCACAAAAACTGGTAGCAAAGCATCTTTGAAATAAATCATAGAGGGATCTCCTCTTACAATTTCTTCGAGGAACCACTGCATGCAAACTGGGGGATTTTCACGACTCACTGCAGTTGCAGGGAAAGCCATCTTCTCAGCTCCAGTGCCAGAATAACAAGCAACGCGGCTCAGGCTGGTCCCCCTTTAATAGGAAAAGCCTGCGGTCATCAAAGATGGCGGCTGAGAGTACCGAAGTCTTGCAGGAAGACGTGAGTAGCGCCAAGACACTAGAATGAGCACTGCACTCAACTGGTGGCCGACCTATGGGGAACAGAGACATTTTAGGGCAGCATAGCAACGGTGTCAATGGTGCAAAAGCACCTGCAGCAAGGGATACCAAGTAAGGAACAACCTGAGTTGGGACAACCCTTCAAGGCAGAATAACACGGGAAGGACCCAGTCAAGGAGAGGGCATTCCAGGTATGCGGCGTGGGCAAGTCTATCTAAAATCAAACTTGGGTAGGACAACGATTGGCCATGCATGAGGTAAAGGTACCCCTAAGGAAGTGTTGGAAACCACATAGCCGTGAGCGCACCAGAGGGAGAGGCTGGGCAGTTCCTACTCCACAGGAATGGCCATTCCTGACAGATAAGAAAATGTGATTTTAAATATTAAATTTGTCACCAAGTACAGCCTGCTTCCCACAATGTAGAGTTCATAAAATGTATCAGTAGTACATGTTTGAAACTAGAAATGGCATGTTCTCAAAATGACTAGCCCAAAATGATAATGTCACTAGTCACGCAGTAATTGGCTCATAGGAACTATTAAAGTATAGATGACATGCTCTAATCTAAACCTTCAACCTGTACCAGCTACAGACATCATTCAAAGACCTATTATTAAATGTAATAAATATCTAATCTAATGGTGAAGTTGGATTTTTAATAAATAAGCTCCTGGAGGCTAAATTGCATTACCTCTCCTACAATGGCCTAGCCTGTACTTGGCCTTATTGTGATATCAAAAGGTGTGGAAACTGCTTCAGCGCAGATACAATACCCTGGATGTGGGGAGGTGTTTTTCATCCCCTGTCAGGAAGACCAGTTGTGGTGGGCCCAAGAACTTAATTAACTTCAAACAGGCCTGCCCTGTCATATGTAAATAGTAGGTGACCCCCCTCCACCGCCGAGAAGCCCCAGTCTTTGTCCCCCTTGTCATGCTGACACCTAACCCAATAGAAGGAAAGCTAACTTCAGTACTGTTTTTGAGTGACCACAGAGGAGGGGAGTGTTGACTTCCCTGACCACACCTCTGGGTGGGTACAGACTATGCAAAAGTGAAGAAGTGTAGGATTTTGTGAATAAGATGCTCTGTGGGATTGTTTGAAGTGGTAAAAACAGGAACTTCTGCAAATGTTGGTATGGTTGCTTTTAACTTTTACTCTTATGGTTAGGGATGAGCCAGGATCCACCCCACCCATTAGCTGGTGCCAGGCATAAGTGTAGCACCCCAAGACACAATCCTCAGAACACTTACAGGAACTGCTGAATATCGAAGAGGGGTTGGCCTGCTGTTTGCGACCTGAAAGGAATGCTGAAGAGCAAGACCTGCTTCCTCTTGTACCCTGAACAAAGAAGTGGACTTCAAGCGTCAGTGGGCTGAGCTCCTGTGTGACTGCATGAAAACAACAAGCTGCAAGAGGCTTTTTCCCTGAAGAGCTGAGCTAACCAGTGGCAACTCCAGATTGAGAGAAAACAGCTATGTCCTATTTTGTGTTGGGACTTAAGAATTTTTTCAAACTTTTTGACTTGCAGACTTTCACCAGGTCTAATTCACCTGGTATGTCTGACCTGCACTCTATTGTGGTTGGCCTCAAATCGCAACTAGGTCCCAGTCTACCACTTTCACGGACTTTCATTGGGGCTTAAAACTTTAAAAATCACATCTTTGGTTCCCTTTATTGGATTTTTGTTGTTTTGCTTTCATCTTGTTGATTCAATTGTGTTTTATTTTTTAATTTGGTTTGGGTTTTTTATTGTTTGTTGTTTTGACTTTGTTACTGTTTTGGCACTACATAAGTACTTCATGCATTGCCCTAAGTTATGCCCTATGCCATATCTAACAGGGTGCTGAGCTCAGGTTAATTTTGTTGCTTGAGGGGTTTACCTTGACAAGATGTGTTAATATTTTTTGAGATAAGCAGTCACCCACCCCACCCCATTTAATCGTAACAATCCACTTTTTTTACAGTACATTTTTTATTTTTGTTTTATTGTTCCATTTTAATGCAACCCTTGTCATCAAGTGTGTTGGCACTCATGAAACATTTCACAATTGTAGTTTTTGTTATGATTCTCATCACATGTTTTCGGATGATGTTATTTCCTTTCAAATAATATTTTGGCATCTTATCTATTTTTCTTATTTTCTGCCATTTTCGTTTCTTCAAGTAGGTGTGGCCCATTACATGGTTTATTTCATATTTTATTATACTAGGTGAACCTATATGCACTTTCCTTTTAGGGATGACGTGTTGCTCAGGCCATAATGTCATATGTAAGATGAGATTCTGATAATAAGAACTGGTTATCTTGTGAGTGATGAATTACTAGAAGCAAAGTAGGATAGTGGTACTTTGAATCAAAGATTACAAAATGGATACACAAATTAGCTGTAAACATCATTATTGTTGAATCAGACATAAAACAACAGTACTATACATCTTATTTACAGCTCTCATTTTGATTTGATTTAACTTTACTTTTCTCAATTTTAGTGGCAGGAGATTAAATGGTTTGCACATAACCACCAAATGTTAGTTAAAGTGCCACATTTGAGAATAAACCCCAGTTGCCATTTTCAAATATCAGTTCATTAGCCATTCCTCTCCATCCATTCATCCCTTCACATTCTGCATCCTGCGCAGCAGAGAGGCAGACTTCCTACCAATGCTTACCTTAGTTGTGATATGCATTCTAAGCAGAATTGGTGGTATTCAACATCAAGACAAACTAATATCAAGGAAGGCATTCTGTACCAGAACCATTATACACGTGGCTCAATGAGCTTGGTAAACAAATTGCTTTCCTTCAATCATTGCTACACACTGCCGACTTTTCTGGTCTTCCTGTCCTATAGCATGGATTGAAAGAACTTGGCTTCACTTGGCAGAGTGTAGGAAGGTGCTGGCCATGATTCGCCAGCTAAGAGAAACTGAAGAGAATGTGGCCAGGGTGCTGTCCCCTTTCAAGGAACCTAGATAAGGTGTTCTGAAGATGCTGCAAGTAGCTAAGAAAGTGCTTTAGAGTTTGTAAACATCACATACACTATTTCATCATTAAACATTAGCACAAAACATAAATTGTTACATGGTTTCAATCTGGAGTCACAGTTTTGGGGGAAAATGTACTTTCAATTCACGCAACGCAGTGCAGCAAGGCAAGTTGCTACACTGCATTGCGTGAATGGAGGAGAGCAGAAAAGAGCCGTATCTACTATGATATGACACTTTTCAGCTCTTTCCCTGTGCTGGCTGCATAGTGCCATTGCACGCACCCTTGCACCATGGTGCAATGGTGCCTGCGTTAAAGGCAGGCTTGTGTTTGTGAAGGAAGGGATACCTACCTGCACAAAAGCAATCCATAAAGGCATAGAAAGAGGTAGTAACAGGGAGAAATAAGGAGATGTCTCCTCGCTATGCCTGGTTCAGGGAGGCATAGCATTTTGACACATTCCCAGGTTGACAAGTCATTGTAAATGTGGAAATGTGCCTAAATCCATGGGTGGATGCATGGGAATGCCCATGCTCCCCACATGAAGTGGACTATGTGCTGCCACATGTTACTTTTTTGGGTAAATCCCACGCAAAGCTACATAAATATTATTTGTGTCTTTGTAAATCAGAAATAACATTTTGTGTGGTGACTGCACCAATAAAGAGGCGCATCCACCATGCAAATTGTTAGTAAATTTTCCATTTAGTTCTTAGCACCCTGCGAAATTTGAGAAGGAGCTAGATAGAAGTTGGTAAAGCCATGTGATACATGGAAAAATACCTCAAAGGGCTCAAAGTTTCAAAAAGGAAAATGTGTAGCTTTTTACTCATTTAAGACTGTGCAGTATGCTCTTTGCATAGATTCAATGTATACTTGAGCCGCAGTGCTGCTTTAAAATGGAGCTGCTGTTGCCTGGATGCAGCTCAGAGTCTAGGCGTGGACTGACTGCTTTGTAGTTCTCCCATAGCAACAAAACTGTCAAAACATCTTCAAAAGGAAGTGTCAGTGTTGTTTATGGTTATTATCCTTTTACTTTCTCTATTCTTATTGTGATAAGTTAATGAGTGTGCTTTATTTCACCATTAGCGCCTCTATCGTATTAAAGCACACGCTCAAACTATTTCTGAGTCTTTTCTCTTTGTTTCCTGCACTTTTCGAGAGTTGCAAAATCTCACAGACAGTCAAACCTATTGCAAATTCAACTGTGTGATGCACTGACATCAGTTAAGCAGTGGCGGCTCGCATAGGGCGTGCTGCGGGATGGTGGGGTGGGGTGGGGCAGGGGAGGGGCAGGGTGGGTGTTAGTAAACTCGGACATACGACGGAACGGAGGAACGTAATAATTACGGGGCATATTATCAACGGCCAGCGATAATTATCGCTGGCCGTTCTCAGCGTGAGAATTGTTATCGCCGGCTACCGCAGATAATTATCGCCATGCTAGCGCTGTATTAACAACGCATAGCGCAATGGCGATAATTATTCCTGCGATAGCTTGTTTTCCATGGAACATCGCTGGTTTTCCAGCGATGTTCCATGGAAAACGGCGAGTAACCTTTGCTGATACGACCCTGTGGTCGTATCAGCATAATCCACCTCCAATATGAAGTATAGGTAAGTCAGCATTTTTGCAGACGTTAGTTTTTGGCGAAAACCGCGGTTTTCTCGCCAAAACTAACGTCTGCAAAAATGCCTGGGCCTCCTTGTAAATATCGCGATGTGTACATCAGCGATATTTACAAGGTTGTTCTGCCCAGTGACGCCCACTTTGTATCTCATTAGAGATGCAGAGGGAGGCGTCGGGTAAAAGGGTGCTAACATGCGCTAATGCATGTTATCACCCTCTTGTTAATAGGGCGAAAACATTATCTCCGCTTTTTTGGCTTTTAAAGCCAAAAAAGCGGAGATAAGGCCCTTGATAATATGCCCCTACTTTCCTCCGTTCCGTCGTATGTCCGAGTTTACTACACCCCCACCCTGCACCTCCACCGCCCGCCTCACCGCCCCGCAGCACGCCCTATGCGAGCCGCCACTGAGTTAAAGTACTGTTGTTTTCTATCCACCTTTCTCCTAAAGCTTGAATGCTACTGTGAAAGCGCTAACAAAAAATGATCTCGAATGACAATGCTTACGTTATTTCAAGAACATTTTTGGTTATTACATTTCCCTTGAACACTGATGCAAAATAGCAAGCTAATAAAATGGCTTTAATGATTTTTCATATTTAATAATGAATATATATAAATCAATATTCATCTGTCATGAAAAATATTGTTTACACAAATCACAAAAACCTTTCTCATTGTTAACATTTATTATTTCAGTTTCTGCAAAAGTATATCACATTTCATCAGACATGACTGTGAACGAAGGAAGCAATGTTTCTTTGATGTGTTTGGCAAGTGGAAAACCAGATCCATCGATTTCATGGAAACATATTTCTCCGTCAGGTAAGCAAGATGACTCAACCATAAGTGTTCACTCATGGGTTTTCAAATACAGGCGAGTGGCGTGCGTCAACACTTAGGTGAACATTTCAAATGCTTTATTATACAACTTAAATGTTTAAGATTTTGGCATCCAATATGCAACATTTGTGAGCATAGATTGCCATAATGATGAATTAAAACCATTTACTGCTTAAATACTGATCAGCAATGAAACTAAGCGCAGAAGAAGACACAGGGAGAGATTTATAGAGAATACAGTATTTGTACAATAAAAGCTGAAACATGTAACACTTGCAACAATTTTTCAAAATAGAAAATGAACCTTATCCTGGAGTACTGTCTGTGTGGGCATGAATAATAAGTGAAACCTGGAAGATCTGGGTTTAACGTTCTTCATATGTCGCTAAGGTTATGCAGGCGTGCTAATTCCAGAATCACAGCCCTAACTTTGGGCATTCTAACAGTAGCGCGAGGGCTAGTGGAATCGATGGCATAGTTCATCACGCAGTTGAAATCCCCCATAATTATCAACACCTCCTGTAATTCTAATAAGGTTATCGTTAGCTCTTTGAAAATCTCTGGGTCGTCGGCATTGGGGCCATACAGATTAACCAAAACGTATTTCACATCAAAGATAGCCATCTGAGCGATTACCCACCTCCCTCTTGGGTCTGCTAAAACTCTAAGGGCCATATGTACGACGAAGTGGCGGAGCGTGTCGTTAGCCTCCTGGGCTCAACGGCACGCTCCGCCACTTCGGAAACGCAAGGCTGCACCATATTTACAAGAATGTGGTGCAGCCTTGCCTTTCCCCCTGCCAACACAGGCACCCTTGCACCAGAGTGCAAGGGTGTCTGTGTGCAGGGGAGGATTGGTTATGTGTAGGAAGGTGTCCCTTCCTGCACATAAACAATCCTAAAATGCCATTTTGTAACTTTCATGTGTGCTGCTTCATGCAGCACACATGAAAGTTATAAAATGGCATTTTTAAAAGGTTTGTTTATGTACAGGAAGGGACACCTTCCTGTACATAAACAAACCATGGCATTTTGCTTTTTCCATGTGTGCTGCACAAGGCAGCACACATGGAAAAGCAAAAACGAGGAGAAATAATGAATTTCTCCTCGTTTCGCCACCTTAAGACCAGGGTTTTCCTGGTCTTAATTTTGGCGCTGCCTCCTATGTACGCCACCCTTGTACATAGGGGCAGCGTCAAATACAATGGGTGTTGCGGTGGAACGCCCACCACAACACCCACTGCACGCCCCTTTCACGCTAAACATAGCGTGAAAGGGTGCCTTATGTACAAGGCAGCGTTAAGCCACGTTAAGTGGCCTAAAGCTGCCTTGTACATAAGGCAAGGCCCCTATCGCCACGGGAACGTCACAAAAAGTGACATTCCCATGGCGATAGGGGCTTGTACCTATGCCCCTAAGTGTACGTGAGTGCTTTGCTAGGAAGGATTGCAGTTCCTCTAATTGAAAGACTTTGTGAGGTACAGACAATAGTATGATATTTCAGTTTATTAAGGAGCCTACTATCTTTATGAGCTAGATGTGTTTCTGATAAAAATATCAAATGTGGTTTATATAAGTTTAGCTCTTCCTGAACAAGCCAACGTTTAATAGCAGCATTCAGACCAGAGACATTCCAACATAAGCGTTTAAGTAGCGCCATAGAAAATCAAAAATTGATCGCCATGTAAAGATTTTCCTTGTGAAGAAGCAATTTTTTTTTTTGTATGATACATGCATTTACAGACCTTATTCATGGTACCGCCCCAATATGAAAACAGCTTAATAACTACTCCCTGCCATTCTGTTCGTATACCCCCTTTGCTTTTATCCAACCCCTTGGAGCTAAACCCTCCCACCATCCCGAGACTAACCCACCCAGATCCCACCCTGTGTCCTAGGAAAAGAATCACCTCCCTCCCTGCTGTCGCTGACAAGACAGAAAATGAGAGCACCAGCACCCTGAGAACCGCCCCACTCCTCCAATACACCGTGAGACTCATTACTCAGAAGAGTCTGTTTTAGCAAGGGAAAAGAAGAGTATAGAAGGTCAAAATGTGAAATGGGGTAAGAAGAAAGAGGGGAAAAAGCAGGATCGTGTCAATCATAGATTGCTGGAGGGATCCCTGTGAGGAGAAAAGCTAAGAAAGGACCGGCCCAGAAGACAACAGTATCAGTATAATCAATACATTAATAACTATTGGTATGACCACCCGAATATCAGTTTGTTCCCCTCACTGACCAATCTATATAGTATCATTAGGATAAAAAAAAAGAGGCAAACCAGAAGGACAATATTATTTAGTTTCTAGTTGCAGCTTTGCCAAAGCTTGTTGAGCGGCATGCTCTGTGTTCACCGGTTCTTGTAGAAAAACCTGTGCTCCTGCAGATTTTAAAGGATCTATAAATTGGCGCAGTTTCCATCGTCTATCCATTGTGTTCTTGCAAAGATCAGACCTACAAAAGATAGAATAAGAACCCACTCTGATAAGGGCAGTAGGACGGGCTTTGATGGAGACTGTTTGTCGTAGAAGATAATTTCAAAAAAGATGAGAAAGGGCAGAGGGAAATGGCCGGCAGAGTTGTTGACAGCAGAAGGCAATCTATGTGCTCGTTGTACTTGGCTGTCCCAGCCCCAGTCATCCAGATCAGGAAATGCACTCTTGAGTAGTTGTACTATGAATGCCCTGAGGTCAGTGCCTTCTTTATTTTTGGGTACACCAAGCAGACAGATGTTGTTACGTCGTGGCCTATTCTCTAAATACTCAACTTTACTTTGCAAGAATATAAGCTGATTTTCATGTGCATCAGAGGTCTTAGCGGCCCTTGCCATGTGGTCCTCGGTATCTGATACTTGTTGTTGCAACTCTGTATTTTCGGTCGTTAATGCAGCTACTTTGCTGTTTACCTCAGCAAGTGCCTGTTTAATCGCTGAGCTGTCTGCTTTAGCCTGCAAGTAATATGCCTGAGCTTCTTCTCTGTGAACCTGTAGTGCCTGTAGGATGGTGACAGCAGAAGAGTCTGGTGAGCCAGCAGGTGGAACATTCGGTTGAGACTCAGCCCAGGGAGGAGCTGGGAGCGTCGGAGGAGAAGACGAACTTGCTGAGTGTTTGAGATCGCTGCCTTATGCGGAGGTCGAAACATGTGACGAGCTTGAGTCTTGATGTAACGAGATAGGGCCAGAACCTAGCCCTGGACACAGAGTGTGGCCAGTGGAAGGACCAGGGTCAGAGCCGAAGCCGGAACCAGAGGGTCTCGAAATCAGGGTTTTCACTTCCCCTTTTGCAGTAACCCATTTACGAAGTGGGCTGCTAGTGATGGCCAGTTTGGTGGATGCAGGGTTAAGACTGTGCATGTCGCTTTCTTTATCGCTTGCTTTTTTATAATTTCTAGCGTTTCTGATGTTAAAGTTGCATCTTTTCTTCCCCTTCTTCCCACTGGATAAGCAGATCGATTGATCTGTTATCTGCGTGTCACCGGGGGTCGCATCGCCGGGGGTATTTGCCGCTATGTCATGATGATGAATATTTCCATCTTTATGGGATGACGGAGCACCGGTGATAGTTGAGGAGGTAGGATAAGGAGTAACTTGCTTATACCTAACCGGCGAGGTATCCTGAAAGTCATCAGTCTGCGCGTCAGCTACGGTTCTTAAAGAATCTTCACCTAGCTGCCGGTTCTCGCCGGTGTCTTGTTCAGCAGGTAGAATATCGCATGATCTGCGCTGTCTATGTTAGGGGGGTGTCCTGAACTTGCTTGTTGGGTAAGTACTGGTAGCGGGTCTCCTATTTGCGTATCTCCTGTTGTAGCATTAAAACCTTGTTTAAGTGAGGCATCCCCTTTTACTGCAGCTTCCAAAGGTAAACAAATAGGGACATCTTCAGTCAGCACTTCGCCATGTGAGCCAGAGCGCATAGGTTCCCGATCAGAACTTAGAGAGTTCGATTGTAAAGAGTCCTGCGCCAAAGAATATTCTGCGCAAAGTGGAGAGGGGAGGACAGAAGGCACAGCGATAGACTCCTTTGAACCATTTAGGACTGCCCCTAATAGTGCCTCCACCATTTCCCCATCTGGAGGTGGATTTGTAGTTCCCCCAGGGTAGATAAGCTCATTCACATTATCTGAGTGCAGAATTTTAAGAATAGGATGCCCTACCTTGGAGGTAGAGCGATTCACAGTACCTTTTGAGGGCTGGAGCTGTTGTTCTTCTCTGCTCAGTGCAGTATGCTCAGAGGCGGCTGCGTGGGCATGAGTGGCAGCTCTGCCCCTGTCTGGCCTGTTGTTTTCGGCGGTGCCATTCTGGGCAGTGAAGTACAGGAACCTGGAAGAGAAAGGCACGAAGGGAAACCAAGCAGGAGGAGAGTGCCAAACAAAGCGCCAGAGAAGTGGTGGTTTCCCAGCAATCCTGAGAAGCATCAGGGAGTTGCAGGTTGAAGGAGCAGGGCTTTCTCCTTTTCAGTTTCCACAAGACACTAAGAGAGGCTGTACTCGATCAGTTTAATCCGCTGTGAGCAATTACAGTAGTTTTCAATCCTCATAGCAGTGTAGCCAGAGGGAAGGGCAGTGTTTCCCAACAGCCAGCAACGACGTGTGTGTGGCGTCTAGTGATCCAGGTGAGCCTGATTCAGGCTTGGCGTGTAGCGGCAGCAGGGCTCTCAACTCTCCCTTTGCAGACAAGCAGCTTCTTTTCGGGCGTGAGGTGACAGCGGCAGCAGCGGCAGCGGAGCTCTCGACTTACCATTGACCGCGTTCAGCTCTCCCGTTTCGAAAGCGGTGTCCCTCCGAGCTTGTGACGGCAGGGGGCTCCGGGCTTACCACTTTCAACTTTCCCCCTCTGTGAACAGCGGCGTCCTTCCGAGTGGGGACTAAGAACGCACTCACCCAGCAGACCTCATGCAGGGTGCAGAATTCACGGGAAAGCCCTCACCCAGGTAAGCGGACCCATGCAGGTGAGTGCAGCGGTGCCGCGGAGTGGTGGAGCGGCGAGCACTCAGGGTGTGGCTCTCCGCGGCGGCATCAGTCCGCCATCTTATTTTCCCTCCAATTTCTCCAATTTAGATATGGTGTGGGCCCACGATCAGATTCTCCAGACTGCGGGGATTGAGCTGTACCCTAAAATTACATCGGATCATAATCCTTTAATTCTTAGTTTTCAATCCCCTCCGACAAGTAAATCTAGATGCTCTTTTTCTTTTCCTCGATATATATTGTCAGATAATCAGTATATTGCACACATGGAAGGACTTCTGGCAGAATTTCTTCATAACAATGTTAATTCTACAAATTTTCGTACTCTCTGGTACTCAATGAAAGCTTACATTAGAGGCATCACTCAGCAGTTTATTTGGCGCGAGAACAAAGCCAGAGAGGGTGCAACTAAGGCCGCCTGCGCAGAACTGGTTATTCTGGAAAGATCTCACGCCACTGCTGTTAAAAATAATGACCGAGGCAAACCCAGATTTACTTTGATCTGATTTCTGCTCCAGCTCTAGCTGGTCGGTCTCTAAGGGAGAAGGTTGCTTCGAATTATAATAAACTCCGGTCTTCGCAGTACGAATATGGTGAACAGGTGGGGAGGATACTGGCATATCAATAGGCAGACAAAAAAGCCAAAAACTCAATTAAGGCAATTAAGGGAACAGATAACACGCTTAATACAGAGCCTAGTATGATTCTTAATCAGTTCATAACATACTATGAAATTTTATATGCTGAATCAGATCCGATAAATGCTGAGAAACTTTCTAAGTATTTAGGAAGAGCAGCTCTTCCCTCCTTGCAGGAGGAGGCTGCTTTGCAGCTGACTTCTGAAGTCTCTCAGGAGGAACTACTTATGGCTCTGTCGGCACTGCTTCCAGGTAAGACTGCTGGAGATGACTCGATTCCCGTGGAATTTTATAAACGGTTTAAGAATATCTTGATACCTGTGCTTGCCAAGGTTATACAAGAGATTGGCACTTCCGGGACTACTCCCTCAACCTGGGATATCTCCAACATCGTCTTTTTCTTAAAAAGGGTAAGCCTCCCAATGAATGTGGCTCGTATCGGCCTATTTCCCTCATTAATGCGGATGGCAAGCTCTACGCCAAGGTGCTGGCTAATCGTCTGGCCCCTCTGATGCCGGGCCTCGTCTAGGGACAGCAACACGGCTTCATAGTGGGCCGAGGAACCACAGTACATTCCAACACTGCGATTATGGCCTTTGATTATGCTAACCACACAGGGAGCAACTTAGGCATGATACTTTTAGATGCAGAAAAGGCCTTTGACCGCGTTGCTTGGGGTTGTCTATGGCCTACTCTCATGGCTTTCGGAATTATGGGCCGATTTCTCACGTGGATCCGAGCCTTATACTGTACACCGCAGGCTAAATTGAGCTATCTTGGTATTCAATCTATGCCTTTTCGTATACATAGAGGGACACGGCAGGGGTGCTCCCTGTCCCCACTTTTGTTCACGCTTTACATTGAGTCCCTAATACGGACACTGATGATTAACAATAGAATTACACCTTTACGCTCTGGTACATCTGCGCTTAAGGTTATGGCTTACGCAGACGACATCGTGATTTTCACAGCTGATCCACCTGCTTCTTAAGAAATAATCAAGAAAGAGGCACAAGCTTTTGGGTCACTCTCTGGATACAAACTAAACACTAGCAGGACACAAGTGATTATTAACTTTAAACCTGCTAGACCTATAGCAGGTGTATGTCAGGTAGAAACTTATCTCGGTATGCGTATCACTTCGGAACTACGAAACATACTTAATCTCAATTATGAATCTTTGTTACATGAAGTCACCAAAAGTTAAGGTGATGGCATAATCTCCCCATCAGCATTATTGGTAGATGTCTCTTAAGAAAGATGTTGATACTACCTAAATTTTTATACTTATTCCACGCTAACCCTCTAAGAGTTCCTAATCTTTTTTTTTTTAAACTTGATGGTATTATAAGTAGCTTCATCTGGGGCTATAAGCGAGCTCGCCGAGTGCTTAAACTTATAAAATATCCTTACATGCAAGGGGGACTTCAACTTCCTCATTTTTTATTTTTGGGACTCTTTCCCGGGCCGTCTCCATAGCCGTCTCTCAAATAAAGACCAAGATTTTTACCATCAGCTTTTACTGGGCCATGACAGTGGTATATTTCTAAATCGTACTCTAGATCCGAACTATTACAAGCGAGTCCGCTTCAAGACTATTAGAGATACTGTTACTGTTTGGCGGGACATTCTTTATGGCTACTCGCTTCCAACTTTCACGATAGGTTCCCTCTTTGGGATAACCCACTCTTGCCCGAGATCTTCAAGGATAGGGTGGCAAAAGATGAGCTATGTACGGGGTGGAGAGACAATGGGCCAATTGTACGACCATTGATGTTTGCGACTCACAAATTGCATTAAATTGCGAGTCGCAATTTGCGAGTCGCAAACATCAATGTACAACAGTGTGAGAGGCACTGTTTGCGATTCCCAATGGAGTCGCAAATTGCATGCCTCATGCATATTAATGAGGCTGTTGTAATTTGCGACCCCATTGGGAATGGCTGGCACTCCCAGGGATGGTGGCCTGCTGGGTTCAGCAGACCACCATGTCTGGGACTGCTTTGTCAATAAGGCAGTTTTCTTTTTGTTAAATGCAGCCCATTTTCCTTGAAGGAAAACGGGATGCATTTAAAAAAAAAAAAAATGAAATGTTTTTGTTTCATTTTTTAAGGGCAGGTAGTGGTCCCTGGGACCATTGCCTGCTCTTAAAACATGTTTGCGCACCCATTCACAAATTGGAAGGGGTCCCTTGGGGACCCCTCCCCATTTGCGAATGGTTTACCACCCTCTTGAAGAGGGTGGTAAACTGCAAGTGTTTTGCGACCGCAAATGCAGTCGCGATACATTCTTACATAGGGTTCAGAGTCGCTATTAGGAAGGGACGCCCTTGGAACGCCCCTTCCTAATAGCGAGTTGCTAACCCTATTTTGCGAGTCGCTATTACATTAGCGACTCGCAAAATAGGGTTGGTACATTCTGCTACCGTTTTTTGGGGTCGCAAAAGGGCAAAATGCCCCTCTGCGACCGCAAAAAACGGTCGTACATCTGGCTCTTGGTCACTTATACGACATTAACGGTTTCAAGACCTTTCAAAGTCTCCAGAAAACAATCGCTCTTCCTCAACAATTCTATTACAAGTATCTGCAGATAAGAGACGTTTTCTTGAGATTGCAAAGTCTTGTATCCATTTCTGCACATGAGATTCTGACCCATGTGTCCAGCTCGCGCTGAAGTGGAGTTGCACCTTGGGGACAGATATCCCTGCTGTATTAATTAACAACGCATTTACTACACTAAAAGAAGCTGTAGTGTCAGTCAATCTAAAGCTTCAACATTTTAGGACACTATGTATGCTATATTATACCCCTAAGAAGATCGCAAGCTGGTGGGCGAAAAAGAGATGACCAAACAAAATGTCCCAAGTGCAGAGCCACTGCAGTCGACATAGTGCACATGTTTGCTACATGCCCGCCGATCTGGGCTTTCTGGGAGGACGTTAGCCATGCTTGTAGAGACAGATTGGGCCTAGAACTAAGATTTACCATACAGGAGATAATGATGGGTTTTAAGCTCGACCCTAGCCCGGCACGCCATGCACTTTTCGCCATCTTATTAGTTACTGCAAGGCTCACCATCGCCAGGGCTTGGATTTCCCCTAAACCTATTAGCTCTGTGGAGTGGTGGATTATGTTGGTCGATATTTGTGAAAGGGAAAAAGCTGTGGCAAAAACCAGAGGTATACGTGCTATGTGGAAATTTCAAACTGTTTGGCATAAGGTACTTAAGGATTGATAATCTAAATATGATTTTCCTGTTGTATATGTTCCTGATGTGGCAATTTTTTTTAATCAAAACTATGTGACCTCGCTGCTACCCTGGCTTTCTTTTTCTTTTCGTCTCTCTCCTTTAATGTATATCTGTATACACTGTGATGATCTCCCTTTGCATCAATAATAAAAAAATATAAAAAATAAAAATAAAATTACCCTCATCATTGCAATAAATGTACTAGTATTTGTTTAATAATGTAAACAGCATGAGACCAAAACATGTGCTAAGTTTTTCGAAGAGTAAGTCTTAAAATGACATACCTAAATATGTGGAAATCATCCTATCCTGCAGTCGAATTGACTTTTATGCCAAAGGTGAGGCGAAAGACTACATTGAGTTGGGTTTTGCTTTTTAGATGTGAGAACAAAATAAAAGGCACAATTGCCAACTAAGGGGCAGATTTACAAGCCCATTGTGGCACTTTTGCACTGCTGTTGCATCTCTTTTGTGACACAGCGGAGGCTTAAACAATTCGGCCAATTTACAACGAGACGCATCTAGGGAGATGCGTCACATTGTAAAGCCCTGCGTCACATTATACCTGCGTCAGGTATAATGTATGCAGGGTGGGCGTTCCCATGCAGGAAAGCCTCATATAAGTGACGCAGTGAAATCTACAAGATTTCACTGTGCCACTTCTAGGATACCACTGCGTCAAAACCTTACGCCTGCTTGAAGCAGGCGTAAGGAGTGACGCAGTGTATTAAGTATAGTACTCCCCAAGCATTGCTGGAGTTGCGTCGTGCTTGCGACACGACTCCAGCAATGCGTGACTTTTGGGCCAACAGATGCGTCAGTTTCTTGTAAATCTGCCCCTAGATTTGTAAAACTCCCAAACTTGGCGCACAGAGAGAGTGAAAGGTTTTGAGGACAGACTCTAGAGAAAATATGTCTGACAAACTGTGTAATAGGCTTCTGATACTCCATGGTTGAAGCACCATATACTCCATACTGTCTATGCAGTCTGTAAGTCCGTTTTTATATAGCGCAGCTACTCACCCTTACGGGTCTCAAGGTGCTGGGGGCCGTCGTGGAAATTAAGTGAGATATTGCCCAGAGTCACATGGTGCTGAGCTGAGCTGCCGCCAGAGCCAAGGATCGAACCGTGAACCCTGTGCTCCGAAGTCAGCTGCCCTGGCCGCTGCACCACACCTCTCATCAGCGATGTCTTTTAAGCTTACTAGAAGCTTGCAGTCATTCAGGAGAATTTTGCATGGTGGTTGTTCTTGTGACTTACACTCTGAGTCTAAAGTCATCTTTAGTCTTGCAAATACAAACAGCTATCTGTTTTCCATTAGACTTCTGAATTACCTCATATGAGTTAAAGTATTAATCTAAACTAAAGGCATTTGTAAGAAGAACTCATCGTTTGGCAAAGGATGACACACAATGAAAGTCAAATTCTAAATATTGGGGATATTACATCTTGTTTACAACAAATATTTTGTGAGTTGGTTTTATGCAGCTGTATCTATATTTACAATGTTAAAATAATATGAAACATATTACCATAGTATTTCCCAGGTTCTTTGGTTTTTGGACTGTCAAGATTTTGGACTCTGGTATGAGGTCTGCTGAACAGGCTTCATTCACTAGTCACATCCAGGCCTGCCAATTTTTGATGAGTTGTATATAGTAACCTAAGGATCTATAAACAATATTTAGAAAAGTCATCGGACTCTTTCACTACAGAAATGCACTCCCTCATAAACTCTTCTTTGTATGTTAGACTGATGATTGATAGGCCTGGGAAATTTTTTATTTCGACCGAGTAATTGGAGTAATTTCAGTAATTATGCATTTCACTTGTGATGAGAAACACTGAAATTACAACACCACCACCAACTGTACGTCACCTCCAACGTGTCATTGGCAACAAAGAGGCAAAGATGGCACACCACCTCGGACCATGTGAATGCAGTCGCATGGCAGAGGAGGACAATGGAAGAGCACAAGAGGCGCTGGACTGATGTGAATTCCAAAACCAAGCAGAAACTCGCTGCCAACACGTAAGCAGGAACGCACCCCGGAGGAGGGGGGCCAGCAAAACACCAGGAGCTGAATGACATGGAGAAGACGGTGGCCACATTCACCAGTCTGGAGACGGTGACATGAGTTGGTGATCTGGACACTGCCCAACATGACCCAACATCACATCAACATGGTGCGTAGCGACCTGGGAGTGGGGGGACGGGTGGAGATGGGCACAATGGCACACATGCACAATCAAGCAGGGCACACTGCACACCCACAATGACTCTGGTTCATGTCCCTGATCCCAAGGGAACACTTCAGCACACACACAAACACCAAGTAGTCCCACGAACACCCTGTGCCCAAAGGGGCACCCACCCAACACATCAACAGTCACACAACCAACACATGCCCACGTGCGAACATGCGAACATGCACATAAGTCAGCCACACTGACAATGCAAGAGACACCACGACCAGTAGCTTGGCTGCAGTCCTATCATCATGACAATGTACACGGCACGACACTGAGGTGGCTGAGTGCGGACACCACCCGAAAAGGAGCAGGTCACACTCGGACACAACTACCTGCACAAACAACCCCTGACGTCAACGACACATCTGCGGACAGACCATGCCCAAGAGTCACAACTCGACAAAGAGCACAAGTTACCCAAGTCTGCAACATCTCAGCACCGTGGAAGCACAGAACTGACAGGCACACCGCATGAAAGGGATCAGTGGCAGACAAATCAGTGCCGCCGGAGCGCATTACCCACCGTGCAGCATACGCACATGAGAATGAGTGCACCTCAACATTGACAACATCCCGGTACAAACAGCAACACCTCCACAACAGAACACAGGACACAACTGGTGCCTCAAATGTGCACAACATGGCAAATCACATCTGGCCCAGCAGTAAACTGTGACATGACAATGGACAAGTACAACCTGTAACCTGCAAATATGTTTTATTCACACATGAGAAGAAATTGTTAATGATGGTGTTCCTACGGGCCATTCCTGCCGCAGCTGCAGTGGGATGTGGGCCACCTGCCCCACCGTCCCCATCATCGTCCGGTACTTCTGGAACTGGGATCCATGGGGCATTGGTGCGTACACAGATGTTGTGCAACACCCAACATGCAACGATCATCTTGCACACGATGTCCGGGCTGTACAGGAGCTTTCCACCTGTGCCATCCAGGCACCTGAAACGTGACTTCAACACGCCAAATGTGCGTTCAACGATGCCCCTGATGCGTATGTGGGCCGCATTGTACTGCCTCTGGGCGGGTGTGTTCGGGTCTCGGAGGGGTGTCATCATCCAAGGGCAGAGTGCATATCCTTGATCACCTTGACAGTGCAGAGAGAAAAGAGTCAATACTTGGTTCGGCATGATGTGATGGCAGGCCCAGTAATCCAGTGACGCCTGTGCTGGCTGTGTGTGGGGTGAGTGTAAGCCAGCCCTCAGGGAGTAGCTGGTGCTGGCAACAACTCCAACAGTCATCAGGCATTCAGAAATGCAATGTCAGAACAACAAGGGAACATGACTTGAGTCGCACAGGGTTAGTGGCCCCGGATGCACAGCGCCCGACACGGGCCTACCGCCATGGGACGCTGAGCGGGAGACTGGGGTAGGGTCATGAGGGCAGAGCAGGGCCTCGTATGTCTCAGAGGTGCCTTCCGCGGAGTATCTTGGGGGAGAATGGGAGGTGTACCCCCAGGGCATGATGCAGAGGGCACATGCCAGCTGTGTCCGGCAACATGGCGGATATGAATGCCACAGACTCAATGCCAGACACCAAGTCCGTACCTGCCCGTTGCTGATGACAACCCCCAGGCCACAGGCTCAGACACCAACGATGTCCTGCCGGAGGCTGACGGTCACTCACGGCGCACAGGGTTAGTGGCACCAGGTCAGTCCTTGCTACTGGTTGACCTCTTCCGTAACTGTTATCCGTGTTTCCACCGGACTGTGACGCATCTCCCTCTCAGTCCTCCCCCTGCGTACACTGGCATGGACCCTGCCATTGACTAATGATGACTCAGTTCAAGATGTGGGACATTCTGGACTGCAGTGTAGCCCGGCTGCAGCGGTGGGGTATGTCAACGAATGGGGACCCCTGGGGGCCTGTGTCACGGAGGACAGTGATGGAGGAGGCCGCCAAGGTTGCGGGCATGGGTCTTGGAGCTAGCACCGGCACGTGGTGGGCCCTCTTTGACACACGACGGTGTCGGCAGGTGAGCAGTGCGGCATTGGAGCGCTGGGGCAGGCAGGCCTGGTCTGGGTATCAGCATCCTGGGGTGCAGCAGGCGCACAGGCGCGCAGGCCCCGCTGCTCACGGTGTCGGCCTCGTGGCGGGCTGAGAGGCGCCGCCCTGGCAGTGACGTGGCCCTTTCCGGGAGAGAACCACGCTCTGCGCCAGAGGGTTTTTGTCCACACCCCGGCACAGGCCTGGCATACTCCGGGCCCACCCACTATGCTCACGCACACAGGGGGGGGAGGCAGTGAGCGACATTTCCGCGATCTGACCCACGGCCTGGGGTGACATGGTTGCGTCCACTGCTCACTACTCTCCAGTCACCAGCAGTTGATGTCTGCATGGACATATCTGTGGTTTGCATACCCATGTCTGTCCAGCACATACACGCCTCACTTGTGGTTGTGTACATTCCCATTCACGGGTCACTTGCATCCTTCGCACATGGCTGCATTCCGCATCTCCACACGTTCAGCTGTTGTGTGGCTGTGGTGCCATGATATAGCTGTATTGTGTGCAGGGGAAGCCCAGGATCACCATGGAGTTGTGTTGTCATGTCTGGTAGGTGGGCATGTTGATTGACATGTTGTATGGGGTTTGGTCACGTGTGCATTCCCACAGTTGTGCGTTGTGTGATGGTGGGTTTGAGGTGTGTGGTGTGTTGATTTGGTACTTACCGACGAGCAGTCCAGTTCCATAGATGCCATCCTGGAAGCGCTGGTTGATGATGGACTGTCGGAAGATGTATGAATCGTGCACACTGCCTGGGTAGTTTGCAACGACATTGGTGAACATTCCCTGGTGGTCCACTATTGCCTGCACATTGATGGAATGCGTGTGCTTTCTGTTGCGGTAGTGGTGTGCAGTATCCGCAGGGGGCACAAGTGGGACATGTGTGCAGTCAATGGCCCCCAACACGTGTGGGAAGCTAGCAAAGGCGTAGAAGCCTTGCTTGGTCTCCAGCTGTTCCTGCGCAGTGTGGGGGAAGTGAAGGTACTGGGGTATGAAGCTGATGATGGCATCCAGGACAGGTGTGATGAACTTTGATAGGGCTGGCTGTGAGACTCCTCCGACTCTGGCAGTTGTTGGTTGGAAGGTACCAGAGGCCAACAGGTGCAGCACAGCCAGCAGCTTTGTCTGCGGAGGGATGTTGGTTCTCTGCTGGGTTGGGACCGTCAACCTGTGTGCGATGTGGGTCATGATGTGGATGATGGTTGTCCTTTTGAGCCTGTAGTGGGCGATGACTTCCTCTGGCGTTAGGTCTGTGAGACTGGTGCGTTTTCGGTAGGTCTGCTGTCTTACTCTGCACTGCCTCTGTGGTGGTCCGGGGGGGTGCGGGTCCGGGTCCTGGGGGTGGTGGCGGTCCGGGGGTGGTGGCGGTGGGTGTTGTGGCCCTGTTGGGGCTCCGAGCTGCATGATGAGTAGCTCCATGGCATCGTTTGTTCTTCGGGTGTGGCTGTGTGCGGGGCTCCTTTGCCTACTGCAGGTAGTCGTCCGGCTTTACACCAGCAGGAGGCAGGTGTTAAATACCTGCTGCTACCGCGGCTTATCGCGTGGTTTTGACTCGCATCGCAGATCTGGCAGTTCGTTGTGAAAGTGGTGTTGTGGTGTTTTCGTGTGTTTTTGCATAGGAACGCCTACTCTGCATCTCATTAGGGTTAGTTGGTGGTGTCCTCCCTGGGGATAAGTTTTGGGGCAGTTGTTGCGGGAATACTGGCGATGTCTGCAGTTTGCACCCGCTTGTGAATGGGGTGTTAAATCTATCTCCACTTTTGATGCGTTAAGGTGGGGATAACTCGGAGATAAGTCCTTGTGAATATGCCCCTAAGAGAGAGTAAGCGAATGCTGGCTACCGCTGTTCATGTCCTGTAGCATTTAGTGCTATTTTCTGACAGCAAAATGCATCCTCAAGCACATTTTATGGATGCAAGCCTGCATTTTGCACTAAGAAACTAAAGCTAAATGTCGGCTTACACTTTGCCCATATTACGCATAACTACAAGTAATTTCATAGCAATTACGAGTAATTACGACAGTGAGAATTATACCACTTACTTCCAACCCCTAATGATTGTGTATAAACTTTGTTTTTTCCATTTTGTTTTACTAATCAGGATATGTTATTCCCCCATGGTTAAAGAGAGCCTCTTTCAATTATGTTGGTGTGGCCTCTCTGCACAGACTAAAATTGCTCTCCTCTATTTGAGATTTCACAAACCTCTATAACGGTGAAGTTTTTTTAAACAAGCTACATCAGTTACAGTACCCTACTTATTCATATTTGGGAAAAGAATCATCAGACTTTTATGCAATATAATTTGTTCTAATACAAGTGTAATCAGTTTTATTATTAACAAAGCATTCCTAACTTAAGCAAACATTGACCAATAATTGTTATTCACATTAATAAACATTGATACATATTGCTCATTCATGCATTTCATTTAGATGCTTGGGAACTGATTTCTCAAGATTTGCCTCGATGGCAGAATGAGATTCTATAACTAACTTCTAGTGAGTCTTGAATATATTTGATAAAATATTGACATATATTAGCAAAAGAATACTTTTTGGAATTTCATGTGGCTTCTCTGTAATTTAGAGCCAACAATATTTTTCTTGGATGGGCACAAATCTAGATTCTAACACTGTAGGAATTATTATATTGTGGTTGTTAGAAATTGGGTTTCTGGTGTCTATTCAAGCAGAAGCCACAATCCTAGTCAGGGTAAACTAGATACACACTAAAAGATAAACTGTGCTCACCTTCTGGTAGCTTGGCACTGAGCAGTTAGGCTTATCTAAAGAGGCAATGTGTAAGGTTTTTGTGCAATACACACACTCAGTAACACAATGAATACACCACAAAAAAGACTCCACACAGGTTTATAAAAAATATTTGATTATAATATAAACAAAACAGGACCAGAATGGCAAAAATCCAATGTATAGAAGTTGAGATAATGAATTAAAAAGAAATAAATGCAGTGAAGCGCTTTGAAGCAATTTGCACTAAAAGGTTACTTTAGGTCGCGCTGGACTGGGGCAAAGTCACATTTTGAGATGACCTCAATGAAGCACCAGCTGGCTACAGGACCTACGCAGGCCCCGGTGATGATACACAGAAAGTACCTTCTTGAAAGCTTCTTTATCATCTTGATCATAGCTGCATCGCCGTCGTCTTTCTAATTTCTTGCAGAGCACGTTCTTTCTCAGCTTTTAGCTCTGTAGTGTACCAGGGTTCAAAAGAACGCAGCGAGGTATTAGACCAAGATCTTAAAGGTGCATTGCTATCAAAGGCTAAATTCATAGCCGTCAGAAATTCTGCCAACATTTAGTTGACTTCAAAGTCTTGCCTAATGGCGGGGGAACAATAATCTACGAAAAGGAATTTGGGGAGACACAGTGCCAACGCCTTTTGCCCCCTTTGTTGTCAAGTTGTCTCAGATCTGGTTTTCCAGAGTTGGCAATCTGTAAGGGGAAGGGGTGGCTCACAGTGTAAATCTGTAGAATTTGTAAAAAGCAGGTCCAAGGTTAGGCTAGCTGTATGAGTAGGCCCTACAGTTTTTTGATTAAGCCCCAAGGTCTCTAAATCAGCTAAAAGCTGGGAATTGTCTGTGTCTGAAGGATCATCCAAACTGTAATTAAAATCTCCTAATAGAAATTATTTTTTGGCTGAGAGCACGTGGGTATCAATGCTCTCAATGAAATGATGACTATAGTCTGGGGAGCGATACAGCAAGGTACTGTTCCAATGATTGTTCGAGGAAAATTCTATTTTGAAGATGCACATTTCTGCACACCCCAGATTAAGAGAGTATATAAGCGAAACTTTAATGGTATCTTTAAAAATGAATGGGGATGCTCCCCCTCCGGTCTCCCGACTGTGTCCGCTGAACAAAGGACCTTTCTTGGTCACAAACAATGACATGTCTTCTCCACACAGTGAAGCCAATGTGTCAGTTCTGAAGATGGGTGCCGGAGTTGAAAGCTACTGAGCGATGTGCTGGATTATGCCATGCAGTTGACAAGATGTGTCGATCTCACCAAGCTGCAGCAATGGCGATAGGCAGTCTGATGCGTTGATCTCGGGAGGCAAAGCACTGGTTCCAATGCTATGCACCAATTTTACTCCTGCAACCAGGTCGATGAGCCAGTTCTGTTACACACAGACAGGAGAGGCATTGATTTCCCTGAGTATCAAGCAACAGAAGGCAAGCCAACAAGCCCTTGGAGATCACTTGGAGTGAAGGTAGAGTCCAGCTCTCCTTAAGCAGAGTTAGGGAGCAGCAGGGAAACACAAGAGAAAAGCAGGGCTTCCAAGTCTGCAGTCCAACGATGAGCTCTTTAAGCACCACAGCAGCCCTTCTGACAGAGGCTCAATTCAAGATCCAGCAGTTTCTGATGTTAGGGGGTCAGAGACCCAGTACTTATACTCAAAAGTGCCATTGATGTGGGGGGTGACTTCAAAGCAGCTCTCTAAGGTGCAGAAGCTTCCTTTTCAATCCAGGCTATCTGTTGGGGGAATCAGCCATTTGTATGGGGACCGGACAGAGCCTAGTCAAGTGAATTGTTAGCCGCTCCCTTCAATCCTGCCCAGGCAAGGCCATCAGAATGCAGATGTATGTAGATGGGTACTTCTACACACTTATCCTTCTTGTGTTGTGGCTATCTAGAGAGAATGCACAAAGTGTAGCTGTCATCCAGCCAAGATGTTTAATGGGAACAGGCTGCAAAGCACACAGAGATATAAGCACAGAGAAATGCTCATTTTCTAAAAGTGGAATTTCTATAATAGTAATGCCAAATCCAACTTTAGGACTAAGGAGTATCTGTCATTACCATTCCAAACATATGAAACATGAAAAGGTTACTCTTCTCTGATCGGGAATTACAGCTTAAAAGTGCATTAAGAAATTCCCAATGCTAACTTATGCGAGGAGTAGGCCTCACAGTATTGAAAAATGAAATAGGCAGTTTGTCACTACTAGGACATGTAAAACAAAAAATACATGCCCTACCTTTTACTTACTTAGCACCCTGCCCTGCCCTTGGCCTACTGTAGGGGTGACTCATATGTAATAAAAGGGAAGTTTAAGGCCTGGTAAGTAGTTTTAAATGCCAAGTCAAAGTGGCAGCAAACTGCACACACACGCACTGCAGTGGCAGGCCTGGGATAGATTTGAAAGGCTACTTCCGTGGGTAGCAGAATCAGTGCTGCAGGCCCACTAGTAGCATTAAATTTACTGTCCCTGGTTATAAGGTATACCACTTTACAAGGGACCTACAAGTAAATCAAATATGCAAAACAGGTGTAAACCAATTATGCCATGTTTAGAGGAGGAAGCATGTGCACTTTAGCAGTGGTCAGCAGTGGTAAAGTGCAGAGAGTCCTAAAGCCAACAAAAATGTCAGAAAAAGAGGAGGAGGAAGGTGAAACGTTTGGGGTGATCCTTCAGAGAGGGTCATTTTCCAACTGTGATTAAATCACTCTGGCTTCTGTGGATCTAAACTCCATGGCTCCAGTCATAGTGTTTGTGATATTCATGAGCTCATGTTTTTGGCCTGTGGTTTTGACAGTAATTATGTAAAGCATGATGTTATGTATATGCATGGGAAAGAGAGCATATTTTGCTCCATACGTTTCTCAAGTGTATGAAATTAGTCTTGGATATTCAGCATCTCCTTGAAACCTAAAATAATAAGAGGCTGACTGTTGATGTGGTTTACTTTTTTTATTAGTAGGTAGAAATGTGGTTATTGCACTACAGAAGGGGCATTACCCTTCTGTGTGGACGTAACTGACTTTCTTAAATCTTAATGCTCACATAAAGCAAGAGAAGGGGTTGCTGTGGGTGTGTATGTCAGGTCAGATGAACGTTTGATTCGGGTCATGCTGTCTTTGTTTGGTGTCCATGGGACTTCTAAGAAGTAATAGATTGTATTCAAATAGTGGATATATGGTAGATATGACTGCTGAGTGCCAATGTGCATGCAATATAAAAACCAGTGCTTCACATCATGAAATGCATGCTTCTCAACCCACACAGGGATATTTGCATATTATTGTCCATGTACAAAATATTAGAGACCAAAGGAACTGACTAATTCCTTCTCTTACATTATTGGCCTTTTTCATTTGTTTGGAACCTGTGACCACTAGCATTTTATTAAATGAGTCTTGGTGCTAAACCGCCATGTAAATCATAACTCACTCTTGATGTAACAGCACTGCGAACAAGCATTGGTAAATGCATTATGTTTCGCTTATGTGATTCATAATACTTTTTTTTTTGTTTGTAAATTTTAGCTTGGTGAGCAGTTGTGCAATTAAGTTACTGAAACTTCGTAAAAGTGTTATGACATGTTTATTGAGAAAGGCAATATGCGCTGTGACTGCCATATCCATCTAAGTGTTAAGGCCATAGGGCTCTTTGAGATTGTAATGCCCTTCCCCTTTATGATTACGAAATACTGTGTGGCCTCCTATGCACAAAGACAGCAAGAAGTGCACCAGTGTCCAAAGACATATGTCTAACTGTGCCCTCATTGCACAGTGCCAGCAACAATTAGATTGGGAGAACTTCACATCTTTTGGTGAACTGAACCATAATTACCTGGAATCTTTAACTGTAAGGATAAAAGACTAGGGGGCATATTCACAAGGAGCTATCGCCGAATTAACGGCACTTTATCGCAGCCAAAGTCGTGATAAATTTACCTCCCCATTCACAAGCTGGTGTTAATAGTCCACAGCACCAGTTTACCCGCGATAGCAGCCTCAAAAAACATCGCCACAGAGGACCCCCGCAAATATCGCTAATGAGATGCAGAGTAGGCGTTCCCGTGCCAAAAGCCGAGACAACAGCACACCTCAACATTCACAACGACCAGCCACATCGGCGATAAAAACACAAAACAGGCAATAAGGCATGTTAGCACCAGGAAATCTACACCTGCTCTGACCTGGTGTAAAGTTGGACGGCAGCCTGCAAACCAAAAGGGAGCACAGCCCAGGGCTACATCGGAACGGCAACAGATGCCATGGAGCCACCCATCATGCGGCCCGGACACCCAAGAGGGCCACAACACCCACCGCCACCACCCCCAGGACCACCCCTCCCTGGCACCCCCGACCAAAGACATGCCACATCAGCCACACCTAAACATGTACAAAATATTCCGCTTGATGTCGCACAATCACAACTGGTGAAATGCATGTGTCGTCACACAAATGAGCAGCACACATTCACTTTCAAAGCAACAAATGAAACTTTATTAAAATGAACACCGAAATGAAATGAAGACACATGGCCGCTCCCCTCCGGACAATACGTAGGTCACAGCCTGTAAGACAAAAAACATGATGAGAAGGTGTGTCCTGCGCACATCAGAGGACAGAGAGAGAGCGAAGTAGAGAGAGAGGGAGAGAGAGAGAGAGAAGAGGAGAGAGAGAGGAAGAGAGGGAGAGAGAGAGTGCCGCCCCTGCGCACCCAGGCCACACTGCTCACTTGCTGCCACCGGTGTGTCTCCAACCACGTGCTGGTATGTATAGCAGGACACCAGGACACACATCTGAGTCAGAGCCATCAGCTGAAACAGAGCCCAGATACATGACTGGCACAGTACACACACTTGCACAAGGCAACATTGCCTGCCCGCCCATGCACACCCAGGCAGAGGCACCCCAACCCCTCCCGCCGCCCATCGGAGCATGCCCGCCCATGCACACCCAGGCCTCAATGCTCACCTTCCGCCACCAGCACGTAGACAGGAGGTCCCACCATGTGCCGCTGCAAGCCACAAGCCCGGGGTCCGCGGACATGGCACCCTCCACATCATGCAGCCCCGCTCCGCAGGCCACCAGGTCTCACGTTTGGTGCTGGGTCTTGATTACTCCATGGCAGAGGACATACCAGTGCACCCGGCACCATCGCAGGCTGCACACCCCCTCAGCCCAATGGGTGCCATCAACTCTGGGATCCCAGAAGCGACGCCACATGGCGGTAGGCCCGCGCTGCCCGCTGGCTCTGGCCTACACTGCGGTCCAGCAGGGCACACAAAACCTGAGCTGTCTGGACCACCGGGACGGGGCATCATCGCAGGCTGCACACCCGCTCAGCAGCTCAAGGTGCCACTGACACAGTGCACCCAAAGTCACCGTCCCGTGGCGGGGTGCCTGTGCCGTCCGCAAGGCCACTAACCCTGTGCAACCCCAGTCTGCGCCACGTGGTGGTAGGCCCGTGCCGTACTCAAGGCCCCGTGTGCCACTAACCCTGTGCAACCCCAGTCTGCGCCACGTGGTGGTAGGCCCGTGCCATACTCAAGGCCTCGGATGCCACTAACCCTGTGCGCAACAACTCATGGGCCCTACATGAGTGCGAACCGTGGAGCGTCCGTCATCCAGTCACCACCGGAAGAGGGGAATGTGACGTCGTCGGCCCCTTATGTTGGCAGAGTCACATGGCCTGTGACGCCTGTGCCGGATGGGTGTGGTGTGTGTGAAAACCTGCCCTCAGGGAGTGGCTGTGACATGCTGACAACTAGACCAGTGACCTGCACACCACCAGCGAGTACGTTTGCGACGGGTAGCAATGAGGGCCCCCCCTCGGGGCGTAAGCGGAGTGGTCTGGCCTGCCAACGCCGGACCAGCGCAGGGCTTGCAACAATGACTCGTGGGATCTGGCCGTGGTCCAGTCCATGTCCGGACAAGGAAGTGACTGATGCCTGTGTCCCTTTTGTAGTGTTCACGGGACCCGGTACACAAAATGCAATGTCGTACCCTCTGACTGGCATCCCACAGGATGAACATCATTGACGCAAGGGAAGGCACTGTCCCCACATTCATCCACACATCCATACATGAATGACGTAAGACATTACACAGCAGTGCGTCACTGGATGTTTATTTGCACATCCAGTGCAGTCATGCAGCTGGAGCGGTACAGGGCAATGCCGAGCACACTACACAATATGGGCCCGTGGAGGGCCAGCCAGTGTACATCCGGGGATCACCTGTACTGTGGAAGGGGAAGGGTACAGTCCGCAATCTGTCCGCCGTGTCAATGGTCATCAAACAGGATGTGGCAGTCCATGTCGCTGTCCAAGGTGAGTGCATCAGAGTGTATCGGGGGTCAGTGGTAGATCTTGAGGCAATGTGCGGCACCAAGCAGAAACAGGCAAGGTGGCGGAAATGAATGCTAGTACCTCCTTCTGATCTCAATCCCATCCACGTCCTCGTCCCCGGATGTGTGCTCTGCCCCACCTGTGGGTGTTGCAGTACCGGCTGCGGCACTGTGTGGCAGTGACACATCAGGGGCCGGAGGAGGATTGTCGGCCGCACTGTGTGGCAGTGACACATCAGGTGCTGGAGTGGATACGCCTGCCGCACTGGGAGGCACTGACACACCAGGGGGCGGAGATGTGGATGGTGTGGGGGCAGCAGCCTTCATCATCGCCACGCCTTGTAGCAGCAATGCCATGATGAAGACATGCAGGGCCTGGTAGATCCCAGCTACATTTCGCTGATGTGACAGCGCTGGCTGCCATCCTTTCCGCCTCCATCCGCACCATGTCCTCCATGAGCCTCCGCATGTGTGCCAGCTCATGGCTGGCATTGCTGGGGCCACTCTGAGCGGACAGGTATTCCTCCCTCCGTGTCATGACTCCAGCGATGTCAGTCAGGGCTCGTTGGAGACCATGGGGCGGACATAGACACCCAAGGATGGCGTCCAGTTTGGTAGCCATGAGGTCGAACCCCACCCGCACCTGCTCGGCCGTCTCCCTCTGGCCCTCCAGCACACAGCGTTGGAAGGCCATTTGTTGTTCCTGGGGGTCTTGGGAGAGTGCCGGGGCTGTGGGTGCCTCCTGCTGGGTGGTTTGGGTGGTAGGTGGGGTCTCATCGATGTAGCTGGGCTGCCCTGATCCTGGAGGTGGCTGGCGGATGAGGTCAATGATGTCTTGGATGGTTTGGGTGTTGATGCTGGTGTTGTCCTCCTCCTCGTCATCAGTGAAGAGTGGCTGTGACTGCTCTGCAGGAGGTGTTGACGATGCTCCTGCGATGTGAAGGGGAGATGGTGTATTACAATGTGTCCACATGTATGTAGCCGCATGGTACAGGTTGACATTCAGACAGCATGTCATTGTACATTGTGACAGTCTGTGGGTCTGGGCGAGGACCCAGGGTCATTGTGGGTGTGCACTGTGCCCTGCTTGCTTGTGCATGTGTGCCATTGTGGCCATCTCCCCCCGTCCCCCCAGTACCTGGTGGTCACTCACCCTGTTGCGGTTGTGTTGTGTCCTGTCGAGCAGTGTCCGGTCCCCCGACTCCGGCCACAGTATCCATACTGATGACTGTCGACACCAGCTCCTCCATGTCATCCAGCTCCAGCTGCGGCGCTGGGCCCCCACCTCCGGTCTGCGTTGCTGCCTTCTGGTTGGCGCTGAGTTTCTCCTTGGTCTTCCCCTTGATGTCATTCCATCGCCTCTTGACCTCGTCCATTGTCCGCTTGTGCTCTCCGACGGCATTCACCTTGTCGACGATGTCCCGCCATATTCCATTTTTGGTGCCCAATGACACGTTGGAGGTGACGAAGAGTTGTTGATGGTGTTCCATCACCTCCGTGACTATGATCCTGTTCGCCTGCGGACTGAACTTGGTCTTCCTCGTCTTCTTGTCCTTGCCCTTCCCTGTCCCCGAGGTCCCAGGCTGGTCGTCCGGGGTGCTTGTGGGATTGCGCTCGTCCTCTGTGCCTGCTCCGGCTGCCTCCATGGTGCTTGGGTGTTGGTCAGTTTGTGTGTGGGTGTTTTTTTTACTTTTATGGTGATCTTTTACGCCTGCCAGGTGTGTGTTGCAGGCCTGGCACTGCTTGTCGCTGGTTTCCTCATCGCGCTTTGGCCCATCGCGTGTTTTTTGGTGTTGTGGTTTGTGTTTTTATCTCCATTGTGGTGGTTGTATCGCTGACATTGTCCGCGGTTTCGGCAGACTATCGCTTGCTACCGCCTTGTTGTGAATTCCACGTTGACACGGGGTTATTTTCCCGAGATAGACTGCGATATGGAAAGTTGCGTTATGCTACTCTTGCGGTAGTTATCACACGTTCTTGTGAATATACCCCTAGAATGCTTAGCAGAACATTCACACTCACTCATGGAGGCCAGACACAGTACCTAACCCTTATGCTGCTATGGCAAAACAGCACGCTCCTCTCGCTGCACGAGTGTCCGTAATAATCCTGTAATTGGAATCAGTGTCTCTAATCCCACAAAAATTTGTGTTTGCATCAAGAAAATGTTTTATTTTCTGCTAGCTCAGCTGTTGGAAAAACGCACTTGTAGCAGTCTAGGGTTCTATTTTGATGGAAGCTGAAAAATATTGCCTAGTAGTGAACTATTTGAGTGAGGTTGTGCAAATGGTGTGCAATAGACGTTCAGTGGAAACAGTGGTGTAAAAGTGCACTGCAGAAGTTTTACACTAACCCCGCAGAGTTGTTGGCAATCGTTGGAGCACACGGAAAGCAGCTGCAACATGCATTCTCTAATTACTGCCATGCAAAACTCTCAGGCACTGGTTTGGGGGAGAGATGGTGGAGGGAGAAATGGAGGCAGGGATAAATGGAGGGAGGGAGGGAGAAATGACGGTGGGAGGAGAGGGCCAGGGTGCTGTGAAAGTGAATATGGACAGAATATTTTTCTTCAATCAATGCTCATGTTGGGGTTGTAAGAGCTATAAATGAATTTTTCATGGCACATTGTATTTTTATTGAATTACACATGATGAAGGGGAAAGAGAGTCCTTTAAATAAATGCAATTTTAGTGGTGCATGGTGTTTCTATTGAATGAATGCTATGGAATGAATCATGTGTAAAGGGGGAAGAGACTAATTAACAGTAAAAGTACCACCAGTATCATACAGTAATAGCGGGCTGTAAAAGGCTGCATGGTCTGTGTACAGTACGCTCTGTGTCAGTGATTAACAAAGCCATGTGAGCTTCTGGAATAATTTTTTGCATGTATCTCCATGGAGATAATAACAGCCAGCTGAGCCCACTGCACTCACTCAGAGTCACTGAGTAAACAAGTACTGAAGTGGATACCTGCTTGTGACCAGGGGACGGTGGAGTGAATGCAATGATGAACGCACTCAAGTGGGTGCTTGCTTGTGCCCTGGGGGCACTATGTAGTGCGTGCTTCCTCTGGAGCACATAGAAGGAATAAAAGGCACAATGGAGGATCTCTACTGGAGATAATAATAACCTGTGCGCTCAGTCCACGGCACTCGGGCAGCGATGTAACTTTTAAGCAAGGGTGTAGCTCTTGTTTTTATTTTGTTTTCCTGATTGTTGCTTGAGAGTTTTAAAAGAAGTTCCACCAAAGCAGAAGAACACAGTACTTTGCCAATGGGAATCTGATAAGAGAAGCACACGGAAAAACAGGAAATACAGTGCCTACAAGCAATAGAAATGTGGAAAAGTAAAGTGAGCACAAGGACCAATAGGATGTGAAGGCGGGATGTAAGTCCCTTTTAAGATATATATATTACAATAGATTTCACAAGCACAGCGCAAGTGCTGTGCAGGTGAAACCTAAAAATGGGGTTATTGGTTGAGTGGGGTGAAACTCTCCTCAAGCAACAACCACAATCTTTGTCAGGGTGAAACACAAAGAGTCACTAAATTAACTTGTGCTTAACCCTCTGATAGCATGGCGCAAAGCAGTCAGGCTTAACTTGGAGGCAATGTGTAAAGTATTTATGCAGCACTCAAACAGTAATAAAGTGAAAACACAACAAAAGAAAAATCACACACTAATTTGGAAAAATAGAGAACATTTAATAAATAAAATGACACAAAAAAAAAAACCATCCAATTAGTAGAACTGGAGATATGCAATTTTAATGGTTTAAAGTAATTCTAGTGCCTAAAAGCACAAAGTGCCACTTGCGGTTATCTAGTGACGCTAGACCAGGTGAAAGTCACAATTTAAGGCCAACCATGTTGGCTGGATACAGGGACCAGGTTAGACTCTCTGAAAAAGATACCTTCTCAAAGTGCAGTGTGAAGAGTCCAGTTCGCAATGGAAGAGGCCACGTCTGCGAGGAGCAGCAAGAGTGTTGCGGATGTCATCATTGTAGTGTGAAGAGCAGGTTGGGCGTTGTGAACAGTCATTGCTGTAGCACGAAGATCCTGTGAGGGACATCACCGAAAATCGTGGCTGGAGCTTTGTGTTTGCAGTCACTGCCAGCTGTCGATGCTGCAGCGCAAAGTGCAGATTTCGATTTGCCCGTCATCGTTGGTGGTTACTGTAGCATGAAGAGTCAGGTTCACTGGTGTTTCACATTGGTGATTGGCGCAGGTGGAAAAGCCTTGGTGCCAACGCATCTGTTTGCGGCAGCAAACAGCACAAAACTTCAGGATTTCTTTTTTGTGGTCAGAGGAGTGCACTTTGATTCAACCAAGGTGGGGCCTCTTGGGGATCAGGGACTCTCTCTTGCAGAGGCCAGCAGGGATCAGGCAGGTCCAGTTTCAGATCTAGGCAGGTCCAGTGCAGCAGCTGAGCTGGGTAGTTGCGGGGGGACTCTGAAGCTTGTTTTGTTAATCAGCCATTAATCCTCAATCAACCCATGGTAGCTCAGCAAACAAGAAGGCAGGCTTAACTTTGGAGACAGGTATATGTAAAGCATGTATTACCATCAAAACAGTAAATAAGTAAAAGACACAACACAAAAAAAAACTGACATCAATTTAAAATAATAGAGAATGTTCTTATCTTTCCAATGACACAAAAATGAAAATAATCCAATGTAGGGAATCAGAGATATAAATCTTTAAAGAACTGTTCAAATAATGTCTATTCTAGCACCAAAAAGCCTAAAACGCCACTCTCAGCTACCTGGTTGAGCTGGACTGGGACAAAGTCAAAGTTTTAGGGAGAACACGATGGAGCACGGGTCGCATATGTTAAGGGCTAGACCCCGTACAAACGTTTACATTTGAACGAAGTCTTTTTCTTGGAGCTTTTCTCTCGATGGTGAGTCCTTGGGTTCCACAGACCTGGCGTCTGATTCGATGATGGCAGCATGATGCAGCATGATGCTCAGTGAGCCTCTGGAAGTCTTTGTCCTAAACATCAACGGTGAAGAGCTCTGGAAATTTCAGCGGGACAAACCAGCGAGGTCAGGTTGATTCGCAAGTCGACAATGGTGGTCTTTTCCTGGAGCATTTTGGCCAAACTTTGCAGAAAGTTTCTGTTAGACCTGGCCCTTTTTGACAGGTTTAGCCCTAAACTTTTTGCCTTTTGCCTCCTATTTTTTCTGACCCTGTTTTTGTTGGCTATAGGATTCCGGGCACTTTACCACTGCTGACCAGTGCGAAAGTGCATATGCTCTCTGTATAAAGTGTGACAATGATTGGTTATCCACGAATGGCATATTTGATTTTCTGGTAAGTCCCTAGTAAAGTGCGCGGTGTGTGCCAGGGCCTGCAAATCATATTCTACTAGTGGGCTTGCAGCACTGGTTGTGCCACCCACATGAGTAGCCCTGTAAATGTATCTCAGACCTACCACTGTAGTGTCTGCGCGCAGTTGTAAACTGCCATGTTGTCCTGACAAGTGCACCCAATTGCCAGGCCCAAACCTTCCCTTTCCTTACATGTAACGAACCCCTAAGGTAGGCCCAAGGTACCCCAATGGGCAGGGTGCAGTGTTTGTGGAAGGTAGGACATGTACTAGTGTGTGTGACATGTCCTGATAGTGAAATACTGTGTAATTCGTTTTTCACTATTGAAAGGCTATCTGTCCCATAGGCTTAATATTGGAGTTGCACTGTAACATGTTTACATATGTAATTTGCAATAGGGACAAGATAGGAAAATTAAGTTTAGACTCTCTGAACTCAGAATTTATTAACACACCTTTTGGTGAAGGTGGTTTTTAAATCCTGTGTTTGAAAATGCCACTTTTAGAGAGTGGGCATTTTCTTACTTCACCATTCTGTGTGCCTCTGGCTGTTTGTGCATTCAGCATCTGGTGTGTGAGTGACAGGAGCTGAGATGTGTATTCACTCTAGGCAGTCACTTGGGGGGTTGAGGTGTGCCCTGCCTTGCCTGGGTGACTCATTGAAGGCCTAAAGAGACATGGTCTGCATTTAGAGTAGTGGGAGGAGTTGTAATTAAACCTGAATAGGCTGTATCTACTTTTGCACAATGCTGTCTCCGCCCCTGTGGTCATGCTGCACCAGTGAAGGCAGAACTGGTTTGGACTGGGTTCAGAGACCCTTGCACAAAGAGAACAAGGACATTTTGGGGTATAAGTATTACACCTAAAACCCCAAGACTTTAGACTACTTCTGCAATCAAGAGGAACCTTTGCCAAGGAGAAGAGCTGGATAAACTGGAGGAGGAGTACTGCCCCTTTGCTGCGTGCTGTCTGGGGTTGGCCAGCAGTAGTTGTTTCTGCCAAGGAAAGGACAAGGACTTTGCTATGTGCTGTGTCCCCCCTTCTTGAAGAAGGACTCTCCAAGGGCCTGTGTGTGCTGGCCTCCTGATTTGAGAAGTCTCAGGGATACAAAAGACTTTGTGAGAAGGAAACCTGCAGGGGAAGGACTGGACGGTTCTGCACCCTGTGTTCAAAATCATAGTACTAAAGAGCCCTGGTGCTTCCACTGCATTTTACTAAATCGGCGTGTTCTGGCCTTAATAGGAGCTGGAGAAGGGACTGACTTGTTCAGTTCACATTGTTCTAAACAGCGCGCAGTGAGCGCTGTATTTGTTTCCCTCTGGGAGAAGAAAGCTGCACCATCGTTTGTTGCCTAAAGGGAGCGCTTCGTTACAACTTCAGTGCATGATGAGCTCTTTTATGCTGTGCGCTTTTCTTGTTGGACATTCCCCTTTGGTTCAGCGGGGAAAAGAAAACTAAGTTTGTGCTGGGATCAACGCGTGGCCGCTCGTCAGCAGAGCCGGCGTGCCCCAAGCATCGCCCAGGCAACCAGGACTCCAGCAGGCGGTGTGGTGGAGTCTGCCGCCACAGGGCCGGCATGCCCCTTCAGCGGGGGAGAGACGGCAGCAGTCACCGAAGGCCCAACCCAGAAGAGTGGTGAGCGCTGCACCAGTGCGTTCCCCACACCGAGTCGCACTGCCTTGGCCAAGCAGCTTGAGACCGGTCCAGGCCTCTGATGCGCTCCCTGAGGGGGGGTCAGAATAGAGGCAGCTGCACCGCCGCTTCGCGGGCAATGGCGACTGGCCACACAGTCACAGGCAGATGTGGTGTTACACAGCGTGGAGGCCTGGCATCACAGCTGCCGAGCGGGAAGGATCCTCGACGGAGGTCCCGCCCGGAGTGGGATTAAGTCCTGGCAAGTGCTTACAGCTGCGCCGCAAGACCGCAGGCAGCTGCTATGGGGGCATTCTCTTATTTTCAAGACCGCCTTTGTTTTGCTGGCATTAGGGGGGCCCGGCTGGCCCCATCGGCCAGAGCAGAGTGGCCGGGCCTCCCGTCGCAAGTGTCTAGGCGGCTGCGCCACGTTGGGCCCCGATTAGGAACTCTCTGCCTTTGGGAGAAGGCAGAGAGTTCTCCCAGTGGTGGGTTCTGCCTGGCTTAGGTGCATACCCTAGCCAGCCAGAAACCCCATTTCTAACAGTTTCCAAACATTTGGCTCGTGCAGTTTCTTGTATCCTTTGGCAAAAAGAAAGGTCCAGTAGCATCAGCCAAGGGTTTAGAGTCTTTGGGTTGCCTCTTGAGGGCTAGAACTCAATTTCCCACAATGCACAGTCCAGGAAAAATCTAGTTGCAACTGGTCAGCTGGGGTGATCCTCTCTGGCTGAGCATGTGACTTCTTCCAGCTCTGTTGTACCTGTTGCTGATCAGGGAATCCACTCATTTTCCTTCGAAGCAGGCACAGTCCTTTCTTTGTGGAGCTTTGTGAATGCAGCAGGTACAGTCCTTCTGAGTGCAAGCCTTCTGTAGTTCAGTTCAATGGTCCAGCAGAGTAGTCTTTCTTCTGATGTTCCAGCCAGTGAACTTAGGTTCTCCTGCAGTTCTCACATATTTATCATCCATTGTGGGCCGGCAAGATAGGGGGGACACCCCAATCCAAAGAGGTAAATTTACCTCCCTCTGCTATGACCACTTCCTGCCAAGTGTGGCATATTTGTGACCAGAATGCTCTGTTCCCACAAAATCAATATGGAGAAAATCTCTCTTTGGTGTGTGTGTCTGTGTAACCCAACCCAAACGTGTGGCTAGCAACTCACTACACTCCCCTTTCAGCCCCACTCCTAAACTAATTATTTGGGCTCTCATATGGCTGTGGATCAAGTACGTGGGACTGGCCTGGTCCTGTGACATCTGTTTTCCTGCCTTTGAAGGGCAGCATATCTCCTAGCCCCTTCCTCTCTCTGGCTTCTCCAGGAAACAAATCTCCTCCCACCAAATGGCTGTATTGTTTCAGACCCAGGCCTCTTCACACCTTCTCAGGGAGCAGCTTGGCATAGGCTATCAAAGGCTAGCCAATCAGAAGAAGCTGCTAGAGGGCTGCATATGGTAGCCTCAGGATAGTAAGTTCTAAAACTACTGTTGTGTAATAGTTTCAATAAATCCAAACTTGGCAAGTTTTGGATTTATTGTAGCCATTATTTTGATACTTAGAATGATATTGCTAGCTAGCTCCAAAGCAAAGATAATCTTTATTAAGTTTTAATAAAGCCTTCTATGTTAGCCTGTGGGGCTAGCAGTACTACTATAGGGAAAAACGCCTTTGGCTGTTTTTCCCTACCAGGGAATATAAAACTACTTTTATATTGACCCTGCTTTTTATAACAAAGCACCCTACCCTTGGGTCACCTATGGCTGACCGGAGGAGTGACCTATAAGTTATAAAAAGGTCATTTTGGGCTATGGAAGTACTTTTAATTCCAAAGTCAAATATTTTAAAACCAGCCTGCCAAGCAGCCCTGGCATTAAAATGACGCCAGACACCCGAGCAGTGCACATGCAAGTACATTAAGTCCATTTGGGTATATAAACCTACATGCCCTACCATATTCTAGGGACTCACAGGTAAGTTGTCTTGTCCAATTAGAATTATACCAATTTCCATATACCTTTTAGAGAAGAGAGCACCAGCTCTGGGCCTGGCTAGCAGAGTCAAGGGAACTTTCAGAGTCAGTAACCACCAGCATCAGTCAGAAATGAGGGTGATCAGGCTTCTACCAAGCTTCTCTAATCAAATGCAATGACCCTCTTACAGGATGGCCAAACAGTAACTCAAAGGGGCTAAACCTAACCCCTTTCTGTGGCACCTTTCTGAAAGCTAAAAGCACGCATGGGACGAGAGCATCCCATCCTTCCTGAGCTTGTCAGACAAGCCCATGATCATGCCCTTCATCGTAATATTTGAATCTCTCCACCAGACCACTGTTCTGGGGTTAATATGGGGTGGTGAACTCGTAGGTAACACCACATTCATCCCACAAGTAGGTAGATATAAAATGAGTCCCCCTACCTGAGACCACCTCCTTTAGAAAGTCTACTCTGGTGAAAATGCCAAGTCGGGCTCTGGCCACTGTGGGAGCAGTAACCATCTTAAGGGGTATTGCTTCTGGGTATCTGGTGGCATGGTCCCTACCACGAAGATATATCTGTTCCCAGAGGCAGTTGGTGTGTCTAGGGGACCTTCAATGTCAATCCCCACCCTCTCAAAGGGAGTCCCACCCACTGGCAGTGGAATCAAAGGGAGCCTTTGGCTTTCCCCCTGTCTTGCCACTTACTTGACAGGTGGCACAGGAGCTGAAAAACCCCTTTACCATGTCAGACAGAAGGGGCCAACAGAAATGATTGCCCAGTTTGTACCGAGTCTTGGTCTGTCCCAAATGTTGGGCTAGGGGAATGGCATGCACCAATGTGAGAAGAAACTCTCTATACTTCTGGGGGACCACCACTCTCCTGGTTGCCCCTGGTTTGGGGTCCTTGCCCTCGGTATAGAAAACACCATCCTCCCAATAGACTCTGTGGAAACCACTGACATCACCCTTCTCTTGCCTGGAGGCAGTCTGCCTCCGTCCCTCAAGGGTGAGACGATCCCTTTGAACCTGGAACAGCTCCTCTCTGTAGGGTCCACTGGCTATTTGAAACTCTGCCAAGTAGGACAGATCTTGCAGGGGTGGAGTCCCCACTCCTGGTACCAGATTCTACCCCCGCAGGTTTGGATTCCATCTGAACCTTTTGAGCTACTTAGGCTGGTTTACCAGACCTTTTGCCCCTTCTCTTGGTGGTTTGGCCCATTGTTCCAGGGTCAATGTGTCCATTAATCTCCCGATGTGCAGCCTTTGCCCTCGTATAGCACAAACCCACTCATTGAGTTCCAGCATTTGAGCATGCACCTGGCTTTCCACCACTGACCAAAAGCTTCACAATCACTTCCCAGTAGACCCTCCACTGGGAGGGCATGAGATACAACTAACCTCCTAGGGCCAGTCACACCTTTCCATTCCAAGCTAACCATTGATATGGGATGGAGTTTGGCTCTGTTGTATGCATAGGTGATCTGGTAAAATACATCAAGTAGGATCTGCTCTGGGGAAACTAGTATGTCCAACACCATGGCTACACTAGCTCTTCTATCCATCAGAGCATCAACCTCAGATCCTAGGCCTTTGCCGCTACTTCTCGATGCTTGGTGATAAGGCTGCCAGGGTTCCAACTTCCACATCACCCACGGAAACTAGGGTCACCTCTGCATACCCTTCTCTCATCTCTGGGCAAACTTCCACACCCACACCTAGACTAGCAATCCCCTTGGACTACCCATCAGTGGGGGGTTCGTTGTGCCGACTGGATCTCCCCTTTTGTGTACTGGCTGTAAGCAATAAAAATGCAATCTCACCTTTGTAGAGTTAATCCTACTTCCCTGATACCCCTTCCCCTTGTAAGTGGATTGGCTCAGGGAACTACCTCCTTGGGCTGGTGTTTGGGGAGCTTTTGAAGACTATTTCTGTTTTTTATCTTAGTTACCCAGGGCTTTCCACTGGGAGGGACCTGTCCTACTTTCGTTTGATCACCTCCCTGGTTCTTCTTGGTCAACCTGGTGTGAACCCACTCATCTGATGTTTTATCCAGTTCCCTGGGACTTGACAGCTTAGAGTCAACGAGATTCTGGTTTAACGTTTCTAAAGGGCAATTGGCAAATATGTGCTATTTCATGATCAAATTGTATAGCCTCTCACAGGTACTTCCCTTGTTACCCTGTATTCATGCCTTTAGTGCCTTGACAGATATGGCTATGACTATGATATGTCTACAAAGTCAACCTAGATTTGAGTACTGACTTTCTGGTTGTCCCTAAACTTCATCCTTTTCTGTTCAGGGGTTAGACCAAACCTTCTGTTCAAGCTCTGCTTCATGTGGGGATATGGTTCAGCTTCCTCTCCCTCTAAGGTCAAGTGTCTGTCTCTCCTCACCACTAGAATCAGTTTCCATAGTAGTGAACTCCAGTACTGAGAACTCACCCTCCTCATCATGAAGGCCCTCACAAAAGCTTTAAGCCATTTATCACCGTCATCCCCTTCCTGGTACTTAGGGACAGTACCCTTGGGTAGCCTGGGGTCAAATCCAGCACCCCTGGATACTTCTGTCTCTTCTTTCCTGCCACCATCTTCTTCTCTACCACCCCTTGTGGTTCGCTTCTCCTCAGGTACACACTTCTTCTTGACCAGGGCCAACTTCTCTGCTTCTAGGGCTATGTAAGCCAGCTGTGCATCAAACTCTCTTTCCCTAAGGACCAGTCCTGATTCTCCTTTGGTGGATCCTCTTCCCCCACTAGCTCTAGGCAGGGCCCTGGTCACTGTGAATGTGGAGAGGTGTGCATCTCCCTCATCACTGAGCTCTAGGGGGTCTTCCTCCCCTGTCCTTCTATTTCTGGAGCCTCCGTTGTGTCAGAGGTCTGATCCCCTAGCTGGGCCTCTGCTCAGGCTATAAGGGCCCTTATCAGTACTGACATCTTGGAATTGGAGGGTGCTGGTAACCCCTAGCCCTACACAGGTCCCTAAGCTCTGTTACTGGGAGAATGGGTAGGCTAGATAGATCAAGCTCCATGGTATCCCCTCCTGAATTATGTTGCTAAACACAAGTTCAGGATACTACAACTGCACACTAAATGTAGGAAAGCGGGTTATTAGCAGGTGTTCACCCTCAGCTAGTAGTAATACCACAATCACTAATAGGTCCAGTCAAGTCTCGGTAGATTAACATTTGCTCAACTCTTGGTAGCTTAGCAAACAAGCAGTGAGGCTTAACTTAGGAGACAGGTATGTGTAAAGAATTTAATGCCACCAAAACAGTAAGTAAGTAAAAGACACAGCACAATAAAAATCCAACACCAATTTATAGAAATAGAGAATATTTTTGTATTTACAATAACACCAAATTACAAAAATCCCATGTGGAGAACAGGAGATATATATTTTTGAAGAATAAATCAAAATGTGCATTCTAGCGCCAAAAGCTTAATTCAACACTCGCTAACTAATTGAGCTGGACCAGGACACAGGAAAGGTTTCAGGGCAACAGTCAATGACGGCACCCTGACTATTGACATCGAGCCGGTCTTCTCCTGGAGTTTTTCGGCCAAACTGCACAGAAAGTTCCTGAACTTTTAGTTCTTGCAGCTTCTTGGTTCTTTTGGGAAAAACAAGGGTTTAGTAGCACCAGCCAGAGACTCTTGGTTGCTTGACAGGTGACTTCTTCCAGCTCTGTTGAACCTGTTGCTGATCAGGGAGTACACTCCTTTTCCTTTGAGTTGGGCAAAGTCCTTTCTTTGTGGAGCCTTGTGAGTGCAGCAGGTGCAGTCCTTCTGAGTGCATGCCTTCTGTGGTACAGTCAAAGGGTACAGCAGGGCAGTCCTTCTTCTTCTGATGTTCCAGCAAGTGATCTGAGGAACTCCTGCAGCACTCCCATATTTATGCTCTATTCTAGGGTGGCAAGAGTGGGGGACACCCCAACAGTGGGGGAAAAAGTTACCTCCCTCTGCTATGACCACTTCCTGCCAGGTGTAGGATATTTGTGACCCAAAAGGTGTGGCTAACAACTCACTACACTCCCATTCCAGCCCATCTCCTAATCTAATTAGGGTGGCTCCTAACTTGCTGGGGATTAAGGCAGTGGGGGCTGGCCTGGGTCCTGTGACATCTGTTCTCCTGCCGTTGAAGGCCAGCTTATCTCCCCGGTCCCCTTCCTCTCCCTGGCTTCTCCAGGAAACAAATATCCTCCTACCAAATGGCTGTAATGTTTTAGCCCCACACTTCTTCACATCTATTTAGGAGCAGCTTGGCTCAGGCTGTCAAAGACTGACCAATCAGAAAAGATTGCTACAGGGCTGCTATAGGTACCTTCAAGATAGTAAGTTTCCTGTAATAGTTTTAATAAATCTAGCCGTGACAAGTTGTTGGATTTATTGTAACCATTATTTTGATACTTTGAATAATATTGCTAGCTAGCTCCCAAGCGAAGCTAGACTTTATTAACTTTAATGAAGCCTTTCCATGTTAGCCTATGGTGCTAGCAGCACTGCAAGAGGTAAATGACTTTGACTGGTTTTCCCTATCAGGGAATATAAACCATCTTTTGTAGTGCCCCTGCTTTTTACAACAATGCACCCTATACTTGAATCACCTATGGCAGACCTTAGTGTTACTTATAAGTTATAAAAATGTATCTCTGGGCTTTGGAAATACTTTTAATTCCAAATCCAAATTTGCAAAGCAGGCCTGGCTTTAAAATGACGCCAGACACCACATCAGTGCACATTTAAGTGCAATAAGTCCACTGAGTTCTCTAAACCTACATGCCTTACCATATACTAGGAAATTACAGGTTGGTTGTCTTGATCAATTAGAATTATACCAATTATCCTTTATATCTTTTAGAGAAGAGAGCACTGGGTCTGGGCCTGGTTAGCGGAATCCAGGTCACTTTTAGAGTCAGTAACTACCAGCATTAGTCAAAACATGGGGGATATCCCGCCAAAAGGGATGACTTTCCTACACCTCCAATAAGAGGCTTGAAGCTGACTTGGAAACCATCAAATCTTTGTAATTGGGGCTCACTCATATTGCAGGTCATGTGCTGGATTCTAGTTTACAAATTTTGAGATTTGTCTGCACCCACTTAGACCATTGCTTGGGCAGACAAATATATATATATCTTGATTAATAATAACAGCTTCCCCCATGAAAACCAGTCATACAAGGGCACTATTGGCTTTGGAAACTGATAACAACTATATTATTTCTCAAGAGCTAGCACTCCCAATCATAAACCAGTCTTTGAACACAAGTAGCATAATAACGGGTTATCATATTGCTATTTTGAACAACTTTTACAAGATAGCACAAGATTATTCCTTTTATTATCTTTTATAATCCAGTTTATTGACTCTTTTTTGCAGTATTTTATTAATGTGGAGTGGAAAAATGCACATGTAACTATCAAAAAATGCAAGCAAAGAAAGTCTCCTCCATTCAACTAAAAAACTGTGGATACTAAATAACATTCTTTAGCCACATCATTGTGTTGCTCAGATATGAATTTACCTTAAATAAATGAAAAGACAAGAGGCATTTGGCAAAACAGGAAAAAGTTCATTTAATTAAACGCTGCGGCCGGGAGAGCCTGAACAGAAAGCTATTATTTTTTCTAAAAAACTTGAGCTCCAAATATTACATAAACATTCTAATACTGAGGGTCGTATGTCTTATAGTTAAAATCAAATCTGATAATGCAATTTTATATTTATATTTAATCCAAAATGTATGGTCCAGCAGCACACGATCCAAAATTCTGGTCCAATATTACTTCTGAAGTGCTTCAACTAGGTAATGTTCCTCTTATTGATGGACTAGACTTTAATCTGATATATGATCCCCTATTAGAAAGAACATTTTCAGCTGCATATCATCCTCCTAAAACATTTCATGCCCTCAAAATGTTTTCTAAAACTACCATACTTGTAGATATTTGGCACTTACATCATTTACCAGATAGAAATTTATATATTTTTTCTAATCCTCATAATTCTTATTCCCGAATTGATTATTTATTAACCGCTCGGAATTCAATATCAGGTCTTATTAATACTAATATTGATGTTTCCAACCCTGCACTCATTTCTTTAGTGCTAGAACTAGATTCCACTCAGACTTCACAACAAAGATGGCTTATGAATGTTAATTTTGTTCTTAATGATAATAATAAGCAAAAATGTTATCTGCCATTAATGACTACTTTTCATTTAATCCAGAAGGCTCTACTTCATACTGCAATCTTTGGGATGCCTTTAAAACTATATCAGAGGTGTAACTATCTCTATAATGGCACATGACAATAAAACATTTAATTCTAAACTTATAGACTTGGATAAACAAATAGCGCAATATGAACACCTATTTCTTCTAATAATCTTCCCTACAAACTACAACTACAAAAACTTTTATATTAATTAACATCTTTCTTAAGCAAAAGAGCTGGCATCCAAGTTTCCATTAATAGGGCTAAATTTAGTATTAGTGCTAAGCGATCAGGGAGGCTTCTTGCAAATTACCTTCATATTAAAAGAAATAGAAATCAAGTCAATGCTATTCATGGTCCAATGGGAAAATTGCTTACACCTGTGCAGAAATTGTTAATGAATTTCTAGAATAAATTCTACCCTACACAGTAGTCTTTCCTTTTCAGATATTATTGATACAAATTGGACTCTTGTGGTTTATCTAAAATGTCTCAATCAGTTCAATCTAAACTAAACATGCCAGCCTCCTTGGAAGAGATTACTTCAGCCATTAAATCTCTAAAAACATATAAAGCTCCTGGTTCAGATGGTATCCCAGCAGAATTTTATTAATCTTTTATCTCATCTACTCCAATTATTTACTCATTTTAGTATTTTGGGGACAACGTCTGGCTCCTTCACAGAGGCCTTAATCATTTTTCTCCTGAAACCTAACAAAGGGGGCATTACAATGGTGGCGAGACCGCCACCGTCAGGCTGTCGGTGGTGGTCTCACCCCCATCGGGACCACCTTCATCCTCCGCCACATTAGGATGGCGGGCGTGTGATCGTGGTCGGAAACACTGACCGCCATGCATCCGGTGGGCTCCTAGAGCCCGCCAGTGTGGCGGAGGGCCTCGCAATCCCTGCATTGGTGGCGGTGCCTACCAGGCACGGTCGTAGGGATTACCATGTCCTTTCCTGCCAGCCTTTCCATGGCGGTTCACCTGCCATGGAAAAGCTGGCGGAAAGGGACATTGGTGGCCCATAGCGGGCCCCCCTTCCCCCCTGGCCCTAGACTGAGGGCACTGGGGCGCACCTATGGTGCCCTCCTACATGTCCCTGCACCATGTGGCAGGCACCGCATGGTGCCTGCCACATAGTGCAGGGATATGTGTGGTGATCCCTTTTTGTTTTGCGGCGTGTGCTGTAGCCAGCAGCACACGCCACAATAGAAAAAAATAGGCAATGCGACCGCCTTGGTGGCAGTCGCATCGTAATTCCTACTGTGGGACTGCCACCTTGTAGGCGGGCGGTCCCAGATAGGAAACGATGGCGGACGGACCTAAGTCTGTCTGCCATCGTAATCAGGTCCAAATATCCTACTAAGGTTTCAAACTTTTGTCCTCTATCTTAAATGAATCAAGACTGTAAGCTTAATACAAAAACTATAGTTACCAGCTTATTTTCATTAAAGTTATTTAAGTAGACCAAACCAGTTTCATGAAAACAGATACTCTGTTAATAACACTAGGTTCTTATTCCATGAAATTGAAGCTAGTCCATCTATTTCACTCCCCTCCGGCCTTCTGGAACTTGATGCTTTAAAAGCTTTTGATAAAGTCCATTGGCAATATTTATTTCGTACCCTGAATGCATTCAATTTTGGTAATTCATTTATTCGTATGATATCAGCACTCGTTTCAGGTCCTTCTGCCAGACTATACATTAACAGACATTTTTACAGTAGATTTCATGATTTTAGAGGCACTAGACAAGGATGTCCTTTATAACCTTTGCTTTTTTTACTTGTTATTGAACCTCTGCTTTCAGCCGTTAGGAATTCTAATGAAATCCAAGGTCTTACTATTAACAACGTTACCATCAAAACCTCAGCATATGAAGATGATGTCCTTTTGCATATTAGTAATTCTGAATCCTCTATACCCCCTCTGCTTAATTTAATACACACCTAATCCGAAGTTTCAGGATACACATTAAACTATAACAAAACAGATTGTTTTCCTTTGAATGCTCACTGTACCCCAGATATGCTAACTGACAATGATATATATGTCAAAAAGAAAAACTAAAGTATTTATGTGTTCCATTCGCTCACTCTATTAAACACTCACTTAGTTTGAATCGTGACCACGTTGTAAATTGCATTAAAGATCAATTTCATGTTTGGCATTCCTTACATTTATCTTGGTGGTGGAAAATTGAATCTGTCAAAATGGTTATTGCACCCCAATTTCTTTACTTTTTATGTATGATACCAAATCAATTACCTCTACAGTTTAATAAAAAATATTGAGAAACCCATACCCAAATGTATTGGAATATCAAAACACCTTGTTTAAGCTATCAAAAAGATAAAACTTGCAAAGATTAGTGGGGATTTTGGGTTGATTGATTTTTTTAAATATCCTAAAGCTTTTATTTTAAAACAAGGTTTTTTGGTTTAGTCATACGCACTTATCTAGATCACCCACGTGGCTTCTTCTTGAACAAGAATAAGTTTCATCCTTTCCTTTACGTGCGTTATTAACAATGTACAATTCTAACCCCTTACAAAAATCGTACGCCATTCTTAGAACTATAAAATTCATTTTGCAGGATTTTGACTCTCTTTTTCAATGTGATATTTCAAATACTTTCATACTGTTGATGTGGTATAATCCATAAATTAGGCTAAATAGCTGGTTTGAGAAGGCATAGGGATTTTGACATCATCCTAAGTGACAAAATACCTTACTACCTTCTTTCAGATCAAATATTAATTAATATCTAAAACCCTGAAACCAAGACTACTGACTAGCAACTTGAGCTGACACCAGGGGAAAGAGGACTCAACTGACCACCCCAATTTCAAACTTGACCATATTCGTGCAGCATGAGAACAGTCTAAAACATAAAGGAACCTGTTATCACAGCCATGCTCCAACACAACAAGACTGAATGTTCCAACAGCCCAAGAAGCAGAGGAGACTCGGGACCAAGTGGGCAAAAGATGCTCAGGTTGTTGGAACTTCAGGAAGCGATGCTACATAAGTCTCAAGAATGAATTAGCATCAGTAAAAATAGTCATATGCATAAAGACATTAAAAGACAACAGAAGAGATGTATCAGACCTCAGTGAAAAAGTGAACAGAATGGAATCTTGAGTGGATAATCGGTCATCCTGAGCATGGGACACTACAGATCCAACTTGCACTTCAAGAGCAAAATGTCTGTCTCCAAGAGCAGGGTTCTGACATCAAAAACTGCTCATTAGGAAATGATGTGTGAATCAGGGGGTCCTGAAATGAGAAGAAGGGAAGGCTATTGCAAGAACTTTTTCAAGCAATGGGGGAAAACCCTTAGATGCATTGTTCAGACTGGACAGAGCACATCATCAGTCTGCCACTAATGACTCCAGTTGATTCCCTGACATATTTTGGCACGATTCAAATATTTTGAATTAAAAGAGCTTCTTATGTCAAAGGTGCCAAATAAAGGAGACAACCCATAAAATAGCTTCCCACTATTAACCTATCATGCCTATTTATAACATTTTTCACAAGAGAACAACTTTTAAACCATTCACAGAATTCCTTAGAAGTTGGGGTATCCTATAAGAAAGGGGACCACCACTCAAACTCTTCTTTTACTGGGGATATGAAATCTTGGAATCTTTATTCTTACATCCTTTTTAGAAGCATTCTACATATTAGGTCATTTAGACAAGGGCAAATCTAAGACAGAGGGTTCTGTACAAGCAGAAAAGACTCAACCATGTGCATTGTGGATAAAAGCATAAGACAGATTCAGTACTTAGAAACAAAGGGAACCTGGAATACCTTGATGAAGAAACCTGATGGGCTATAACAATGACATAAAACAATGAAAACATATTTAGTAGTATTTGTCTGCAGCATGACAGGGGCTGGAACCAAATTAAAATATCCTTTACACAGTTAGGGCCTGATTTAGATCTTGGTGGAGGGGTTACTCCATCACAACGGTGCCAATTATCCCGTCTGCGAAATATAAATCCCATATTATCCTTTGGGATTTATATTTCGGCAGACAGGATATCCATCACCGTTGTGATGGAGTAACTCATACACCAAGGACTAACTAAGGCCCTTAGTAAGGGGATGGGGGAATTAGGATAATAGGTGGTCAGGACATACTTCTGCAGGAGGGGAAATGAAGAAATTTGTGGAAAGGTCACCCTTCTTCCCCTTGCTTACATTTTCTCACACCAAAAAATGGGGGAGTGAGAGGAAAAGAGTGTCATATAGATGGTGAGGGAGAATCCAGGAATATGAATTCTATTAAAGTGTGTTTTCTATTTGGGTGTGAGTGAAAGAAGGTGGTTTCAGACTTGTTGTATCACCTATTGATCGTTTTTAAAAACCATCACAGCAAGAAGACAAGTAATAGATCACAAAGAGGGGCAGGACCCCCACGCTAACATGCTATAGGTGGAAGGTAGTGTATATAAATGTATGTTGTTAGACCTCACAGCCTTTGGGTGGTCTTCCCCCAAACATTTTACCTTTCTCCTCCCTTTTTGCTGACCTTGTTTCATGAGTGGGTAGAACACTTTTCAAAGCTATATGAAAATCCTGAGCTACAAACAAGGGAAAGAGTGCTCTATGGGATAAAGGTTCAAACTGTCTGATTTTCCATTGATCACTCTGAATGAGGTAATTAGCGCAATCATCCAAATTCTGAGATACAAAGCTGCAAGCCCGGACTATTGATTTGTTCAAGAACAACATTAAGTTCTGGACTCCTCGATTAGCTGATGTATTTAGGAGTGCTGTGGTGCCGGGGCCTCTAAAGTGATGGACGCACTCAACCATCATCCCGATTTTCAAGAAGGGGACCAGAGCCAATCCTAAATGCTACCGCTCTATCTCCCTGATTAACTCAACAATTTGGATCCTTGGTAGAGTTCTCCTTGATCGATTAGAGGTTTGGCTAAATGAATAGGGTATCCTATGAGATGTCCAATATGGTTTTAGACAAGGTTTGGGGATCATTGAACAATGTTTGAACCATTATCTCATAATTGATAAGTACATAAAGGTAAAAAATGGTTGTTTGCATTTGGCCTTTATGAATCTTACCTCTGCATTCGACTGTGTAAATAAAACCAAACTATGTAACAGAATGATTGAAATAGTAGTAGAAAGCTCTTTGGTCTACTTTCTAATACAGTTATATTCTGGGCAGTCTAGATGGATTTGATACAGGCCAAATTGAGAATGCACACCCCTTTTTCAAAAAGAGCATGGTGTTAGGCAAGGATGTGTTCTTGCGCCTTTTTTTTCTGCCTGTACATTAATGAGCTGGAATCGTCTTTGTGGAATGTTACAGCTGATACCCCAAAGTTGAGGACTAGACACCTCCCTGTCTTGATGTATGCTGATGACTGTGTCCTGTTGATAGGTTTACAGAGTGTACTAGACAGCTTATCTTATTTCATGCATGATTTGGATTTGTCCATTAATGCCACCAAATTATATTATATGGTATATGGATGACCGCCCTCCAAAATAAAGTTGTATTATGTTAAACATCCAGATTGTTGCGTGTATCCACTTTCACATACCTTGGGATTCCTTTCAATGACAAAGGCACTTGGTCACACCTAATGAAAGTTAGGCTAGCACAGCTGGAACAGACTAAAGCAGCAATTTTTAGGTTCTCTGCTAAGCTGGGCTCCAGGCCCACTGATGTGATGACCAGCATTTAAGGCCCATGTCCATATGGTAGTCACTTTTGTGGCGAACATCTGGAGCATACGAGAAAGTTCAGACTTACAGACAACTGAAAATAAATTTGTGAGGAAATTGTTTTCCGTCCCTCAGGGCACGCCATCATATCGACACTACTAGTAGAGGATTATGTGAAATTGAGCCCTTTGATGCTTCGACTATCTGTATGGTCTAAACCAGAAACCTTCCTCAACCGCTCTGTGATTTCTGATTGTTTGAGTCTTGAAAAAGATGACAACATTCCTTGGTTGATGTACATTAAAAATAAACTTGCTTTAAATGGGAAATCAGAAATTTTGGAGAACCTGGGGATCATTAATACTTCTAGTAAAGTGTCTGTTAAATGCAATTACCTTGCCTTGTTAAAAAGACAAAGGAAGATGGCAGAGTGTACTATGCAGCAGGGCAGCTTATAAAATACTTCCAACTACATACCATATAGAAACCTATCTTTATTTTGTTCCCACCCATTGTTATAACTTTTATTTGGTGAGATTCTGTTTTAACATAGCTAATTTTTTAGTCTCTTACTCAAAGCTGCGCATAGAGACTTGGATTTAATACCTTATCCCTGTGATTCAGTTAACTCTCAGTCAACGCTTCATTTCCTTATTATTTTTAAAACTATATACAGTATCAAGGAAATTGTTTTTATAACCTTTATTAAGATTCTTAATATTCAGAAATGTAGACCTGCACTGTTGCACTTACAACTTTTGCGAAATGCATTGACTTGTATAATGCTTCAAAAGTATATTTTGGCTACGGTCACATTAGGGAATATGGTTGACAAATGAATTTTAGTCTTTGTTTCTTTTCACAAGATTACTTTTGAATTATCGATATTTTAATAATGCACTTTTGAATTATATTATTTTTTGGAAAATATTTTATTGTCCCTGTCCCTTCTAGCTCTGTAAGTGCACATATTTTAACCTGCTGTGATTCATTGCACTAATTTTAGGTATGTATTTTATTTTTCTGGTGTAATTTTATGGCTTAAAATAGCAGAACAAAGTAAATCTGATGATGATGATGATGACCTTGTTTTTGTTGGCCTTAGGACTCTTTACCACTGCTAACCTATGCTAAAGTGCACGTGTTCTCTCCTCTAAATATTGTAAATTTGGCTTACACCCAATTGACACATTTAATTTGCTTCTAGGTCCTTAGTAAAGTGGTATTACATGTAACCAGGACCTGTAACATAGATGCTACTAGTGGGCCAACAGCACTTATTGTGCCATCCAGTTAAGTATCCCTTTAAATATGTCTCAGGCCTGCCATTGCAGCCTGTGTGTGCAGTTTTAGGCTACCATTTCGGCCTGGATAAATAAACCTTTTGCCAGGCCTAAACCTTTCTTTTTAATACATATGAGTCACCCAAAGGGTAAGCCTCAAATAGCCCATAGGGCAGGGTGCAGTGTATATAAAAAGTTGGACATGTACTTTTAACTTTTAATATGTCCTGATAGGGAAAAACTGTTACATTTGTTTTTCACTACTGCAAGGCCTGCCTCTCCAATGGGATAGCATTGGGTTAACTTATTACATTTAATACATGATAGCTTTCAATTGGGAAGCACTAGGAATGTTGAGTCTAGTGTCAAAAATTGTGTAAAGTTGGATTTTAAGTCACAATTCTGAAAATGCCACTTTTTGAAAGTTGTAATTTTCTTGTCAAAACCATCTGGTCCCTGCAGCCGGTTTCCTGTGTCACATAACACAGGTGTAGACAGACAGTGGGGAAATAGGTGTTGGCAGGATGAACCATCAATGACTTGATGAGGGGGAGGAGTAATCATCTATCATACTTGCACACCACTACGGCTTTGCCTGAGCACATTCACAAAGGGGGTGACACTAGCCTTTTGTGACCACAGACAAACTGGGACTTGGACAGAGAGACATGAAATTCCAGACACCTCTGGGGTTGAAACCTCCAGAATCTTCTCCTGCTTCAAAGTGGGTACCAAGTATAAATATTGGACCCTTAGTCCCAACTCTCCACTACACCCCTGAAACTGTGGCAGTCTCAGGAGGACTGCTGTACTGCTCTGCAAGAAGAACTGCTACTCTGCTACCTGCTGCCCTGCTGCATGAGTGAGAAGGACTGGACCTGCATCTTGAGCCTGGGGCCACCAGAATGACTCCAAGGGCTAGTTGACTGGCCACCTGATCACAGCCTAGGGGACAGAAAAGGATCCAACCACCTTGAACACAGCACCTGAACTCTGCCCGTTATTGGACCTGCCCCCTAAGTGGTGCCACCCCAGTCCTGTTTGAGAAAAAACAATAGCACACATAGTTATCATTTGGTAAAATTAATACTTCGTCAATGGGCTAAATAACCTCACACATCAGATGCTTAATGATAAACTAAAGTACAAGACCATAAAATACTTCAGAAAACAGTATTTATAATATCCATTGGTGTACAGAATTACAATAAAAGAAAAACATTGAAAATGTGTACATAAATTGCATAATGTCCCCATGCAGCAGCACCACAAAAAGAAAAGTATAGACAATTTTATCACAATTACACAATGATATGTGATATTCTTAACAAACAACCACATGATATCAGCAAAAATTGTACATCATTCTTAGAGGTCGCCATACTGTTTGTTTGTTTCTTTATTACACCTTGTCAACAATGTTTTGACCCAATGTGAATTATAGACGGGTCTCATGAGGACCTAATATGATATGTGGAACATCTGAAACCATGGATAATGAAACAAGACCTTGTTTTTGTTGGCCTTAGGACTCTTTACCACTGCTAACCTATGCTAACGTGCATGTGTTCTCTCCTCTAAACATTGTAAATTTGGCTTACACCCAATTGTCACATTTAATTTGCTTCTAGGTCCCTAGTAAAGTGGCATTACATGTAACCAGGACCTGTAACATAGATGCTACTAGTGGGCCAACAGCACTTATTGTGCCATACAGTTAAGTATCCCTTTAAACATGTCTGAGGTCTGCCATTGCAGCATGTGTGTGCAGTTTTAGACTACCATTTCGACCTGGATAAATAAACCTTTTGCCAGGCCTAAACCTTCCTTTTTAATACATATGAGTCACCCAAAGGGTAAGCCTCAAATAGCCCATAGGACAGGGTGAAGTGTATATAAGAAGTTGGACATGCACTTTTAACTTTTAATATGTCCTGATAGGGAAAAACTCTTACATTTGTTTTTCGTTACTGCAAGGCCTGCCTATCCAATGGGATAGCATTGGGTTAACTTATTACATTTAATCCGTGATAGCTTTCAATTGGGAACCGCTAGGAATGTTGAGTCTAGTGTCAAAAAATGTGTAAAGTTGGATTTTAAGTCACAATTCTAAAAATGCCACTTTTTGAAAGTTGTAATTTTCTTGTCAAAACCATCTGGTTCCCACAGCCGGTTTCCTGTGTCACATAACACAGGTGTAGACAGACAGAGGGGAAATAAGTGTTGGCAGGATGAACCATCAATGACTTGATGAGGGGGAGGAGTAATCATCTACCATACCTGCACACCACAACGGTTTTGCCTGAGCACATTCACAAAGGGGATGACACTAGCCTTTTGTGACCGCAGACAAACTGGGACCAGGACAGGGAGACATGAAATTCCAGACACCTCTGGGGGTGGAAACCTCCAGAATCTTCTCCTGCTTCAAAGTGGGTACCAAGTATAAATATTGGACCCTTAGTCCCAACTCTTCACTACACCCCTGAAACTGTGGCAGTCTCAGGAGGACTTCTGTACTGCTCTGCAAGAATAACCGCTACTCTGCTACCTACTGCCCTGCTGCATAAGTGAGAAGGACTGGACCTGAATCTTGAGCCTAGGGCCACCAGAGGGACTCCAAGGGCTAGTTGACTGGTCTCCTGATCACAGCCTAGGGGACAGAAAAGGATCCAAACACCTTGAACACAGCCCCTGAACTCTGCCCGTTGTTGGACCTGCCCCCTAAGTGGTGCCACCGTAGTCCTGTTTGAGAAAAAACAATAGCACTCATCGTTATCATTTAGTAAAATTAATACTTTGTCAATGGGCTAAATAGCCTCACACATCAGATGCCTAATGATAAACTAAAGTACAAGACCATAAAATACTTCAGAAAACAGTATTTATGATATCCATTGGTGTACAGAATTACAATAAAAGAAAAACATTGAAAATGTGTACATAAATTGCATAATGTCCCCATGCAGCAGCACCACAAAAAGAAAAGTATAGACAATTTTATCACAATATCACAATTATATGTGATATTCATAACAAACAACCACATGATATCAGCAAAAATAGTACATCATTCTTAGAGGTCGCCATATTGTTTGTTTGTTTCTTTATTACACCTTGTCAACAATATTTTGACCCAATGTGAATATAGTCATGAGAACCTACTATGGTATGTGGAACATCTGAAACCATGGATAATGAAACCATGTTAGTAATGAAAGAATAGAAGTGGTTGAGTGTGAATTGAATTGAATTTGAAGGAAACTAACTTAGATCCAGAAATGGAGGGAGAGGATGACAAGGATAAAGCACCTAAGTAATGGAATTATAAAACAATTAGTTACTTGTGGTAGAGGATACCTGAAAATGTTTAACAGGAATAAATATAGGCCGCAAGTATTTGAGATAAAGTATAGTCTTTATCACAATATAGGTGGGTCACTTACCTTGAGTTGGGCAGACCACGTGGACCAATAGGATCTTGAATTCAATGACCACCCGGGGAGAAAGCTTCCCTTCAATGTAAGATAGTTCTTCCAGCCGACCTTCACCATCTAATTCCTTCAGAGATGCGCACGCACATCAAGAGGAGTCGGACGATGCTGTACAAAAATGAGGCTTTGAACACAGTGTGCATTCCAAACTCGAACGCTGGGTTTCCAAAAATGGAGGGGCACAGATAGCCTTAAACAAAAAGAGATGAACAAGGGAAAATAATCTCCGAAAAGAATATAACTCTCTGCGGCCAGAAACATTACAAAAATAATATCAATTGCAAAACTAAACACACAAATAAGAAATAAATAAAATAATTGGGCACAGAAAGGGGGATTACAAAGGCAATAAGTCCTTTCTTAGTCTCCAATGAAATATGAACTCATATAAAAAGTACATCATGTTGCACTCCCATGTATCCTTGGAGCAAAGATAGTCCACGCTTCTCCTCATTGGTATTCAAGCCTTTTTCAATCAAGTTGTATAACATGAACCATTTCCACTCCAATTTTTGCAGAATGAGAGAGATGTTACCTTCTATTTCCGGTGTTTTCGCGCTTCTATTACTTGCCATCAAATGTCATTGGCAGAATGACCAGCATCAAGTAAATGTGTCACCAAGGGTGCGGTGGTCACTCCACATTGGATCCTGATTCTATGTTGTCCAATCCGCACTTTAACTTGTTGAGTGGTTTGTCCTTTATAAATCAGGGAACATGGACACCAAATGCAATATACAACATTTATTGTGTTAAAATTTGAGAAATATCTCAATTCTGATCTAAAAGTACATACATATATATTGTTATGTGCCCGGGTTAGGCCCATGTAGTGGAGCTGATCGCTTATTACATTGTCCTCTTTTTCACAATAACATTTCTACTATGATCTTTTTCACATATTCGCATGCATGACAATGTTGGATTAGATTCTCTGAAACTACTTCTATTTACATATCTGGCTTCACATAACATTATCACAATTCCTCAAACACAAAGTGCAATGCCTTTACGCACGGATGTACAAATGTCGTTCTATCTTCATCCACGGGGTGACAGGGCTATCTACATATCTATAACATTGCTGATCTATATGTACATTGAAAGGATGCTTTTTATTATAAATAATCAGCATCTCATAGGATTAGCAGAGGAGGCACTTCAGCTGACACCAAGGGTCCCTGCATGCTGAGACTTCACCACGCAGCAGTCTGACATCTCCGTGAGGGGTGTCCAGTTTGTAACCAAGATAGTGTCCTACATTCTCTCCCGCCAGGTAATGGGGTTGTATCGTCCCTTGGGGGGATTCTTGGCTTCACACCTACACACACTCTAGGTACAACGGAGTAGGGTTTGCAGAGTAGGAGTACTCCTGATTACTGCCTTGGTTTATATGACTGCAAATATACACTGTTTTAGCACCATGGTAGAACTGTATCTACAATTTACTCTTTTGTTGCTTGTAATCACTTTCCTCTGCTTCTGTGTACTGATTATTGCAGCACATGTATTTTATACAAGAATAAAGTTGGTTCAATAAAGATATTGAAAATGTCCCTTTATGTATTCTCTGTATATTTCTTTGAGAACAAGTAAGCCAGAGTGACCGAGTAGCTGAACGAGAGGTTCTGATCTGTTACCACGATCCCTGAGGGTTCAGGGTTGTCATGTTCAGTGGTTGGCAGAAACCATTTGCTCCCTGATAGGGTTAGGGGGGATTATGGTGGCACTGTGAGCTAGCTTGTCTCTAGGCCAACATATCCTGCGGGGGTGCTTGAATTCAGTCTAGACACCTCACCCAAAGTTTATGTTGTCCAACAAACGTGCAGATCCTACGGATTAGTGGGAACTACACGACAAAATATATATATATGCCTGTTGGAATAAATCTGCTTTACTGACCTCTCGACTGGATGGGCTTGTATTTTCATGCTGGAAGGAAGCGTGATTCTTCATGTGGAATATATATATATATATATATATATATATATATATATATGTTCAAAAAAGGTATCCCCCTGCGAGGACATATATTTATATATATTCACTGAAAAAACCATAGGTTTCAGGGACGTTATAGTTAGTTGGACATTTCACTAGTACAAAACCTAGAGAAATTCGCCCGTTATAGTTAGTTGAGTTAACTATAACTCGCGCCCCTGCAATGCACTGCTGATGACGTCACATATTACATCATTCATGACATGGTCAGTGACATCACTGATGACATCATCCACGTGGTAATCTGATGCACCTCCTCACACCCTAATATAACCTTTGATACACCCACTCTAAAATGCAGACTACCATTTTCGAAAACATAGATACACCAATACCACTCACTACATACCCACTCACTGATTCCTAGGTCTACACACATGTCCACTCATTCTTCCATACAGTTACTCATACATGCAGTCACTCATCAATACAGCACTATCATATGCACTCATACACCTATACAGACACTCACACACCACCACTCACCCATAGAGTTACTCACACACCTAGTCAGTCATGCAAAGAATCAATCACACTCCCATTTACTCACCTATACAGTTATACACACACCACTTCACTTATTCATACAGATACTAACACATACTTACTCTCTTCTACAATCACTGACACAAGCACACACTCATCCATACAGCCACTCTCACAATCACTCACTCTCACATATAGTCATTTATATACTCCAACACTCACATATACTGCCTTTCACATATGTAATTACTCACACATGTACCACTGAGACATCCATTCACTCACCAACACACCCATACACACACTCACCCACTCATACAGCCCTTCACAGATGCACTCTTGAACCCATACACCCAATGAATCACCTACTCACACATCTATGCACAGAGTCACACCCCTCCCACCCACCCACAGAGACACTCAGGCACCCATACAGATACTCAGACAACCAATCATTAACCTATATAGACACTCATGTAGCTACTCACCAACCCATGCAGCCGCTTACACACCAACTGACAGACTAATACAGACATTCACACAGTTTAGTCACTAACCCATGCATTCAGTAAGACACGATTAATCACTCACTTATACAGTCAGTCGCGCACCTACTAAATCATCTATTCAGACACTTATACACCCACTCATTCTTCAATACACCTTGTCATATATATATATATATATATATATATATATATATATATATTATCTACTGGCGGTCACCAGTAGATAATTATAGTTAAAACCTATTTTCCATAGGAAATCTGCGACATTCTATTTGAAATAACGTTGGCGCCGGTTGACGAATCTTCGCGAAAGTTTCCAACTTGTTGGGGCGCTCCGGTCCACTCCTATCCTGAAAGTCTCGGGGTGATACGTCAAGCGGGGGCCGAGAAAAAAGGGGGGTCCCAAAACGCGTTTTCCCCATTTATTTTTCCGTAGGAACCTTTAGTCGCAGCTACAGCCCGAACTGCTGAACGGAATTACACCAAATTTGGCAAAGAGGTAGCCCTTGGTTCAGTGTCGTGCCTTTTGCTAAAATGGTGTAAATCCGTTCAGTAGTTCCTGAGAAATTAACAAGTAAAATCACATATATATCTATACCCTCAGCGCACCCTGCGCGCACCGTCCCGATCACGAGCTGCATGCTAATTGGCTGACAGCTGGCTGTCAACATTCCGAATCAGGAAGTGTTGGCAGCCATTTTGTGCCTCGGTAGAACCGAGGCACAAAAACAAGTGCGCAAAACGCACAAAGAGGGCAGGGTAGAAACACCCTGACCCCCTAGGCCTGCTCAGGGGTCCCACAAGGACCCCTGGGCAGAAAAAGCATTTTTTTGTAAAAAATCGGCAGGATGCGCTCAGGGTGCGCGGATCCTGCCAAAAAAAAAAAATCGAAGAGCGGTCTCCCGCGCCTCAATGGTATTTTGCCCCCGGGTGGCCCAAGTCCCGGGGGCATGCGGGGGTTATTTAGTTGAAATGTGGGGGGCCTCTAAGGCCCCCCAAGCCCCGGGGACCGCCACCCCCTGGGGCTTTATTAAAAAAATGGTGCGGGAGGGCTCTTTGCCCTCCCGCTGCCCCGGGGACCACCACCCCCTGGGGCTTCATTATTTTTATTTTTTTTAACCTGTGTGGGGGGGCTCCAGCCCCCCCACACGCCCCGGGGACCGCCACCTCCCCGGGGCACTAAAGATTTAAATATGGGGGTCCGTTACGGACCCCAGAGCCACGGGGACCACCACCTCCCCGGGGCTTTGAACAAGTTGGGAGGGGGCCGCGCGGCCCCCTCCTGGAGCCAGTGATGGCCCTGGGGACCACCACCCCCAGGGCCGGCTCCTGCAGTGTCCCGGGGTGCCTACCCGGGACACTGTAGTTTGCTATGACAGGACGGGAGAATCGCGGCTCCCGTCCTGTCATAGCAAGCTTGGTTTGCATTTTGAAGAGAGAGCAGGAAACCTGTCTCTCTTTCAAAATGCAAACTCAATTGCTTTTCCACACGGGGAGCAGCATGTTAGCTGCTCCCCATGTGGAAAAGCAATGCCGGTTCCCGCAGGAGGCGGGGAGCCGGCTGGGACTGTGGGGGGATTGGGGACCCCCCCCACAGTCTCCAACGAGTGGCCAGGCCCCGGGGGATGGGGTCCCTGGGGCTATAAGTGGCCCGGGAGGGGGGCCACGCAGCCCCCCTCACCAATTAAAGAAAAAAAAAAAAGGGCAAGGCCGGCCCGGGGGATGGGGTCCCCGGTGCCTTAAATGGCCTGAGGAGGGGGGCCACGCAGCACCCCTCCAAATATTTTCTTAAGAAAATTTAAAAAAGAGGGCATGCCCCGGGGGATGGGGTCCCCGAGGCCAATAGAGGCCCAGGGAAGGGGGGCCATGCGGCCCCCTTCCCGTTTTTTTTTTTTTTTAAATAAAACAAAAAAAAATGCTCAGGCCCCGGGGGATGGGGTCCCCAGGGCAAAAAGAGGCCGAGGGAAGGGGGGCCACGCAGCCCCCTCCCATAAAAAAAAAGGAAAAGGAAAAAAAAACGGCATCATGCCGGAGGCCCCGCCCCCCTCCCTACAGCAGTGTGCAAATGCGCCCCCTGGCGCGTTTTAAGAAGGGGAAGTAATTCCCCTTGACTACTGGGGGTCCCTGGGGGCCAACTAGCCCACCAGGAACCTCCAGTATGTGCCAGGGGGCTGTGTTGCAGAGAGGTGTACAGAGGCCATGCCCCTTTATACACCTCTCTGCAACGCAGCTCTGTGGCTCTTTTTGGAGGTACATGGTGGGCTAGTTCGACTCCAGGGACCCTCAGGATTCAAGGGGACTTAATCCCCCAACTTAAAACGCGCCACGGGGCGCGTTTGCACAGTGGTGAAGGGAGGGGGCGGGTCTTCAGGTGACATGTGTGCAAACAGGCCCCATGGTGCATTTTAAGATGGGGAATTAAATCCCCTTCAATCCTGAGGGTCCCTGGGAGCCAACTAGCCCACCAGGTATATCCAGAAAGCGCCACAGAGCTGCGTTGCAGAGAGATGTAAAAAGGGGCGTGGCCTCTGAACACCTCTCTGCAACGCAGCTCCCTGGCGCATATAGGAGGTACAGGGTGGGCTAGTTGGACCTCAGGGACCCTCATGATTCAAGGGGACTTAATCCCCCAACTTAAAACGCGCCACGGGGCGTGTTTGCAGACATGTCACTTCAGGCCCCACCCCCTTCCTTCACCATTGCGCAAATAATCCTCTAAAATCATCCGAACTACGAATTCCGATTTACTCACCTGTTATCAGGAGAGACCTCAGTGCTGCATCTTTGAGCCCAGTACTGATCCTGAAAAGTAATTCTAACCGTACTTACCAGTAACTTGAATTTCCTTCCATAGGCTAACATTCACTGGTTTCACTTGGAAATTCTTCTAAGTGTGGAGTTTTGGAACTTTATAATATTCCTCTAAAATCAGCCGAACTACGAATTCCGATTTACTCACCTGTTATCAGGAGAGACCTCAGTGCTGCATCTTTGAGCCCAGTACTGATCCTGAAAAGTAATTTTAACCGTACTTACCAGTAACTTGAATTTCCTTCCATAGGCTAACATTGACTGGTTTCACTTGGAAATTCTTCTAAGTGTGGAGTTTTGGAACTTTAAAATATTCATCTAAAATCAGCCGAACTACGAATTCCGATTTACTCACCTGTTATCAGGAGAGACCTCAGTGCTGCATCTTTTAGCCCAGCACTGACCCTGAAAAGTAATTCTAACAGTACTTACCAGTAACTTGTATTTCCTTCCATAGGAATCCATTGTCTGGTTTTCAGCAGAAAAGTTTCAAAGTGTCGATTTTCACAAACTACAAATATTCCTTAAAAATCGCCTGTATGACTTAAACGCATTCTTTCAACTATTTACAGGAGATGCACCAGTGCTGGATCCAGGATCCACCACTGAGTAAGAAAAAGTAACGATAACACTACTTACCTGCTAAGTGAATTTCCTCCCATAGGATAACATTGGTGATTCTATGTGAAAAGGTTTCGAAGTGTCAACTTTTAAAATACAATAATGTTCCTTAAAAATCACTACTGTAACCAAAACGCTTTTACTCAACTGTTTACAGGAGATGTCCCAGGACTGAGTCTAGGATCCAGTCCTGTGGTTAGAAAAGTAATCCATAAAGTAACTAATTGCATTTAACTAGAAATTCCCATTGAGCTCAATGTTGCATTGTGTTTGAAATTGTGTTGCCCATTGCAACAACTGTAACTACTGTACTTAAAAGTCTATTGCCTATTTGCAAAGTATTTAAACTAAAGTAATTGATTGTGAGAAAGTATATTTTGTAATGTAATGTATAATGTAATTACAATGTAATTTAAAAAATAAAATATCTAAAAATAAATAGTTTAAAAAAATGTAGTAAATCAGTATCAAAAAAATAAATATAACAATTTATACATTTAAAAATTGTCATTTACAAAACCTTTGAAATTCACTGACAAAAACCATAGGTTTCAGACATGTTATAGTTAGGAATTAGCATTTAAAAAACCTTTGAAATTCACTGAAAAAACCATAGGTTTCACGCACGTTATAGGTAGAAATTTGCATTTAAAAACCTTAGAAATTCACTGAAAAAACCATAGGTTTCAGACACGTTATAGTTAGAAATTAGCATTTAAAAAACCTTTGAAATTCACTGAAAAAACCATAGGTTTCACGCACGTTATAGTTAGAAATTAGCATTTAAAAAACCTTTGAAATTCACTGTAAAAACCATAGGTTTTATGGACAGTTATAGTTAGTTGGACATTGCACTCGTACAAAACCCGTGAAATTCCCCCGTTATAGTTAGTTCAGCTAACTATAACTCGCGCCCTCGCAATGCACTGCTGATGACGTCACATATTACATCACTCATGACATGGTCAGTGACATCACTGATGACATCACTGATGACATCTCAAATGACATCACTGATGACATCATCTACGTGATAATCTGATGCACCTCCTCACACCTTAATATAACCTTTCATACACCCACTCTAAATTACAGACTGCTATTCGCAAAACCATAGACACTCCAACACCAATAACTAGATACCCACTCACTGATTCTTAGGTCTATACACGCATCCACTCACTCACCCGTACAGTCACTCATACTTACAGTCACTCAGTACAGGATTATCATATGCACTCATACACCTATATAAATACTCACACACTGCCACTCATCCATAGAGGTACTCACACACCTAGTCAGTCATGCAAAAAATTAATCACACACCCATTTACTCACCTATACAGTTATACACACACCAGCTCACTTACTCATACAAATACTAGCACATTCTTACGCTCTTATACAATAACTGATACAAGCACACATGCATCCATACAGCCACTCTCACAATCACACACTCTCACTTATAGCCATTTAAATACTCTAACACACATATATACTGCCTTTTACATATGTAGTTACTCGCACATGTACCACTGAGATATACATTCACTCACTAACACACCCATACACACACTCACCCACCCAAGCAGTCCATCACAGATGCACTCTTGAAATCATGCACCCAGTGAATCACCCACTCACACATCTATGTACAGAGTCACACACACCCCACCCACACAAACACTCAGGCAGCCATACAGATACTCTGTGAACCAATCAATAACCCATATAGACACTCATGTAGCTATTCGCAAATCCATGCATCCACTTACACACCAACAAACAGACGGATAGGGACATTCACACAGTTTAGTCACTAACCCATGCATTCAGTAAGATACGTTTAATCACTCACTTGTAGAGTCAGTCACGCACGTACTAAATCATCCATTTAGACACTTATACACCCACTCATTCTGCAATACGCCTTTCCCTATATATATTAAACATATTTAAACTTTACAGAAACACACAGTCACTGGATGATGTCATCAGTGATGTCATTTGAGATGTCATCAGTGATATCATCAGTGATGTCACTGACCATGTCATGAGTGATGTAATATGTGACGTCATCAGCAGTGCATTGCGGGGGCGTGAGTTATAGTTAGCTGAACTAACTATAACGGGGGAATTTCACGGGTTTTGTACGAGTGCAATGTCCAACTAACTATAACTGTCCATAAAACCTATGGTTTTTTCAGTGAATATATATATATACAAAAACAAGGTTACCCTCCAATGGGGACGTCCTCCCGGAAAGTGAACCTCTAACAGAGAGGACTGCAGACACAGTAAGGTTCTCACTCCAACCACTTTAATAGGGCTTAACATGTTTCGAACTGTCCGTTCTTGTTCACAAGCCCATAGGAGTGAAACAGCAACTTCCCAGTGGATCGTCTACTGATTAAATAAATGAAGTCCCGCCCCAGTGGGCAAGTACTACCGCCCCAGTGGGCGTGTGCTTGAAGGCATTCTGGTCTAAGTAGTTTCCATCTGGTCAATACTCCCTCAGTGGGTGTTGCTGTGTGTCTCACCATCAAAGTTTCTAAAATCCAACATTAGGCAGGTTGGAAATAAAGAACACAGAAGGTGCTGCTGTACGATGTTCCTCTCTTTGAGCTTTCCGCTCTGTTCAGCGTCGCACCGTGGAGGCACTGCAGATCCGCTATGAGGCAGCGGTTCATCCCCGCGACCTGGGAACGGCCGCTAACATCCAAAAACAAGGTTACCCTCCAATGGGGACGTCCTCCCGGAAAGTGAACCTCTAACAGAGAGGACTGCATACACAGTAAGGTTCTCACTCCAACCACTTTAATAGGGCTTAACATGTTTCGAACTGTCCGTTCTTGCTCACAAGCCCATAGGAGTGAAACAGCAACTTCCCAGTGGATCGTCTACTGATTAAATAAATGAAGTCCTGCCCCAGTGGGCAAGTACTACCGCCCCAGTGGGCGTGTGCTTGAAGGCATTCTGGTCTAAGTAGTTTCCATCTGGTCAATACTCCCTCAGTGGGTGTTGCTGTGTGTCTCACCATCAAAGTTTCTAAAATCCAACATTAGGCAGGTTGGAAATAAAGAACACAGAATGCGCTGCTGTACGATGTTCCTCTCTTTGAGCTTTCCGCTCTGTTCAGCGTCGCACCGTGGAGGCGCTGCAGATTGGCTATGAGGCGGCGGTTCGTCCCCGCAACCTGGGCACGGCCGCTAACATCCAAAAACAAGGTTACCCTCCAATGGGGACGTCCTCCCGGAAAGTGAACCTCTAACAGAGAGGACTGCAGACACAGTAAGGTTCTCACTCCAACCACTTTAATAGGGCTTAACATGTTTCAAACTGTCCGTTTTTGCTCACAAGCCCATAGGAGTGAAACAGCAACTTCCCAGTGGATCGTCTACTGATTAAATAAATGAAGTCCCGCCCCAGTGGGCAAGTACTACCGCCCCAGTGGGCGTGTGCTTGAAGGCATTCTGGTCTAAGTAGTTTCCATTGTCATAAGGTTTCTGCACATACACAGAGCTATGCACAGGAAAATGGGACCCTGGAATACAGTGGTTTGCCACCATATACCATAGCACCCAAAAACCCCAACCCAACTAGCTTAGCATCCCATTAGCACCCAAGTACTAATGTTTGGACAACCCAGAACACGGTATCTTTATCTCAGGACTCACTGAAGCAAGAACACTCTTTCGCCACTCACTCGTACTTGTTCACAAGGTGCGTAGGAAGAGACACTGGATAGGTTAAAATGTTTATTCCAACTTACGTGCTCTACCGTACAGTACACGTGTCAGTACTAATAGCATAATGCATATGACTAATATAAGCAGCATGGTTACAATTCCATAGAATACAAACGGGGAAAGCATCTCAGAGCTCAGTGGATAAACGTATAAATAACATTACCACCCTCCCCTTGCAGTAAGATAGTTTATTATAGTAATAGAAGACCTCTGGGCTTTGGCTAGCGAACCCCCATACCTCAGTCTCTAGATGCAGAATTACATCAGCAGGACATCATAGCTCTTCTCACTGAAAGGGATTTCTCCAAGTGTGTTTAAGCGCTAGTAAACCACAGTATTAAAAGCATATCAAATTCTTCATGGCAATTGCACATAATGTTATGCCTGGGTGCGCGAGACTGGCCATATCAGGAAGAACCAGAATACATTGTTATGCGACCTTGTACATGTTTGTGCAGACTGAGCCCAAAAAGGTGAACAACAGAAAATGCAGACAGTGCAAAAGAACTTGGCACGAGCAAAGGGCGAGGAAGGCCCGGCTCAGTGTAACGTGCGCAAAGAGAAGCAGCATGGCAGCCAGGCCTAGGCCAACATAACAAGGCAGGTAACAATCCACGAGACACCCTCCCCTGGACAGTCCGGCGGCCAGGACAGAGGCTCATCAGAGGAGAAAAACAGATGTCGGAGCACAGGGAGCGCCCAAACGGCGAAGGGCAGGTCAATCCATGAAAGTGAAAGTGCAGAAAAAAGCCATACCCTCCAAGAGTTCATCATTGGAATCGTCAAAAAACATAGATGCCATCCAATCCATGAGTTCGAAAGAGCAGGAATGCTCCTCAGCAAAGGGAGCATCCATAAGCAATGCGGGACAGCTTGCGTGATAATTAAAACAGCTTCGTTGTAGGAGATCCTGGGCAGCCGCCCAGATATCCCATTGCGCCAAAATCCCCAGTGCAGCCGCACGCGCCATACAGCCAGCGACGGAACAGTCCTGCTCATGGGCCTCTAAGGGACCCATCAACTGAACAAAATCCGGAACAGACAATGACGAATTGGAGAGGCAATAATCCAGAGTCCAGGTGAAAGGACAGCGGACACAAGTCATCACAGGTTGCACGCAAGTGAAATACGCAAAGCGAAATGAAAGAGTATATGACACGCTCAGTGTCGCCAATGGCAAGACACCAAAACCGGCCAAAAGGCGCTCACGGAGCAGCTGGAGGCGTTCTGGATCGAGCAGGTCCCATCGGGGAGCAGCCATTGCGCAGAAAGCAAATTAAGAGCAAGACACCAGCCGCTAAAGCGAGGATCAATGGGAAACCGCCAAAGACACTGGAAAATATAGAATGTATGAAAGCCGGGATGACACCAAAAATAGTTTGGAAGGAGGACACCAAGCCCGACCCAACGACCTTAAAAAAGTGTACTAGGCCTTCAGTGTTAGATGCGTTAAAAATACGATGTATTAACTCCCCAAAATGTTGGGGGAGATTAGTGTTCAAAAGGGCCTGTATTTCACTGTGGGTACTCGCCACCTGGAGAACGAATGTCTCCCGGGCGGACGTGAGCATAACTTCCTCGTTTAATAATAGTGCCTTTATTCTGCTCAGTCTATTGAAATCTGCTTCCATGGTAGGGATGGAAGGCCAAATAGAGATATCAACCTTGCCATGAGGGGGAGGAAAAAGCACATTTTTGCAGCAGACAACCCTGTGTGAAACTGTTACAATGTAAGGAATGCCAGCCTGCAGGCCACAACAGTTTTCGTTATTTAAAAGTAAATAACTACCATTGGAAAGGAGAGTGAAAGTAGGTGAAATAACAGGAGCAGGAATACCTTTCAGCACACAAGCAAGATTAGGAGAGGAAACGCTACATGAGCCATGCAATTTAATGTGTTTACAAATAAGCGAATGACCTATAGTCGAGTCGCAGTACTCCCCCGTGAGAAAGACTTCCTTGCCGTCCCGAAGGCATTTATACATGAAAGGCAAGGACCAGAGTTCATGCAGGAAAGCACTGCCCAATGGCCGGTAACGGCCCACAGGATAATGTTTCATGCACGAGTCAAATTCAAACAAGGAAAATGGTAAAGCTATAACCCCATGGACTAGCCATACAGCAGAATCGAGTTCTGCAACAGAGAACGGCAAAGGATCCACCTTTTCGATATGTAATAGAGTGTAAGTTGCATCCTTCATGGACATAAATTGCTGTTTGTCAGTTAAGTTAAAAGGTAGAAATAAGGCAGAGGTGTTCAAAAAATGCCAAGGAACTTTACCTAACTTGAGCGTTTGTAAAGTCCATGCAAACTGCATAACTGAACGCAATTGATTCTGACCATGATATAACACAGAAACATCATCTTGTACAATATCGACAACAGAGGACACAATATTCTCTAAAGTGTAAATGCGAGAAGACAGGGTATTAATACTATTGTCAACAACAGCAAGCACCTTTTCCATATTTGCTTGATCTATTTCCCGAAGACGGGAGGCAGCTTCAATTTGTGATAGCTTCCAGAGTTCATTATATGTTTCATAAATGAATCTCTTAGGTCGGGGACCACGAGGTCCCAAAACAAAGTCGGACAGATCAATATTGCCTGTAAGGAGGGACAAATGTTGTTTAACAGAATCAAGGGACGAATGTTGCAGCCATTGTTTGCATAATTTACCAACAGAGTATGTAGTGACTGTACGGGCATCAGTAAACCTCGGATCAGGCCTATTCTGTGTGTAGCTAGCACCAGTATCATGAAAACGCATTTGACATGCATTAGATGATATAGGCCATACTAACCAGGGTGACTGAACCAGCTCAGAAACATTAAACGAATTATTTTGTAACATTGCCTGCAGGGACACGAGGGACATATTGAATCGTGAGCTTTCATTTGGAAAACTCGACAGGGATGGTATTGATGGCGTATTCAATTGTTTAGTGGTTGCTAAGCCCCAACATGTAGTCTGATAGATGGAAGCATTTATGAACATAATTTGGGTAGGGATGAGGCACGCACGATGCAACGCCTCGGTTCCCTGTACCTGCCATGGCTTGGAGCCCCAAATAGATTTTAAATCCACTATATTATCCCAGTACTCATAACCACCCACAGCTAAGGCACTTAGAAAGGAACCTGAATAAAGCAATTTGGTGTGTGTTAACATAATTTTCTGAGTTGATGTGTTATTTAGTCTAAAATAATAGGATGCAGGGTTCGACCGATTAAAATCAGTGAAATAATTAAACTTATTTCGAAGAGTTTGAGAGCTACCTGGCAAGGGGTTTGGACAATGTTCCCATTGGGTATAGTTAACAGTACTACGCAGGGCACTGGGCTTATGGAGAAAATGATTACCCCAATGTTGGTAACAATACAAATCGGCGTAATTAGCAGAATTCATATATAAATCTTCAGCATTAAAAGATGCATAATATTTTAAATCGGCAAACAATGCTTCAACGGCATGCACATCCCAATCATCAGAATGAATATTATTTTGTACTACATCACCCATTGAAACACGAAGGACATTAGGTACATTAATGATTTCCGTCGGACCATGGATTTGATAGTTCACTGCATCCCATACGATGCCATCAGCAACGGGGAAAGCTGAAATATTCACAAATGTGTGGTCACGCTTCATGATGTGAGACGAGGAATGAGGAGCCAAAGTTCCAGAAACATAGTCTACAGCAGAGCGTTCAGGTAAATAGTGACCATTGATTAGTAGAAAAAACACTGTGACAAAGCCAATGGACATGAACAAAAATATCAAGAAAAGTACCAACCAGATGTATGTCCAGGGGGAAATCAAAAAATTGTCTCTAAACCAGGATATAAAAATACTGAACTTGGATGGAACTTTTGAAGATGTGGAATCCGAATCAAAGGAATAACGAGTCGGGCTTAGTGGCGTTGTTGGTTGATGTGCCACCGATTCTGTCGCAGGATAAGTATACTCGTCCTCGTTGATATGGGTGGAGAGTTGGGGATCAATTATAGTTTCAGGCAAAGTAGAGGATTCAGGCAAATCAACCATCTCAATTACAGCATCAGCGATCGTTCGTGCAGATGGACTATGAACATATGTCCGATAAATGGCAGGACAAGAGACCGCTGGTGTGACACTATTCAGGATCGGCCAGGCGCTGTAGCTTGACATTTTCAACTGAGATGTATCTGTTCTCTTTGCGACCAGGAAGCGGTGGTAAAATGACTGTACGTGTTCCCTTCAGGCCAAGAACTGGAACCGGTGCACGAAAAGAGGGGCCAAATTCTTTTTGTTTTCAACCTTCTCTCGAACCAGTTCTCCAACTTTCGGAAGCCAGCCGGCTACCGGAATCTGCAACGCAGGATCTGTGGCTGAAGGCAAATGTGTAGTTGCAAGTTTGTCTCGGGCTTCTTGTAAGTCCTGTAACATAGCAGAATGGTTATCTACATCAAACTTGGCGGATTGCGCCGCGATGTCTGGACCCTCAAGGTCAGGCACAAACATTCTTATGCCAAAGAGCATTTCGTATGGGGTCCGCCCACCCAGAGGTCTTCTAGGGAGATTATTAAGTGCACGCTGAACGGTATACAAATGGGCCAGCCAGTTCCTGCCAGTACCTATAACCCTAGCTGTTAAGGATTGCTTTAAGTCACGGTTCATTCGTTCAACGATAGAGTTGCCCTCAGGCCTATACGGAGACGAAAATTTCACCCGCACCCCAAGCGAAGCCATTGCATCCTTGTAAGCCCTAGAGGCAAACGCTGGACCTTGGTCCGAATGGAAGGTGCCGCATGCGAAAATTCCCACAAAGACACGCAAATCCCTGATTACATTTCGGGCGTCAGCACTCCGTTGTGGCCAGACCCAGAGAAACCGTGTGCACGAGTCCACTGCCACTAAAATGTATTTATAAGCAGTGTCTGATGAGAATGGACCGCAGTGATCCAAGTAAACACACCCAAAGGGTCTGTTAGCAATGCAGAGCGGTGTTTGTGGTGGACGTGTTACCGTGGAAGGCTTAATCTGTTGACAAACGTCGCAAGAAAGCACAAAAGCACGGGTGTCTTTATATAACCCACGCCACCAATAACGCTGCTGCAAGATGGAAACCGTAGCTGACACACCTGCATGTGCCGAAGCCATGCCTTCGTGTGCAGCTGATATCAAGGCACTCCTGCGGTCCGCGTTGGGGATCAGCCGATCTCCAACGTCAGGTATAGTTACATAAGGAACCTGATCGGGACTTAATTTGTAAGAATACTTGGAAGGGAAACCTGTAGGGTAATTATCACCTTCCTTGGTTGCAGCAATAGCTGCTAAAATAACAGGGTCTATTTTAGACATGGACCTGGTAACCGCTGCTACTGAACACGTGACTACTGCTGAACGGGCAGCTTCATCTGCCAGATCGTTACCAATAGCGTGTGCGCCCACCCGCTGATGGCCTAAGGTGTGAACCACCTGTGTGAGGGGCAGACGTTGTTGCAATTCTGCCACTCGAACCCAAAGCATTTTATGCTTAATTGTGCTCCCTTTTGCGTCCTTGTAGTCGTTTTTCGACCAGAAAAACAGATTGTCATTGTAAGATTGTACACAGTAGAAGGAATCACATACAATAAGAGTTGTCTCATCCTGAGAAGCAAACTCAAGTGCAAGTAGCAATGCATGCAGCTCGGCCAATTGTGCGGTACTATCTCCAAGTGTGCGAGTATGCACTGCAGAGGATTTGAACGTTCCATTTACAAAGGAACCCGCCACAATAGCACATGCAGCTGAATAAGCGTGCTTGGACCCAGTGGCCGGTTGCGCCGAACCATCGGTGTAGATCACACATTTGTAATCCTCAAGCGGTAGTAAAAACAAAGGAGGAGGATGAACGAATTCATACTGCAAAAACTCCTGAGTCTGAAGAGAAGAATCGAAAACAAAGGTGACGTCTGATGACGTCAAAGATGTAGCCCATTGTATCCAACGGGGATGCATTGCTTTTGAGTTCGGTACACTTGCCTTTGTTACTGCCTCTAGGGCAGGACAGGGTGTTACCACCAGAATCCGCTTTCCCTGTGCCAGTGCGCGTTCTTTCAGAATCGCCATTTGCACTGCAGTCAGAACTTTTTCGACAGATGTAAAGCGCAATTCAGCGGAAGTGTACAGATGTGACTTGTATGCGATGGGTACTGTATCACCTTCATTAAAGGTTAAGTATGTGAATCCCACCGCCCCCGGAATTATTCTAATCACCAGGTTTGTGTGGTTATCACGAGTCAAAAGATATTTAGACTCCAAAAGGTCTGTCTGCAAAGACTGCAGTATTGAGGTATGCTCAGGCAGCCAGCAAGACCTTGAATAAGTTGGTTGTATCAAAGCATACAAAGGCTTGATACGCTGGGCATATTCGGGAATATAAGTACGCCCGAAGTTCAAGAACCCCAGCAAAGACTGAAGTTTCTTCAGAGTATTTGGGGGCACAAATGTGCACATTTTTCCAAGAAATGGGGGGCTAAGCCCTTACCTTCGTTATTGAGCTCATAGCCCAAGAACAGAACGGTAAATTCAGCAATGTGTGACTTAGCAAAGTTAAATTTGTAACCCTGCTCCGCGAATTCAAGAATAATGCGGTCCACACGGGACAAATGCTGAAATAACTCGTCGTCCGTCAGATAGATGTCATCTACGTACGAACATGCGTCTTGATCAATGTCATTTAACAAAGAAACAACACGGGCGGCGAATATACCCGGACTATTTTTATAGCCCATGGGTAATCGCCGGAACTGGAATAATTTACCACCGGATGTGAATGCGGTCCATTGACCACTCTCCGGGGCTAGGTTGTGCGTGTAGAAACCGTTTGAAAGGTCAAGTGTCGTTTTGTATTTTTTACGAACAAGACTGTCTACAAGCGCAGAACTGTGTGTATTTTGCACCGCAAAGTTCCGACAATGAGTATTTAAATGCCGGTAATCCAAAACTAAGCGGTACGATCCATCGGGTTTAGAAACCACGAAAAGGGGATTGTTCATAGGTGATACGCATGGTTCAATTACTCCCTGATATTCCAACTGTGTCAGAATTTCGGAGACGGGGCCTTTTGCCTGCCGTTTGATGGGATATTGGGGTTGTGGCTGCGGTAGTGACCGCAAAGGTATTGCATGAGGAGGTGATTCTTCATCCCATCCCACATGGTTGCGGTATAACGCTGGTGCCAGGTACACAGCCCACTCAGCTGCAAGTGCTTCAGCTTTGTCTTTTGGGACATGCTTTGAAAAGCTTGGAAGGATTACCTCCTCTCCTTTATGTGCAGCTAAAACGAATGGGGGTGGCCAATCCACCTCTGCTAACAAAATGTCATATGAAGAGGTTAGATTTTCCCAAAAATCCCTTTTATTTCACGCGGTATGTCACCTTCAATTTGTATAACTATATTATATAGTCTGTCAGGGGGTGCCACTCTCGTGTCAGCTGTCTCTACAGTAACGAATGTTTCAGTTGCTGTCGCCTCCATATGAGGACGTAGCGCCTCCCGCACTATGGTAACTTCTGCGGCGCTTTCTAGGAGGGTCACTGCCCACGTCCAATTCTGGAGTCTCGTTCTCACGGTCTGAGGCATATTTCGCTGTAACAGCGGCAACCTTTTTCTTCTGAAATTGCGGTCGAGGAAGATGAAAGTCTTCTGCTTTACCTCTGACTTGTTGTCGAGGTTGGTCTCGCTCCTGGGGAGCCTCTCGGCCCCTTCCTCTATCTTGCCGTCCTCCTCCACCAGCCTGTGACGACGTCTGGGCCTGTGAAGAACGAGGAGAACGCGTATCAGAGCTCTGAAACCTTTCTGGTGATTTAATCCTTGACCTATCACGTAAATCATAAGTACGTTCAGAAGAAACCGAAACTGGGGAAGCGCCTCTCGACCCCGGCTTCTTTTGTTGCTTACCCTGTTTTTTCTGTCTCCAACTCTTTTTAGTGAAGACTGGTTTATCATCTTTCTCAGATGCACTTTTTGTTTGTATAACTTGTGTTTGCGATTGAGTTTGCATTTTTACAAAAGGCTTGTTGCCTAGGCTATTTCTTCCAATTGTTTTATAAGCCCGGGCTATTATTTTCGGTAATTCGCGAGGCCTGTCCAACTCTGGGACCAAAGCCAAAGCATTCGCTACTTGAAAGTTCATAGCATCGCCCTTGACATTTCCAAGGATCAGCTCAGCTACTACATCAAACACTCCCACTAGTCTCATCCCTAATTCCACAGCCGCTTCAGGGCCATGTTCATCCTGTACTTTTTTAATTACAGAGGGTAGAACCGTCATGGAAGGAGTTCCAAAACATTTTGAATAAACTGCTGCGAATACCTTACCCCAGTTTTCACATGATGTCAAATCGGGGATTATGTCTTTTGGCAAACTTATCGTGAGGATGCGGTGTTTATCTACTGGGGATGTATGTGGAAACACTGCTTCTATCTGATCGAACTTTTCGGCAAGCCAATAAGGATAATCGTCCTTATTTTGTGGACGTTTGCCCATCACAGAATTTACCATGACAGGACTTATAGTCACTCCAGCAGCAATAGCTGGTTGGCCTGCGACTACAGGAGCAGCTCCATGGAGGCTTCCTGTAACGTATGTCACCAAGGCTCGATGCACTCGCACCAATTCGGTATGCATAGTGCGCAGTTCCGCAAGCGGTAATGCCAGATAATTTGGATGCGGGGTATACCCGGCCAATACAGGCCAAGTGGCCCCCTGAATTGATAAGGGGCCTAAACGAACTGCGGTAGTTGGTTGTGGTAGGGCGCCATTGAACCAAACACGGTGCTGCCAAGCCGTGAGAGGCACTTCAAGAACAGTATAGGGTCGATAGGCAGCAGGAACAGCGGTGGGCTTATATTCATGAAACAGCTTATCACCTGCATCCACCGCTTCAAAAGTGATCCAAGTGTAAAACACTTCAAAGTGATAAGCCGCATCGGCTTGAACCACAAAGACCAACTCGACCCCAGTATCGGGCACTCCATACACAGCTAAGTGGTCTCGGAGTGCTCCTCGACTATGTGCAGCTATCGCCACACCAGCCATGACTAAACAATTATATACGACAACCTAACAGGGAGCACAAAAATGGGTCTATTAACTAACCTTTTTTAATAATATCAAGCTTGAAAGAACCTATAAAACATTCAATATAGGAGGTATCACCGTCACATACGCCTCCGGAAGCGTACGCGAGGGGTTTGTGGACAAGCACAAGCACTACTCAAGCGTCTCGCAGATAAGCTGCCCCACGGTGGTCGCGCCATGTCATAAGGTTTCTGCACATACACAGAGCTATGCACAGGAAAATGGGACCCTGGAATACAGTGGTTTGCCACCATATACCATAGCACCCAAAAACCCCAACCCAACTAGCTTAGCATCCCATTAGCACCCAAGTACTAATGTTTGGACAACCCAGAACACGGTATCTTTATCTCAGGACTCACTGAAGCAAGAACACTCTTTCGCCACTCACTCGTACTTGTTCACAAGGTGCGTAGGAAGAGACACTGGATAGGTTAAAATGTTTATTCCAACTTACGTGCTCTACCGTACAGTACACGTGTCAGTACTAATAGCATAATGCATATGACTAATATAAGCAGCATGGTTACAATTCCATAGAATACAAATGGGGAAAGCATCTCAGAGCTCAGTGGATAAACGTATAAATAACATTACCACCCTCCCCTTGCAGTAAGATAGTTTATTATAGTAATAGAAGACCTCTGGGCTTTGGCTAGCGAACCCCCATACCTCAGTCTCTAGATGCAGAATTACATCAGCAGGACATCATAGCTCTTCTCACTGAAAGGGATTTCTCCAAGTGTGTTTAAGCGCTAGTAAACCACAGTATTAAAAGCATATCAAATTCTTCATGGCAATTGCACATAATGTTATGTCTGGGTGCGCGAGACTGGCCATATCAGGAAGAACCAGAATACATTGTTATGCGACCTTGTACATGTTTGTGCAGACTGAGCCCAAAAAGGTGAACAACAGAAAATGCAGACAGTGCAAAAGAACTTGGCACGAGCAAAGGGCGAGGAAGGCCCGGCTCAGTGTAACGTGCGCAAAGAGAAGCAGCATGGCAGCCAGGCCTAGGCCAACATAACAAGGCAGGTAACAATCCACGAGACACCATCTGGTCAATACTCCCTCAGTGGGTGTTGCTGTGTGTCTCACCATCAAAGTTTCTAAAATCCAACATTAGGCAGGTTGGAAATAAAGAACGCAGAATGCGCTGCTGTACGATGTTCCTCTCTTTGAGCTTTCCGCTCTGTTCAGGGTAACCTTGTTTTTGTATATATATATATATATATATATATATATATATCAAGGGCAAGTGTTGCCCGAAACGCGTCATTCTGAGGAGCAAATAAAAGATCTTTTTGCCAAATATTTCCAGTGGTTCGTGGATTCTCTGTTCACCCGTCTGGGATGTGGAGGTGCGGAGAAACTAAGTTTGTTCGTTTATATATATATATATATAAAGAGGCAAGAGAGGTGCAGAAAGAGGCAAGAGAGGTGCATAAAGAGGCAAGAGGGGTGCAGAAAGAAGAGAGTGAGCTGCAGAAAGAGGGAAGAGAGGTGTAGAAAGAGACAAGAGAGGTGCAGAAAGAAGAGAGTGAGCTGCAGAAAGAGGCAAGAGAGGTGCAGAAAGAGGCAAGAGAGGTGCAGACAGAGGTTAGAGGAGTAAAAGGAGTCAAAAGAGGGACAGAAAGAGGAAGAAAGGTACAGAAAAACGCAAGTGAGCTGCAGAAAGAGGCAAGAAAAGAGAAAAAAGAGTCAAGAGAGGTGCATCAAGAGGCAAGAGAGGTGCAGAAAGAGGAAGAAATGTTCAGAAAGAGGCAAGAGAGGTGCAGAAAGAGGCAAGAGAGGTACAGAAAGAAAAGAGTGAGCTGCAGAAAGAACCAAGAGAAGTGCATAAAGAAGCATGAGAGGTGCATAAAGAGGCAACAGAGGTGCAGAAAGAGGAGAGTGAGCTGCAGAAAGAGGCAAGAGAGGTGCAGAAAGAGGCAAGAGATGTGCAGAAAGAAGAGAGTGAGCTGCAGAAATAAGTAAGAGAAGTGCAGACAGAGGCAAGAGAGGTGCATAAAGAGGCAAGAGAGGTGCAGAAAGAGGCAAGAGAGGTGCAGAAAGAAGAGAGGTGCAGAAAGAGGCAAGAGAGGTGCAGAAAGAGACAAGAGAGGTGCAGAAAGATGCAAGAGAGGTGTAGAAAGAGGCAAGAGTGGTGCAGAAAGAGGCAAGAGATGTACAGAAAGAGGCAAGAGAGGTGTAGAAAGAGGCAAGAGAGGTGCAAAAGAGGCAAGAGAGGTACAGATAGAAGAGAGTGAGCTGCAGAATGAGGGAAGAGAGGTGCAGAAAGAGGCAAGAGAGGTGCAGAAAGAAGAGATTGAGCTGCAGAAAGAGGCAAGAGAGGTGCAGAAAGAGGCAAGAGACGTGCAGAAAGAGACAAAAGACAACTAGATTGCTAACATTCTATATTTATTACAAAAGTGTGGCACACCTGACGTCATCTTGATGTAATCAAAACTGTAATACCTAAAGCATTTCCTTTAGAAATTATAGAAATGAGAGGGACTTATTTGCATAGAAATTATGGTTAGTGCTCTAAAAAGCTAAAAGGAGGACATATTTTCTGAGTTCTCAAATAGCGACAAAGCACTTTTAAATTATTTGTTATCTTTATGTTTTTTTATCCAGTTGACCACTTGATTAAATGTTACGCTTAGGGGAGAGAATGTGTTGTTACTTCCAGAGCTGCAGACTTTGCAACTGGGGAACCAAGTTGGAGTTTCTGCTTCAGCTCGACATTCTGTGATTCTGGTCAAATCACTTAATCTCCCCATGCCTACAACCAAAATGAGTTTGTCCTTGTATGATGTAACCAATGCTCATGTAAAGCACTCCAATATCAGACCAGCCTGCACTATATAAAACTGCAAAAAAACAAAGGATAAAAAGTGTTTTCCACACTTCTGTCATTGGGCTATACGTGGGCTACATCTGGATGATATTTGTGCTACATTTGTGCTTCTTTTTCTCTGGTGGCCATCTTGGGAAACTTCAAATAAATTCATTAAACTTTATTCGATCTGATTTAGAAACATAGATCATAAAAGTGTACATAAAACAGTAAATCCTCTTTCTTAATACAATACAGTGAGAATTAATTAAAACCAGTACGTAAAAACGGGTGTTGCAAAGCCCGGTTCAGAGCAACTTCAGTTTAACAGAATAGTAAAGTTCAATGTTTCGCAAGATCAATCTCATGTACTTCATGCACAATACGCAATAAGGGGTCCAAGTAAGAGCAGCGCTCCAATACCTGACCAGTCTGCACTATATAAAACTGCAAAAAAACTAAAAATAAAAAGTGTTTTGCACACTTCTGTCATTGGGCTATATGTGGGCTACATCTGGGTGATATTTGTGCTACATTTGGGCTCTTTTTTCTCTGGTGGCCATCTTGGGAGACTTATTTGTTATCAAGTTTCCTAATTTCCTCATTTACTGCAGTCTCCTCAGTAGGAAATGCTTTCAGTTTTTTACTTTGATTCCATCAAGAAGGCATTCAGATGTGTCACACATTTGCCATAAATTCAGAGTGTTGCCACTCTAGTTGCTCATTAGATCACTATAGTAAAGCTACTGCTCACCAGGGAGTTAACTGGAAGTCTACTGCTGGTATTGAAAGTAATTGTTTCAGTCTGCATGTCAGAATTTTCTAATGAAATAGAAGAGGATTTGAGATCTCACTTAAAACATGCCCTAATTTTTCTTTTAGCAGCACTAACCACAATTTCTATGGCAAAATGAACCCCCTCATTTTGTTCCTTTTTAAATTAAATGTTTTAAGTGTTACCAGTTTATTCCAATCAAGATGGCTTCAGGTGTGCCATAATTTTGTCATAAGTAAGACTGTTAGCGCTCTAGTTGTTCTTTAGAACACTCTGGGAAGCTGCAGTAGAACACAAAGGAATCAACTGACAGGCTGCTACTGTTGAAATATAACAGAAAGATATTTGAGATCTCACTTAAAACATGTCCTAATTTTTCTTTCTACAGCACTAACCATAATTTCTATGACAAAATGAACCCCCTCATTTTGTTCCTTTTTAAATTAAATGTTTTAAGTGTTACCAGTTTATTCCAATCAAGATGGCTTCAGGTGTGCCATAATTTTGTCATAAGTAAGACTGTTAGCGCTCTAGTTGTTCTTTAGAAAACTCTGGGAAGCTGCAGTAGAACACAAAGGAATCAACTGACAGGCTGCTCCTGTTGAAATATAACAGGAAGATATTTGAGATCTCACTTAAAACATGTCCTAATTTTTCTTTCTACAGCACTAACCATAATTTCTATGACAAAATGAACCCCATCATTTTGTTCCTTTTTAAATTAAATGTTTTAAGTGTTACCAGTTTATTCCAATCAAGATGGCTTCAGGTGTGCCATACTTTTGTCATAAGTAAGGCTGTTAGCGCTCTAGTAGTTCTTTAGAACACTCTGGGAAGCTGCAGTAGAACACAAAGGAATCAACTGACAGTCTCTGCCCTTGTTGGATGTACATGTTTTACTGAGAATGTCAGACTTCATTCTCACATGACTGAGAAAGATAATGTGAATTTACAGAAAATATGCTCTCACTTTAGCTTCTGGAGCACCTTCCAAACCTCTATGGGACAAGCATGAGAAAATAGTTTTCACTCAAACATGATTCATGATATCCCAGCAGAAGGTTTTTCACAGGGTAAAATCACCTTAGAACACACCACAATTCCTAAAATTAGTATGGTACCATCAACAAATGAATTCTAATGTAACTAAAGTCTGTTATCACCCTTTATAGTTCTCCTTTTGGTGACCCTCAAAATCTTCTATTCACTACAATGCATTTCAATGGGGTGCTATCATGTATATTGGTCCCAAGATGGCTGCCAGCAATTCCAGGATGAAGTGCTGACAGCCAATCAGATCTCACAATGAGATGTGTTGTTAGGCTCCGCCCAGATATCAATATTTTTTATTTTTGAATTTCTTAAAAACTACTGAACGGATTGACACCATTTAAAAAAAAGGTTGCTTTCTGAACCAAGAGCTACCTTTTTGCCACATTTGGTGTAATTCCGTTCAGCAGTTCGGGCTGCAGCTGTGTCTAAAGTTTCCTATGGAAATTAACATGGAGAAAATGCGTTTTGGGACCCCCCTTTTTTCTCGGCCCCCGCTTGACGAATCACCCCGAAACTTTCAAGACAGGAGCTGACCGGAGCGGGCCATTAGTTTTGAAATTTTCGCGAAGATTCGTCAAACGACGCCAAAGATATTGGCAGAAGAAAAAATACTTTTTGAATAGAAACAAGGTCCTAACTATAACTACCTACTGGCGACCGCCAGTAGGTTGTATATATATATATATATTTTACCATTGCCGATGAGCGGATTATAACCAATTTAGGCCAGTTTTGCCATTTGTTGTAGCGCTCAGTCATTTGATATTAAGTCTTTTTAATAAATTTTTGCACATTTTGCACATTGAGCACTTTTTGACAGTCTAGAGAATTGATTATTACTTAAAAATCAATCTGTATGTGATGAGCTTAAATGATTAAGTTTGTAATATTTGCACATAGGTAACTACAAATGATATTGACATTTACACTGTCTCGAGAGGTAATTCAGGAGGTGCAATAGGACTTCTTTTAGGAAACAGCTAGATTAAAGATATGTATCTTGTATTAACAAATGTCTATGTGAGCAATACAATCGATTTTACATTTATGTACCTACATTAATGAATGTTGCTCGACATCTGAGATTATAGGTTTTAAATTTAATTCCAATTTTAAATTTGAACCATTAGATAAATTGTATTATTTTATTGAATTATCAATTTTACAACCAATTGTATAACCATTTTTACCTATGCAGCACTTTAGCATATTGCTTTTTATTTTACGCTCTCCAACAAAGTTTAAAACTACTTAATTGAGTATTTTCTCTATTTCATTGACTGTCTCATCATCTATGTAGTTCACAGTAAGCACACTGTCACTTTAAAAAGAAAAAAACTTACCGTAATGCTGTCATGTGATCAAGGCTCCTTGTGAGTTGAAATGCGTTATGGCGGCATCCAAATAAACACCTGAAGTAATTTGAAGTGGTCCGTGTCCGTGTCTTTCCTGGAATAATCCGGAGTATTGGCGGCAAGTGCAATATATATATATATATATATATATATATATATATATATATATATATATATATATATATTCACTGAAAAAACCATAGGTTTCAGGCACGTTATAGTTAGAAATTAGCATTTAAAAAACCTTTGAAATTCACTGAAAAAACCATAGGTTTCAGGCACGTTATAGTTAGAAATTAGCATTTAAAAAACCTTACAAATTCACTGAAAAAACCATAGGTTTTAGGGACAGTTATTGTCAAGGTTCTGTACTCCTCAGGGTCCGGATGATGCTATACGGGGTCCACCCCTTGGCATCCCCAATCTCTGATTACACCTGCACAGAGCGTTAGGGCGATCAAGTGAGGGAAAGGGAAAGGTAGGGAACAGCAGGGATGAGAACCTATGAAAACAAAACAACATATATCAATAACACCCAAGCACAGATATGGCTACTCTCAGTAATGTCTCACTAATGTCCATAACTACCTTATCCACCAAAGCCTTGCACGTCCTTGCATATCTCCAAGTAAGAACAAACACTCCTGTTCTGGTGAATAATCCTAAAAAACAGAGCATATACATTACATTTCAACTTTCACTTCACCTCACGTAGCCCCTGTATGTGTGCTCCAACACCCCTTGTTGTTCCTACTTCTCAAGCCTGCTCACTGGTTCTGCTGGATCGGCTCCAATCCCAAAAGTGTCACTTAAATGTACGATTAGGACTAAGATATATAGAACACGATAGCACAAAAAATGAAATAAGAGTTTGTTTGCAAATTCAACTGCAAAGAAGACAGCGCATAAACTTGTCTGCAATATCACTCCAAAGAAGACAGCGTTTTAGTCCCTCGTTCCCTATTTCCTCAATGCGATTTAATAACCGCTGTGCTCTAAAGCGAGAACTCAGTCTTTGAGAAACAAAACAAAAATAGTTGCAAAACGAGGCATCCGCGGTAGAATCACCGCTGCCCCTCCTGCTGTAAATCGACGCGCGTTCACCGTCCGGTGTAAACGCCGCCCAAGCACTCACCCATCCGGTGTGTAGCACACTTTGGTTTCCTTTAACCACACAAAAGAAAAAGGAAAACGGGCTTCTCCTTTTCCTCTCCTTCCGCCGTCTCATTCAAACCAAACGTGGACTCCAGAATTACGCACGCTCACGTGTGCACGCAGCTTTGTTTTATAGCTGCTGACTCCTCCTCTTCTGAATGCCTCCTGGAACTTGTAGTTTTCTATTTGGTCGACGCTCTAGGCCCCGGAAAACCTGACAGTAGGCCCTCCTCACATGCGCCTCCTAGATCCAGACTTGTTCGGACACCTGCGATAAAAAGACTTCACCGCGGCCGGGGCATGTACATTGTTACAGGGTTCCCACGAATCATCCTCTGAGGGATACCCCTTCCAAGAAATAAGATACCACAGTGCCCCTCGTCGATACTTCGAGTCCAGTATCCTCCGTACCTCATATTCCACCCCATCTTCACGTACCACTGGAGGAACCGCCCGCCTCCGAGCCTCGATAGCAGGTTTCAGGAGGTTACAATGGAACACAGGATGGATGCGAAGACTGCCCGGCAACCGAAGCCTGTAAGTCACTGGATTCACCTGTCTCACCACGGTATATGGGCCGATGAATCTGGGATGAAACACACTGCGAAGTTTGAACTTGATGTTCTTGGTGGAAAGCCAAACTCTATCACCAACTTGAAAACGGGGGCCTTCAACCCTGTGCCGGTCTTCCCACTTCTTGTACACCCGTTTAGCCGCCAAGAGATGTTGTCTCGCCTTCTTCTGGACAGTGTGTAACAACTTGATGTGAGCCTGAACAGAGGGCTGATTAACGATGTCAACCGGTAAATCAATGGGCATAGTCCTAGCACAATACCCATAGTTTGCCTCGAATGGAGATACACCTATAGAGCAATGTACAGCATTATTGTATGACAACTCCGCCATCCACAACAAAGATACCCAGGAGTCTTGCGCTTCCATGGCATAACACCTCAGATACTTTTTAGTGTCTGATTTAGCCTCTCAGTTTGACCACCGTCTGTGGATGGAAGCTTGTTGAAACTGCCGATTCTATCTGCAGAGCCTTACACCAGGTTTTCCAGAAATTGGCAATGAACTGTGGGCCCCTATCAAACACGATCACGTTGGGCAAACCATGCTGTCTGATTACATGATCCAGTAACAGTTGAGCTGTCTGACCTGCCGTTGGTAGATTCTTGCATGGAATGAAGTGGCCCATTTTTGTCAGGCTATCTACCACCACTAGGATGGCCGAACATCCCTTCCGCCGTCTCGATCAAACCAAACGTGGACTCCAGAATTACGCACACTCACGTGTGCACGCAGCTTTGTTTTATAGCTGCTGACTCCTCCTCTTCTGAATGCCTCCTGGAACTTGTAGTTTTCTATTTGGTAGGCGCTCTAGGCCCCGGAAAACCTGACAGTTATAGTTAGTTGGACATTGCACTCGTACAAAACCCGTGAAATTCCCCCGTTATAGTTAGTTCAGCTAACTATAACTCGCGCCCCCGCAATGCACTGCTGATGATGTCACATATTACATCACTCATGACATGGTCAGTGACATCACTCATGACATCACTGATGACATCTCAAATGACATCACTGATGACATCACTGATGACATCATCCAGTGACTGTGTGTTTCTGTAAAGTTTAAATTTTTTTAATATATATAGGGAAAGGCGTATTGAAGAATGAGTGGGTGTATAAGTGTCTGTATGGATGATTTAGTAGGTGCGTGACTAACTCTATAAGTGAGTGATTAAACGTATCTTACTGAATGCATGGGTTAGTGACTAAACTGGGTGAATGTCTGTATCCGTCTGTCTGTTGCTGTGTAAGTGGTGCATGGGTTTGTGAATAGCTACATGAGTGTCTATATGAGTTATTGAATGGTTGTCTGAGTATCTGTATGGGTGCCTGAGTGTTTGTGTGGGTGGGGTGTGTGCGACTCTGTGCATAGATGTGTGAGTGGGTGATTCACTGGGTGGATGGTTTCAAGAGGGCATCTGTGATAGACTGTATGGGTGGGTAAGTTTGTGTAAGAGTGTGTTAGTGAGTGAATGTATGTCCCAGTGGTACATGTGTGAGTAACTACATATGTGAAAGGCAGTATATATGTGTGTTGTAATATATAAATAGCTATAAGCGAGAGTGTGTGATTGTGAGAGTGACTGTATGGATGAGTGTGTGCTTGTATCAGTGATTGTATAAGAGCGTAAGAATGAGCTAGTATTTGTATGAGTAAGTGAGCTGGTGTGTGTATAACTGTATAGGTGAGTAAATGGCAGTGTGTTTAATTATTTGCATGACTGACTAGGTGTGTGAGTACCTCTATGGGTGAGTGGCGGTGTTTGAGTGTCTATATAGGAGTATGAGTGCATATGATAGGCCTGTACTGAGTGACCGTAAGTATGAGTGACTGTACGGGTGAGTGAGTGGATGTGTGTGTGTAGACCTAAGAATCAGTGATTGGGTATGTAGTTATTGGTGTTGGAGTGTCTATGGTTTTGCGAATGGCAGTCTGTAATTTAGAGTGGGTGTATCAAAGGTTATATTAGGGTGTGAGGAGGTGCATCAGATTATCACATGGATGATGTCATCAGTGATGTCATCAGTGATGTCATTTGAGATGAAATCAGTGATGTCATCAGTGATGTCACTGACCATGTCATGAGTGATGTAATATGTGACGTCATCAGCAGTGCATTGCGGGCGCGAGTTATAGTTAGCTGAACTAACTATAACGGGGAATTTCACGGGTTTTGTACGAGTGCAATGTCCAACTAACTATAACTGTCCCTAAAACCTATGGTTTTTTCAGTGAATTTGTAAGGTTTTTAAATGCTAATTTCTAACTATAACGTGCCTGAAACCTATGGTTTTTTCAGTGAATTTCAAAGGTTTTTAAATGCTAATTTCTAACTATAACGTGCCTGAAACCTATGGTTTTTCAGTGAATTTCAAAGGTTTTTTAAATGCTAATTCCTAACTATAACATGTCTGAAACCTATGGTTTTTTTCTGTGAATTTCATAGGTTTTGTAAATGACAATTTTTAAATGTATTAATTGTTATATTTATGTTTTTGATACTGATTTACTACATTTTTTTAAACTATTTATTTTTAGATATTTTATTTTTTAAACTACATTGTAATTACATTATACATTACATTACAAAATATACTTTCTCAGAATGAATTACTGTAGTTTAAATACTTTGCAAATAGGCAATAGACTTTTAAGTACAGTAGTTACAGTTGTTGCAATGGGCAACACAATTTCAAAAACAATGCAACATTGAGCTCAATGTGAATTTCTAGTTAAATGCAATTAGTTACTTTATGGATTACTTTTCTAACCACAGGACTGGATCCTAGATTCAGTCCTGGGACATCTCCTGTAAACAGTTGAGTAAAAGCGTTTTGGTTACAGTAGTGATTTTTAAGGAATATTATTGTATTTTAAAAGTTGACAGAAACTTTTTCACATAGAATCACCAATGTTATTCTATGGGAGGAAATTCACTTAGCAGGTAAGTAGTGTTATCGTTACTTTTTCTTACTCAGTGGTGGATCCTGGATCCAGCACTGGTGCATCTCCTGTAAACAGTTGAAAGAATGCGTTTAAGTCATACAGGCGATTTTAAGGAATATTTGTAGTTTATGAAAATCGACACTTTGAAACTTTTCTGCTGAAAACCAGACAATGGATTCCTATGGAAGGAAATACAAGTTACTGGTAAGTACGGTTAGAATTACTTTTCAGGGTCAGTGCTGGGCTAAAAGATGCAGCACTGAGATCTCTCCTGATAACAGGTGAGTAAATTGGAATTCGTAGTTCGGCTGATTTTAGAGGAATATTATAAAGTTCCAAAACTCCACACTTAGAAGAATTTCCAAGTGAAACCAGTCAATGATATCCTAAGGAAGGAAATTCAAGTTACTGGTAAGTACGGTTAAAATTAATTTTCAGGATCAGTACTGGGCTCAAAGATGCAGCACTGAGGTCTCTCCTGATAACAGGTGAGTAAATCGGAATTCGTAGTTCGGCTGATTTTAGAGGAATATTATAAAGTTCCAAAACTCCACACTTAGAAGAATTTCCAAGTGAAACCAGTCAATGTTAGCCTATGGAAGGAAATTCAAGTTACTGGTAAGTACGGTTCAAATTACTTTTCAGGATCAGTACTGGGCTCAAAGATGCAGCAATGAGGTCTCTCCTGATAACAGGTGAGTAAATCGGAATTCGTAGTTCGGCTGATTTTAGAGGAATATTTGTATGTTTCAAAAATCGACACTTAGAAACTTTTTCAGCAAAAAGCAGGCAATGATATCTTATGGAAGGAAATTCAAGTTACTGGTAAGTACGGTTAAAATTACTTTTCATGATCAGTACTGGGCTCAAAGATGCAGCACTGAGGTCTCTCCTGATAACAGGTGAGTAAATCGGAATTCGTAGTTCGGCTGATTTTAGAGGAATATTTGCACAATGGTGAAGGAAGGGGGTGGGGCCTGAGGTGACATGTCTGCAAACATGCCCTGTGGCACGTTTTAAGTTGGAGAATTAATTCCTCCTCAATCCCGAGGGTCCCTAGGGGCCAACTAGCCCACCAGATACCTCCAGTATGCGCCAGAGAGCTGCGTTGCAGAGAGGTGTTCAGAGGCCACGTCCCTTTTTACAACACTCTGCAACGCAGCTCCGCGGCGCTACTGGAGGTACCTGGTGGGCTAGTTGGCCCCAGGGACCCTCAGGACTGAAGGGGATTTAATTCCCCATCTTAAAACGCGCCACGGGCCTGTTTGCACACATGTCACCTGAAGCCCCGCCCTCCCTTCACCACTGTGCAAACGCGCCCGTGGCACATTTTAAGTTGGGGGATTAAGTCCCCTTGAATCCTGAGGGTCCCTGGAGTCCAACTAGCCCACCATGTACCTCCAAAAGCGCCACAGAGCTGCGTTGCAGAGAGGTGTAAAGGGGCGTGGCCTCTGTACACCTCTCTGCAACGCAGCCCCTGGCGCATACTGGAGATTCCTGGTGGGCTAGTTGGCCCCAGGGACCCCTAGTATTCAAGGGGAATTACTTCCCTTCTTAAAACGCGCCAGGGGGCGCGTTTGCAGACTGCTGCAGAGAGGGGGCGGGCCTGGTCTTTTTTTTTTTTTTTTTTTGTATGGGAGGGGGGCTGCGTGGCCCCCCTTCCCTCGGCCACTTTTGGCCCTGGGGACCCCATCCCCCGGGGCCTGAGGATTTTTTTTATAAAAATACGGGAAGGGGCCGCGTGGCCCCCTTCCCTGGGCCTCTATTGGCCCCGGGGACCCCATCCCCGGGGCATGCCCTCTTTTAAATTTTTGGAGGGGGCTGCGTGGCCCCCTCCTCAGGCCATTTAAGGCCCCGGGGACCCCATCCCCCGGGACCGGCCTTAACGTTTTTTCTTTCTTTATTTATTTTTCTTTATGGGGAGGGGGGCTGCGTGGCCCCCCTCCCAGGCCACTAATAGCCCCGGGGACCCCATCCCCCGGGGCCTGGCCACTCGTTGGGGACCGCGGGGGTCCCCAATCCCCGCACGGTCCCGCCGGCTCCCTGCGTCCTGCGGGAGCCGGCATTGCTTTTCCATAAGGGGAGCTGCTGACATGCAGCTCCCCTTATAGAAAAGCAATTCTGCTTTGCTTCATTGAAGCGAGAGCAGGTTTCCCTGCTCTAGCTTCAATGATGCAAAGCAGTTTGCTATGACAGGACGTGAGCCGCGAGACTCCCGTCCTGTCATAGCAAACTACAGTGTCTCGGGGGTAGGCACCCCGGGACACTGCAGGAGCTGGCCCTGGCGGGTGGTGGTCCCCAGGGCCATCAAGGGCTCCAGGAGGGGGGCCGGGCGGCCCCCCTCTCTCCATTGGCAAAGCCCCGGGGAGGTGGTGGTCCCGGGGCTCGGGGTCCATAACGGACCCCCATATTGAAATATTTAGTGCCCCGGGAGGTGGCGGTCCCGGGCGTGTGGGGGGCTAGGAGCCCCCACACAGGTAATTTATTAATTTAAAAATACGAAGCCCGGGGTGGCGGTCCCCGGGGCTGCGGGAGGGCCGAGAGCCCTCCCGCACCATTATTTTTAAAGCCCGGGGGTGGCGGTCCCCGGGGCTTGGGGACTTAGAGGTCCCCATATTTTTTATTAAACCCCGCATGCCCCCGGGACTTGGCCCACCCGGGAGTCAATTAACCACGAGCGCGGGATACCGCGCTCGTTTTATTTCTACTCGGCGGGATCCGCGCACCCAAGCGCATCCCGCCGATTTAAAAAAAAAAAAAAATTGGGGGGGCCCTGGGGGTCCTTGTGGGACCCCCTGAGCAGGCCTAGGGGGTCAAGGTGTTTCTACCCTGCCCCCTTTTTGCGTTTTGCGCACTTGTTTTACGGATTTCTTGTGCCTCGGTTCTACCGATGCACAAGATGGCTGCCAACACTTCCTGGTTTGCAGTGTTGACAGCCAATTAGCATCCAGCTCGTGACCGGGAGGGTGCGCAAATCCACCGCGGCCATAGATATCGAAACTTTTATTTTGGATTTTCTCAGCAACCACTGAACGGATTTACACCATTTTTAAAAAGGGTGCTTTCTGAACCAAGCACTACCTTTTTGCAAAATTTGGTGTAATTCCGTTTAACAGATCGGAACTTTAGCCGTGGCTAAAATTTCCTATGGGAATTAACATGGAGAAAACACGTTTTGGGACCCCCTTTTTCTCGGCCCCGCTTGATGAATCACCCGAAACTTTCAAGACAGGAGTGGACCGGAGCGCCCCACTAGTTTTGAAAATTTCGCGATGATTCGATCAAACGACGCCAAAGTTATTGGGAATAGAATGTTGCGGATTTCCTATGGATAATAGGTCCTAACTATAACTATCTACTGGCGACCGCCAGTAGATTATATATATATATATACCGGCAAGCTCCACACCTCCACATGGTGAGGATTTTCCACAGCACCAAAAGAGCAAAATCCACAAGTAGGTTGCTTGTAAAACCAAAAGAGTGTTTATTTAATACACCATCGTGCAGAGCATGGACGGTCTACGCGTTTCGGCTCCCCGCCTTCAACTGGACCATAGAGTCCCATTGTCTAGATCGCCAATTTAAAGTGAACAAGTGCAATTAGATCCCTTCATCTATTTCTACTATTGTGCAAATACTAGAGTGTTAACCCTCTTTTTAGAAGAAATGGTGACAACAGTCCGCCATTTTCTTACTACTAATATAGTTAATTGTTAAAGTACATTTTAACAATTATTTGACATGGCAGTAAAGTGCAAGTGCATGTTTTCATTACTATTTCGGAAAAGAAGTATAAAAAAATGTGTGCAAAGTACGCAATTTCAAGTTAAGGTGTGCAAATGTGCCAATAATGATTTGATGAATATTCTACTCAGTTTGAATACAATAACTTAATCACAGTAAACTACTAAATAAACCATTATCTAAAGTGTAAAATTCAATTATTTCTTAAAAGAAGTAAAAAAATGGGAATCATATACCAATGAGCAATTTCATGGCAATTGATCAGTATCACCAAGTTTCTTATCTTTCTTCTCTCTTGCCGATATTGAACCAAGGAGAGACAGTATGATCGGATTTACACATAACAAAAAGTGCTAAGTGCAGTTAATCATTCTTCCATTTGTACAGAAGTATCTATAAAGTATATATCTTTCTACAAATGGAAAAATTCATACATTTTCACATCTAAAACACTTGCAGTATAGAAAAAAGTTAATTTGATCAAGTCCCATTGTACTTCATTTTTGTGGCACAGATTTTCATCATATTGCATTCTTTTTTGCACTTCTTTTTTCTCTTTTTTTCTCTTCTTTTTCTTTTTCTCTCCCGTCTTTTCTGGATATCTTATGGTAATTTCATTCATGGCAAATTTCTTTCAAAATGTGATTTCTCTTGGTTAGCCCCTGTACGACATATTCTATGGCCATAGGTAAAAAATGTTCATTTCAGATCTTAATGCCGATAAATATCAATAAGTTCTTATACATGAATTTATTGCAGATGTATATGCAGTTTTGCGTCCAGATTGTGGCCAAATGGACTTTAAGTTCCAATAGATGGAATATATCGAGATTCTGTTTTTCTTAAGTCCAAGGTTCGATCACCTCCTCGTTCTTTCTGTCTCACTATTTTTATGCCAAAGTATTTTAATTGTTGGCTATTACTTGAGTGGTGTTCAGAGAAGTGTTTCGCCATTGGATAAGAAAGGTTTTTATTTTTAATAGCTCTTAAGTGCTGGAGTATTCTTAGCTTTAGTTTGTTGATCGTACTCCCCACATATTGCTTCTTACAGGGGCATTCCAATATATATATCACATATTTTGATTCACACGTGATGTGATCAGTGATATATTCTTTTTTCCCATTTTGAAGTTGATATGATAGAGTATTCTGACCATGTTCGCAGGCCCTACATTTTGAACACTTCCAAAATGGACTTCTCAGGTTCCTTGATTTCAAGGTGGCTATGTGTCAAAATGTCTCCTAAGGAGGCTGTTTTTCTGTATGTTATACTTGGATTTGGTGGTAACTTCCCTTTTAATGTCTCATCTAGCAATAAGATACTCCAATTTTTCTTTATGATGTCTTTCAGTTCTTTATTTTCATTATTGAAGTCTACAATCAGCCGTGTAATGTCATCTTCTTCTTGATCTTCTTTTACTTTTAATAATTCTGTTCTTGATTTAAGTTGGGCTTTTGTTTTAGCTGTTTTTATCACTTCCAACGGGTAGCCTCTCTCCAGGAATCGTGTGCTCAACTCTTCAAGAGTTTGTTCAATATCTGATGTTTCTGAACAATTTCTCTTCGCCCGGAGCATTTCTCCATACGGTATACTCCACTTTCGATGTTTCGGATGTCCACTGTTAGCGTGGAGTATACTGTTACAGGCGGTGGGTTTCTGATGTATCTTGGTGCACACCTTCTGATCTTTAATGAACACTTCCACATCTAGAAATATCACATGATTTTTACTAAATGTTGATGTGAAGGACAGATTATAGTTGTTCTTGTTCAATATTTGGATAAAAGTCTCGAGATCTTATTGCTCTCCTTCCCAGACCACAAAAAGGTCATCAATAAATCTTGTCCAGATTTTGATGTTGGATTTGTACTTGGTGTTCAATACATCGGCTTCCCATACTGCCATAAGCAGATTCGCGTATGTAGGGGCAAATGATGTGCCCATTGCCGACCCCTGTTTTTGGAGAAACAGTTCCCCCTTGAACAGGAAAATATTGTGAGTCAGGTAGTATTGTAGCATTTCAATTAGCATATCAGAGTGTTCTAGATAGCTCAATGATCTTGTTTTTAAGAACTGTCTGACGGCATTCAATCCGTCTGAGTGGAGAATCGACGTATACAATGAGGTTACGTCTATTGTTGTCATGATGAGTTGGTCATTCCATTGGATATCACGGATTTTATTGAGGAAATCAGTCGTATCTTTCAGGTACGAGGGTAAAGATGTTACATAGTCCATTAGAAATATGTCAATGAAGCGTGACGTTTTCTCGAGGAGAGAACCAATTGAGCTCACAATAGGTCTTCCTGGTGGGTTGATGATTGACTTATGTATCTTAGGTAGAAAATATATGGTTGCTATGATGGGATGGTCAACCTTTAAATACATGTACTCCTAAAAGTCAATTAATCCCCGATCCTTCCATGTTTGCAGTTTCAGATGGTATTCCCGGGTCCATGATTCAATCGGGTTTTTATCCAGTTTTTCATAATGATCTTTATTCTGTAACTGTCTGTGGGCTTCCTTTATATATTTCTCAAGATCTTGTATAACAATATTACCGCCTTTATCTGAGGCTTTCACAATGGTTTTTGTATCGTCTCTTAATTCTTTCAAGGCTTTATGTTCCCCTGGCGTTAGATTCCAGGTTTTATGTTTGTTCTTTTTAAATCTTGACAGTTTATTGACATCTTCCACTACAACTTCATGAAATAGATCTACTTTATTCCCCGGTGGGAGTTGTGGACAAAATGTCAATCGAGTCCTTAGTCCACTATCTCCACCCTTACAAGTTGTGATGCCCATTTCTTGACATAACTGTAAATCATCATCCGCCTGTGAGTCCGTTATTTGTTTGATGTTATCAGGGTTATCTCCTAGTGTTCTCAGAGTTCTCGGTGTTGGAAGATCTCTTTGATCTAATGTTGAGGTGGCAGTCTTGGAAGAAGATGTTTGGTTAGGATTTTGTGGTTCTTGTGGTTTTTGTGGCTTGTCCTCATAATATTTTTTGAGTTTTAGTTTACGACAAAATATGTACATATCAATATAGAAGTTTGGTATATCCATATCACGATTGGGGCAAAAGGTCAATCCTTTATTAAGCAGGTTTATTTGATCCGGACTTAAAATTTTACTGGAGATATTTATAACTAAGTCCTTTTTGATTGAATTTTTCATTAATTTTGCTTTTTCTTTTCTCTTCCTCTTTTGTTCTTTGCTCCGCTTTCTACTTCTTCGGGTTGAGGTTTGCTTTGTTCCCTTCCCCATGTTGTCCCTCTTCCTCTTCCTCTTTGTCGCGTCACCATTTGTACAAGCCTCATTTCCCCACAAAAATCCAAATTTGATGTACTTGCTTCTTTATCGGCTGAACTAATGTCCAAGCTGTCCACTGTGCCAGCAGTTTCATAACCCGCACATTTGTCCATCACTGCTCTGTTCCTGAGTGAATCATATTTTCTGGCGAATGTGTATATTCGACCATTTGCATAGTTGATTCGATCACGGTTGAACTTATTGGCTTTCCTCTTCTCCACATCCGCTTCATGTTTGCTTGTTTTCTTTTCCATGGATTCCATTAATTCTTTCTTTTCCTCATTTTCCGTGAATTTTTCCAGTTCCTCTTCTAGTTGTTTCCTTTTTAGGAGTGTGGCCTCTAGTTTTCTTTCAGCGTGTATGATCAGAGTTCTCATTAATCTGAAAGAGCAGTCATTTGTATCAGACTGCCATTGTTTAATTAAATCCAGGTCCAAATCATTTAATGTTGGCATTATTAAAATTCTAAGGCCTCTTGGTACTCTTTTGAATTCAATATACTTTTCCAGAGTTGTTTTCTCCCACCATTTGTTGATCTTAATGATTCTGGTTTGCTGTAGTTCTCTAATTACAGTCTGGACTGTTCTCCTTTTCCCTTCAACTTGGGTGTCTTTGGGGTTAGAATTCCCAATAGTTGCCATGTTATCATCTAGAAGTTCATTAGCCCGTTGGGCTCTATTTTGGCTCCTTTCTACCATGATTTGTTCTCTCTCTATTTGAGGGTATTATTTATTTTCTCTGCACCGGTTGTATTATTTCCTTTATTATATATTTCTCCTTATTAAACCTTGTGGAATCGCTCTTTTATTTACACGCTATCTTTCATAAAGCGTGCAAAAAAGTATATATATATATATATATACTCCAAAAGAAGGACGCTGGGCACTCAGGGGTTCTTATATTCTGTTAATTTATTTTAAATCTTAACGTGCAACCTACAGCTGACAAACGCATTTCTGCGCCTTGGCCTTTGTCAATGTCAGCTCCCCTCCATGATAACATTACTTAAATGTTTTAGCTGTGCTTACGATTGGCAGGATTTCATCCCATGTACATGCTCATAGACAGAGGACTCTCACTACAACCCATTTGTGATTGATTGTGAACGTGGCGGCCATCTTATAATTAAAATATATATATAAATAGATAAATCCATAAATGTAAATGTCTAGTGACTTTGGAGTAGATGTTTTCACGAGCCCGTCCTCGTGAGCTTTGAGCACCCACTGTGAGGAGAGCGGTAGCCAATGACAGGAAGTGTGGACGGAATATATATATATATACATATATATATATATATATATATATATATATATATATGTTTCAACAAATGATGAATACACGGCACACACCTCAGTAGATTTCAGCTCTTTATTTGGACAAAAAGCTCTCCTCCTCCCTACGCGTTTCGAACTTCACGTAAACAAGGACTAAATTGTTGGATGATATATATATATATATATATATTTCTTCCAAAAAGCACTCTCCGAACCTCCACACAGGCGAACAGAGAGACACAGACCCAAGGAATAGTGGCAGGCAAGTTGTTTTATTCTCCTCTCACTTGTGACGCGTTTCGAGCACCCTGTGCCCTTGTTCACACATAAAGAATAATATCCGCCATGATCTTTTTAAATGCTAGGTGTCCACCCCATTGTGAGTCACATGGTCAAAGCAATAGAAGAAACACTGTGTTATCGGCATTTTTGACGCAATTAAACAACACATTACAAAATCATTCTTCTTTTGGTTGTTGCTAAAAATTAATGACATTGATACTTTGTTGTTATTATTATAATCATTACTTCCTTGTTTTTTTCTTAAAAATATATTGTGAAGCTTAAATGCATTTCACCTATATAAAATGGAAATTTCAGAGGTATGCATGATGAGGTACAATTGTGCCCTCACATTACGTTTAAAAGCAATAAATAAATAAATAAATAAATATTGGTGTATAAACATTAAAAACTACATAAATTGTTTAAGAATATAAAGACCGCATGATCGATCTTAAACCATTCTGACAGCATAAATGCTTAAACAATCCCAATGTACCATTTCCAAATGTCATATTCTTTGCAAGTGCTTTTAGTTCCTCAATACTCTTTGCCATGTGAATTTAATAAAGTGCCAAGTGCAACTAAAATATCTATCTAAAAATCATGCGAGTGCATGTATTTACAAAATGAACCTAAAACCCAGATGTAAACATTTGATTTTGTGAGACTTAATATATAAATAAATAAATTGATAGCGGCCAACTACAGTGACCATTGCCACTGTAAAAGTGCTTTGGCAAATGTGCAAAATACAAGAAAAGTAACATTACAAATATATATGAAAATATTGCTAAAAGACCTGGAAAAATTTATCAAAAATCTAAGAAGAATACATTAAATATCATAGTTTCCAACCAAATGGGAATGGTTTCCAAAATGTATTTATATGTAGCAAAAATTCTTGTCATTGATTTATCTAGGCTCATACTCATTTTATTTTATTTTTGTCCTTCTCTTTCCTCTGTGTGTTCATTCATTATAAGTAGTTATGCATGTCCTCAGTTGTGTTGAGTCCGTTAGGTGCCTTACTGTCTAATTCCAATATAGTACGTGTCTCAAGCTGCCTTAACAATTTTTCCCTGTTTCCTCCTCTCCTGAGGGGTGCAATGGCATTTATCACATAGTAAGTTAGACAACTTAAATCATTGTTGTGTGTGCTTTTGAAATGTCTTGCGACAGGGTAGGTGTTGTCATTGTTCACAATCGCTCTTAAGTGCTGCAAAATCCTGACATGCACCTGCAGCTTGGTACTCCCAACGTAACGCAAGCCGCAGGTGCAGGCCAGGACATATACAGCAAATTCTGTCCTGCAGCTGTAACTACCCTTGATAGCTACCTCATCTCTTGAAAAAGGAGAGACATAGTGTGTGGTATTGGTACCAAATTTGCATGCTCGGCACGAGGAACACTTATAAAAACCCTGCCTTGGTTTCAGCCACGTGCCTGCAGTACCTATTTCTGGGCTACTTTTAACAAGTTGACTCCTCATAGATTTTGATCTTCTGAAAGTGATGATAGGTAAGTCTGGAAGTCTAGTTCCCAAAACCCCATCTGTAAGGATAATTGGCCAGTTTTTTCTCAAGATGGACTTTATTTTTCTCTCTTGTCTACTATATGTGGTAATTAGGCGTGGAATTTCTGTCGTGTTTTTGTCCCCAATAACAGTCTCATTATTTTGTAGTAGACTCTCCCTTGGCCTTTCTTGGGCTTTTGCTACTGCCTTAGTTAAAACCTTGTCACTATACCCTCTTTTTCTCAGTCTTTTCATAGTGTCTATCGTGCATCTATTAAATTCTTGTTGTGTACTACAGATGCGTTTTAGTCTGAGTATTTCACCGTAGGGTATGCTTTCAATGAGATGTCGTGGATGACCACTGCTTGCATGCAAAATGCTATTTCCTGCTGTAGCTTTCCTAAAGAGGGTCGTCTCCAATTTGTTCTCCACCACTGTAACTGATACATCTAAAAATTCAATTTTTGTGCTGCTTATGTTGGACGTGAACATGAGGTTGCTAGAATTTACATTAAGAGTAGTAATAAATTCCTTAGCACTGTTGTTGTCCCCCTTCCATACGATGAATATATCATCGATATAACGCAGCCAATGCAGCACATGCGGTGCAAAAGTTACCTGGTGTATTTTTTTAAGGACCTGTTCCTCCCACCAACCAACATGCAAACATGCATAGCTGGGGGAGAAACAGGATCCCATGGCTACGCCCCTAATTTGTTTTAGGGTCTCCTTACCAAACAGAAAGAAATTATTGTGAAGGCACCACGAGATCAAATCTAATAACATTTTGTTATGCTCATAATATTCACAAGGTCTACTTTCTAGGAAGTGTTTAACTGCATTGAGTCCAGTTCTATGATCGATACTTGTATAAAGTGACTCAATGTCTAAAGTAATTAACAATAAACCTTCCCCCCATCCAATCTCATTGATTTTGTTTAAAAAATCACCTGTATCTTTGATATAACTGGGCAAACTTTTGACCAAATCTTGTAGATAAAAATCCACATATTGTGAGACATGTTCACTGACACTCTTAATAGCAGAAATTATAGGTCTGCCAGGTACCGGTGAGACCTTTTTGTGTATTTTAGGAATTAGATACATGATAGGAATAGTTGGGAATTCTACATTCATAAAATTAAATTCATTTGATGAAATTAGTCCTTCCATTTTGTAGTGTAGCAATAGTTTCTTCAAAACATCTTTTGCTTTATTGTATTCCTTCATGTTTGTCCTCATGTAGCATTGATCATCATCCAGTTGTCTCTTGGCTTCAATAATGTAATCTTTTCTAGGCCATAACACAATATTTCCTCCTTTATCGGATTTGTTGGTGATAATTTCTTGGTTTTCTCCTAGTTTTTTCATCAATTTTGCCAGTTGCATATCTTTGTAGGGTTTCAATTGTCTTTTTTTCTTTACATTATGGCATAGTTTTTTAATGTCTTCAGTTACCCTCTCGTGAAAAATATCTATGGCATCTTTGGGCATGATTGGTATGAATGTACTTTTAGGTTTGAAAGGGCTTTCTCCTGCACCTTTTTGTGTAATGTTGATGCAGTGTAGTTGAGCTTGAGTACTAAGTTCAGTATTGTTCGTATTGGTCATCACATCATTTGTTTCACTACTTAATTCATTTAGTGTCAATAAAGTTGGAACATCTGATACTAAAAGTCTCTGTGTCACTTTCTCCATTGGTTGTTGGGTTACTGAGGAACTACCAATCCCGCTTTGATTGTGTAAAACTTTTTAAGTTTTAATTTCCGTATGAAACAAAAAATATCAATTCTGGTATTCGCATAATTAAAAGTGCTTTCTGGACAGAAATTAAGACCCAATGATAATAATTGTTTTTCCGCTAGAGTGAGAGTAATGTCTGAAAGATTGATAATGGTTTGATCGTTCATCTCTGTTTCTTGTGCCATTGTTTTTTCTTTTGGTGCACATTTTTGTTTTTGTTTTTTACGCCTTGCTCTTCTCCTTGCGTTTCTCCTGTTCCTCCTATTTGTCTGTTCTGATTCCTCGGTCTCAGAGTTTGTCTTCGATCCTCCACTAAAAATCAATCTCTTCACCTAAACTTAGTTTCGCTTGGTCATTATGGTCTCCGATATTGCTGCATTCAGAACCGGAATTATATATATATTTATGTTTATATATATTTAAATATATATTGTTTTCAAAGTAAACTTCCACACAAAGAACATCAAGGAGCACTCTGTGGGTTTCAATGATTCAATTTATTCCACCAGGAGACTCGTTTCAGCATTCTCTTCCTTTACCAATACTGGTATCCCAAAACATAACTGATGGCTTGTCCTTTAGTAGGTTTTAGTTTGCTCTGATTGGCTGGTGGAGTGTGGGCGACAAAGGAGGGCTGTTCCTTTCACATACTCTGGCCGCCATTATAGCATGTATTTTTGAACACTTTTGATCTCAGTGCCTCCTGTTCATTCGGTAATATTGTATCATAGTCCTCATACTTTATCACCTCAAAGACAGTATATCTTGTTAAAAATTAAACATTGCATCCCTCGTTCTGCTGTACATTACCGTATATTTGTTCACCTACCCGCTGGAGTCAGTCTAAGTTACTAAAACACATCCATTTAGTAAGTGTCGATGGGCCTAACCTCTATCCAAGCGTTACAGCGGTTCTGGCAGTTCTCCTTACTAGACAGTCCAGAATGCCACATAATGCTGCCGAACATAACAAACAGGTGCCTCCATTGTAAGAGTGGACTCACGCATTAATTTCAAAGCAAAGCTCCCACACAAGGAATATTAAGGAGCACTCTGCGAGTTTCAATGCTTCTCAATACTGGTATCCTAAAACATTATATATATATATATATATATATATATATATATATATATATATATATATATATATATATATATATATATATATATAAAACTGAACACGGAGAAGACAGAGGTCCTCATCCTCGGCTCCAACCCCTCAGCCTGGGACGACTCCTGGTGGCCAACGACGCTGGGAGCAGCCCCGACACCCACCGACCACGCAACCTGGGAGTCATCCTCGACTCAACGCTCTCCATGGCCAAGCAAGTCAACGCAGTCTCATCCTCCTGCTTCAACACTGTCCGCATGCTTCGCAAGATCTACAGGTGGATCCCGACAGACACAAGAAGAACAGTCACCCAGGCCCTCGTCAGTAGCAGACTTGACTATGGGAACGCCCTCTACGCGGGAGCCCCGGCCAAGCTCATCAAGCGACTGCAACGCATACAAAACGCCTCCGCACGCCTGATCCTCGATGTACCACGCCACAGCCACATCACCCCCACCTGAGGAACCTGCACTGGCTCCCCGTCGACAGGAGAATCTCCTTCAAACTCCTCATCCACGCACACAAGGCACTCCACAAGACTGGCCCAGCCTACCTCAACAGACGACTCCTCTTCTACGTCCCCAACCGCCAACTCCGCTCCGCCGACCTCTCCCTCGCCACCGTCCCTCGCATTCGAAGAACTACCACCGGCGGCAGATCCTTCTCCCACCTCGCCGCCAAGACCTGGAACACCCTTCCACTAAGCCTACGACAGACCCAAGACCTGCTGACCTTCAGTAGGCTACTCAAGACCTGGTTGTTCGACCAGTAGCAGCCCCCCTTTTCCCTAGCGCCTTGAGACCCTCGCGGGTAAGTAGTGCGCTTTACAAATTCTGTGATTGATTGATTATATATATATATATATATATATAATATATATATATATATATATATCCATGAACCTTGAAGGATGTGTAATATCATATATGCCCAGCAAAGTGGAGAAACTGTCAAAATATTACAAAATAATCTTTTCCTCAATACTCCCATCCCATTAATTATTAATTTCATGCTTGACTCAATGCTCAAAACGTCTTGTTTTGTCTGATGGATCTGCCTGGATCACATTAACTATTGATATCTGAAATTGCTACATTGCAGGAAATTGCAGCATTCCTATTTCAAGACGTATACTGCTAAATGCAGACCATTTTATTGTAAGAAGCCACCCACTACTGTTTTTTACTTTTTTAATTATTTTGCTACTGGCAATCCGATTCACTGCTGTTTTCGCTTTCATGTACCGTTTGGTACAAAGTTGCAACATCCCCCTCACCGATTTAAAAACATTTCAGCACTTCAAGGCCATTTTAGACGTCATATCAGATATATTTTCGTGGTTTTGGGCCCACCAACCTTAAGAATTACTAGAGGAAGAAAAACTGAATTATTAAACAAATAGAAAACACCTTCAATCTGAAGCAAATGTTAGAAATTAGAAAAATTAATGAAATACAAATGCTACATAATGACCATAGTAATTTGGATCAAACACGAATTCATAAGACCTTTCTTACAATACGTCGCTGCCATTTGTATATAATCCTCAAAGTTGCCGTGCACAGGATAGTAACTCAACCTAGAAGTCCATGAGTGATAGGATAAGACATACGTGGGTTATAATAGACAATACAGCATGCTCTCCAGCATTCAGTAACACACATACCACCACAAAAAAATTCCATTTAATCTTTTGATCCGTTTCATAGCATTTAAAGTGACATTAAAATATATTTCACTATGAGAACCAATATTTTGATATCAGCTGTTAACATCTGATGCGCAGGCTAAGCAGTTTGACGATCTACAGCATTATTATTTTTTAATTTTAGGGGCATATTTACGAATTCTGCTGCAGGGAAACGTGGTGCAAGAGCGGCACAACTCAAAAAATTAGATTTATGAAGCTACGCAAGGGCACATTGCGTGGCTCTGAGTGGTTTCACAAATCGCTATGTTACATTATGCAGCACACATTGAAAAAGGAAAATGCCTCAGGGGATTGTCTGCACAAAAGCATCCACCTAACAACGCAGGTACACTTGTACCATGGTGCAAGTGTTCCTGTATTGGCGCCAGGCAGCCAAAACAGTGTCAGCGCAGGGGAAAAGGCATGAAGGCACCGTATTTTTTTAAATGCAGCACATTCCTGCCCTTTCTCTGTCATGCAGTCCAGCGCAGCATGGCGACTTGCTGCGCTGGACTGCGTGACTTGCTGCACTGGACTTCGTGACAATCTCATAAATGTGATCCTACGTTCTGGGAAATTCTTTCTAGAGGACCTTGCTCGGAATAAGCTTTCATTAAAATGCACAAAGCAGTCCTGGGTGAACCAAATCATATACAACGCAAATCGCCCAAATTGCTAAACTATGTGCATAAATATAGGAGCTGCCGTTATTTCATTCTTCATTTTCTGTTTATTGACCTGTGTAGAACGCATGGATAGATTTACACTCATACCGAATCTGAAGCTCTAGTGCCTGCCCTGCTGATGCTGAGTTGACCCGCAAGAAAAGCCCAAAAGCTCCTGAAAATCTAAAAGCAGCCGGAGCCTTCCGGAGCCATCGAATGAGATTAAGACAGGCTGCTAAATATTCCAAACCGAAGACTAAGGGGCATATTATCAACGGCCAGCGATAATTATCGCTGGCCGTTCACAGCGTGAGAATAGTTATCGCCGGCTACCGCAGATAATTATCGCCATGCTAGCGCTGTATTAACAACGCATAGCGCAATGGCGATAATTATTCCTGCGATAGCTTGTTTTCCATGGAACATCGCTGGTTTTCCAGCGATGTTCCATGGAAAACGGCGATAACCTTGCTGATACGACCCTGTGGTCGTATCAGCAGAATCCATCTCCCATGTAAAGTATGCTTAAGTCAGGAATTTAACAGACGTTAAATTCCTGAGTTAAAGCTGAGGTAGCGCGATTTCTTTTATCGCTGCACCTCCTTGTTAATATCGCGAAGCTGCCTTCGCGATATTAACTTGTGTTGTTTTCACAGCCACGCCTTCTTTGCATCTCATTAGCGATGTAAGGCGAGGCTGTAAAAGACGGGCTCTACATCAAGGAAACACGCGCTAGCGTGTCCTTGATGATATTGCGATATAATTATCGCCGCTTTCGCCCGAAAACGGACGCTAAAGCGGCGATAATTATATCGCCAGCCCTTGATAATATGCCCCTCAGAGAGTTTCAAAGACACTGAGCCTTTCAAACCTCTTACTACAAGAAGAAGGAAACCTGTTCAAGACATTGGGGCATATTAGCAAGACCGGCGATAAAATTATCGCCGTTTTAGCGGCAGGAAACTGCCGCTAAAACGGCGATAATGGGCTTGCTAATATGCGTTATGGAATTCCAATAGAAGCCCATGTTAGATGTCCTGCACATCTAACCTGGGCTTCTATTGGAATTCTATAACGCATATTAGCAAGCCCATTATCGCCGTTTTAAACGGCGATAATTTTAACGTGGGTCTTGCTAATATGCCCCATTGTCTCTTGCAATTTCATATGAGAGTAGTGCCTTAGCGTGGTTAGCATACTCCTCTCTGCAATATCCTCTAATATGTTCATCCAATTCTTTGTTGCTGTTTTCAACTTGTAGTGTGCAGCAGTCCAGCAGTGCCTCCGTCCAGCACCCAGCTCGTTTGCCAACTGGGGAGATCTCGAGACTTTTGTGGTCTGTTGGCCAGTTTATTTCTCGGGACATCCCTAAGATGAACATACCTCTACTTGGACTTGCAGTTTAGATTTTAACATCCTAAGTATGAACCTAGAGCCTCCAGCATGCAAGTGTTTTTGGTTACAAAACAACGGAAATGGCCGACGTTTTCACACATCACATTAGAGTGCTTGTCAGCTATCCCTGCACAGAGAGGAAGGTTCACCTCCATTGTCCCGGCCCCAAGTATCACCTTGTGAACTCTTGCACTGAGGCACCAACACCTCACAGACTGCAGACGGGTGAGGCAGCCCCGTTACTATGTTAAAGACCCAATTAAGAGAGGCCCAGTTTTAACAGCATCAAACATTAGACCCAGGCCCAGGTTCATTAACACGCTGCACCTCTTGCACAGACACCTCTCTCTGCCGTGTGGCTCTCTCCTTTCACACCCACCCTAGGCTATGATGTGCAGTTATAAATTAATGGGGGACGAGGAGGTGGCCTCAGCTTTGCCGCTCACTCTGGCACGGGGGGGGGCATCAGTACACAACCTTAGTTTTGCTTCAAATGCCTTAAGGAACCCTTCACTGAACCCGCAGAAGTCTTTGTCACTGTTTAAGCTGGTGGAATGTTGCATATGCGATCCCTGCTCTGCGTTTCATAATTCCCAGGTCAATAATGAGATTAATGGTAGGTAGTTACAGATAACAATAGCAGGATAACAGCCGATGTTCAAACTTCTGCTGAAAGTGCAACAGGAAAGAAGGACGCAAAGCAGTATCGACAATATAACGAGGAAAGAAGAAATGAAGGAAGAAAAAGAAACAGGGTCCCAAGGAGATAGTCTTTTCCATTTCATAGAAGCCGGTGTGATAAGAGCTTCTGTTCAGCATCTTTCATGCAGGAAGAATGTCTTCATTGTTTATATGACTAATTAATGTAATTACGTCTAAAAGTATACCGACTCAGAGATATTTTCATTGCAGGATATTCTTAAAGCGTATAAGCCTGTTGCCCCAATTTCTCTCCCACGTCCTGTTTACTGCAGTGTGAACAGGAAGAGGAAGTATTAGTATTTTATTTCCTGCTATTTTCTTTGCAGTGAAGCAGGGGAGGAGATGGGAGTCGGCCTGCATGCGTGCTCTTCTGTGTACTGCTGGGCCACTGGGAATGCTGAAGGTAAATGTGCCCAGAGAGCCTTTCAACCAGCCAAAACGAATGATATTTGTGACTAGGGCAAGCCTCCATGTGCATCCAATGCTTAGCTGAATAGTGATGTTTTGCACTAACGCTAAATGGAGCAATGCTTTCTTCAGTAGGGGCCTGGCAATAGATATTGCAGTCAGTGCCAGTTGGTATGGCCTGATGCCATGCCTCCCTCAGGTGGGATAAGACTGGGGCAAGGGGTGGTTAAGCAAACCCCTTTGGGGCCGTGGCAGTGGATATGGAATCATACACCGGACTGCTGGTTATCCCATTTCTAAGCTTGGTAATCTCCATTCTCTAAAGGCCTCAGCCTAAATCAGAGCAAGCCAGAGCAGCAAAGGCCTAAAGCAGTTCTGAATGAGGGTGAGTGAGTCCCCACGACCAGTCCATTTCACTGTGGCTTCTGCTCAGCTATGCATTAACCCTTGAACCAGACCAGATAGCACTTTTCATGTTTCCTACAATGGTCAGTCCCAAGGTCACATGGAGATCTAGAAGAGCAGGGGAACATAGGCAGCACACACCGGCAGCCTGACATGCAAGCAAGAGGAAATGCCTTCTAAAGTACACTGCAGACTCCAGCCTACCTTCTCTTGCTTGAACCAGTCAGAAATAAGGACAGTGGAAAATGTAAGATATGTGGAGTGAACACCGAAGCAAGTTGAAAGTGCTACCTACTCCATCTTTGACCCACCTTACCTTGCATCTAAGACTCTGCTTCTGACTCCACCAAGGGCATAAAAAACAGCATTCTACAGAAGAAGTTCATAGTAGCACTGAAACACAGCCACCCCCTGCTAGTGATATGCCTAGTTATACATCAAGGGCAATTATTTGGTCACCTGGCTTGTGTCCAGTTGCAGGCCCTCCCCCCAAAACAATGCACATGTTTTCATAGGAAAGTCTGATGCAGACAGCCAGACTAAAATACTGAGGGGCTTATTTACAAGGCCCTTGCGCCACTTTTGCGTCATTTTTAACATGGGAAAAGTGACGCAAAAGTGGCGCAAGGGGCTTGTAAATCTGCCACTGAGATTCTCATATCCCCCTCCTATCTTGGTCCATGTTTAAATGGCATAAACCCATGTGCCCCCGCCTACCAGCTCAGCAGGATGGTTTTGTTACCTGAATTGAAAATATTTCTTTACTTTTGTCTGCTGGCCTCTGTTTTCTTCAACTCTGCCCATAAAGCCCCTAGATTTAATATGATTTTGTGTAACAGTTGCTTCACTTTTGTTGCACAGCCCCAAAACAAAATCATTTTTGGCATTTACTAAGCCACGCTTTGTGTGAGTTAATAAATGCAAAGTAACGCAAGGCCGGCCTATGCACTGTTTTACATTATTTTGCATTGGGTCGGTGTTATATAGGTGGGGCATGGGCATTTCCATTCATCCAGCCATGTATTTTGATGCAAACCCAGCTTGTAAACCTGGGTTTGCATCAGAATGGTGCGTCTACCCAACAGAGGCGTAACAAGGAGAAATATCTTTATTTCTCCAAGTTACTTCATCATTCTATGTGTGCTACATTCAGCACAAGTCAAAGTAGAACGCTAACAAAAGTGATCATGTAGAGCAGCAACATATATTTGGCTCAAGCAACCAGCGAATCAAGTAACATTGGTTCGGTTAAACAAGAAAAGTGTTAAGAGAAGGATTCCGTTTGTACAAGCATCTTCGTTAATGAGAAAGGAGGTGCGTGCCTCAGGATTTTGATATGGCTGAGGTAACAGGTGATGTCAACTGGAACTGAGAGAGACAGAACTTTTGCATCTCTGGAACATATTACACTACTCTTACAGTATTTTCAAATTTTATAATGATTAAGTTCTGCCTGGCTTAATTGATATTAAACAGCTCCCTGATAAGAAAGAAACCAAATACATGACACTGAACCGTCTGAGACATGCTGAACATATGAGGAGAAGAGATGCTTCACTGTCAATTGAAAGTCCATTAACAAAGCTTATTCACAGCTGGTGTCCATGACGTGCACCTCTAATAGCCCTCCTGGCACCAAAGTTATTTTTGAACTCACTAGGACTGGAAACCAAAGACGTATTGTAGAAATGGGGGTCTCTAGTTGGCAGAGGTATTGTCCAAATAGGGATCCTTGCTTCTAGTCAGGGAAAGGGGGATACACACTCTAGATAACCCCTGCTCACCCCCTTGGTAGCTTAACACGAGCAGACAGGCTTATACTAAAGGCAATGTGTAAAGTATTTGTACTCAAAACACACAGTAATACAGTGATAACACCACAAATGGACACCACACCAGTTTAGAAAAATAAAGTATCTTTATATAAACTTAACAAGACCAAAATGACAAAAATCCAACATACAAGTATTAAGAAAAATGACTTTCAAAAGGTTTTAGCAACTGAGTCCATAGAAAACTATGGATGCGTGATTTCTTGCAAAGTACCTGTAGTTGCAACAAAATTCACCAAGCCAAACAGCCGCAGCGATGGGAAGCGTCAAAAAACAAATAGATGCGTTGATTCCTGAGACCTTCGTGGATGCGATGCAACAGTCCCGCTGGGCACAGGGGAGCGGTGCGTCGGGTCCGGTCTGTAGGAGGAAGTGATGCGTCAATTCTGAGACGACTCCGATCCGCGGGTGATGCGTCGGGGAAAACTTGCTGCACAGGGACGATGCGTGGAAATCCAGGATGCGTCGGTGGCGCTGCGTTGATTTCTTCAGCCGCGATGCCTCGATGCATCGATTCTTGCAGCGGAGAAAGGCGCAGCGGCGGTTTCAACAGCCGCACAGTGATGCGTGGAGATTCTTCTCGCACCACGGCGTTGCATCAGAAAACTGTTGCAAGAAGAGCGATGCGTCACTTTCCTTGTTGTTGTGTTGCTTTTTCCAGCTCCCAGCAGCAAAAACAACCTCCAGAGGGCCCACACAATCACAGGCACTTCTTGGCAGGTCAGAACTCCCAGCAAGGAAGTTCAGGAGAGCTGGGGGTGAAGTCTTTGTGTTCCTGAGACTTCAAAACAGGTAATTCTCCTTTCCTTGGCAGAAACAGCAACTGCAGGCCAACCAAAGACACATAGCAAGGGCAGTACTTCTCCTCAGTTTCTCCAGCTCTTCTCCTTGACAAAGGTTCCTCTTGATTCCAGAAGTAGTCTAAAGTTCAGGGGTTTTAGGTCTAATACCCCAAAATGTATTTGTTCTCTTTGTGCAGAGAAGCCCTGTGCCCAGTGAAAGCCAGTTCTGTCCTCTCTGGTGCAGCTTCCTGGCAGGAGGTGGAGACAGCATGGTGGAAAGCAGACCAGTCCCATTCAGGTGAAAGGAAATCTCCTCCCCCTACTCTAAATGCAGCCCAGGTCTATTCAGCCAAGCCCTGATTCATCAGGCTCTCTGGAGCCACTGCTCCTCACCAGCCCCTGACACTCCAAACCCAGACAGTCAATCCACATCCTAGCAGAGACACACTGGATGGCTAAACAAGAAAATACCTACTTTCTAAAAGGGGTATTTTCAAACACAAAATGTAAAAATCACCCTCACTAAAAGATGCATTTTAACATTCTGAGTCCAGGCATACTAAACTTAATTTTCCTACCTTGTTCCCAGGGACAGTTATGTTTATAAGATGTTATAAACAAACTCCCCATTCTGTCCTATGGTAGCAGGTAGCATTGTAATAGTGAAAAACTAAATTGGCAGTAATTCACTATCAGGACATGCCACACACATCAGGGCTTGTCCTACCTTTCACATACACTGCACCCTGCCCACAGTGGTACATTGGGCCTACCTTAGGGGTGACTGACATGTAAGAAAAGGAAAGGTTAGGGCATGGCAAGTGGGTGCACTTGCCAAGTCGACATGGCAGTTAACAACTGTGCACAGACACTGCAGTGGCAGGTCTGAGTTACCGTTTCAGAACTACTCATGTGGGTGGCACAATCAGTGCTGTAGGCCCACTAGTAGTAATTGATTTACCAGCCCAGGCACACTTAGCGCACTTTACTAGGGACTGAGCAGTAAATCAAATATGCCAATCAGGGAGAACCAATCATAATAACAATTTACACAGGGAGCACTTGCACTTTGACACTGATCTGCAGTGGCAAAGGGCCAAAAGCATCTAAGCCAGCAAAAACGAAATCCAGCACAGCATCAAAAATACAGGAGATAGAGGCAAAAAGTCAGGGGAAACAACGCCAAAGATGCCAAGTCTTGAGGCTGTTTCCACAAGGAAGCCACACATGGACAAATATACAGAGAAAGTGATGGGGAAGAATATGACAAAAAAACTCAGGCCAGGGCTTGGCTTCTCCTATACTCAAGCACAGCTATCAACACCAAGCAAGACTGAACTCCCCGGACCCCAGGGCCTTCATCTCAAAAACCTCAACCCCGACAAATCAGATACTTGTCTTTAGTGCTAATATTGGAAATTAATATCTTGTGTGTGCTATATCCCAGGATTTCTTATTTTGCTGAACCTATTTTATTGGCAATAGGACTAGGCACACTTTATTTCTGTTAACCATCGGTAAAATGATTGAGGTCTCCTCTCTAAACATGCTAAGATGGAAATAGCCCTAATTGCCACATTTCATTTACTTGTAAGTCCGCATGATATGGTAGCACATGTACCCTGTAAACTAAAGTGGCACTGTACCACCTGTATCCAGGCCTGCTACTGTAGCCTGGACGTGCAGTGCTAAACTGCCATTTTGCCTTGGTAAAATAAACCTTCTTTATCGCTTATAAGTCAACACAAAGGTAGGCATTAAAACCTCGTAGGGGAAGGTGCATTGTATTTAAAAAGTAGAACATGTATATTGAATGCCTTACATGGCTTGGCAGTAAAAAACATCCAAAGTTGTTTTTCACTGTGGGAAGACTGGCTGTCCCATAGGAAAACACCAGGTTACACTATTACAACTTATAGGACTTTATTCCAGTGCGGGAGCAGCTAGAAAAATGATTCAAGGGCCGATTTTAATAGTGATAATAATGCTCAAATCATATTGTATATTACTATTTTGGAAAGTACACTTTTAAAAAGTTATCATTTTCCTGACTAAAACCAAAAGGGCTTTCAGCCAGTGTCCTGTTGTCACCTGACTCCTGAAGGCTTCCCTGTGGTAAGATATGCATTGTTCCCAGACAGCAAACAAAGGGCTCTGGTGGACTCCTTTGTCAGGATTGCCTAGGTGGATGTGCCCAGTCCCTTCCTCAGCTTTAAAAGATGCCTATCTTGCCAATGGCAGATGATGCTCACACCTAGCCATGCATCCCCTTTTTTCTCTCAAGTGAGGCTGGCACCAAAACCAGTGGGAGTAGAGGAACTGACCAGAACTGATTTAGAGGTGCACAATGGCTTGCTCTACACTCACAGCCTGCCACTGGCCTAAACATAGATCCCACAGGCGACTTCTCTTCAGAGCCCTTCTTAACCAATGAAGATCAGAAGAAGAACTGCCTTGCTGACTGAACCCTAAAGGAAGTCTCGACTAACGTGCCTTGAACCCCTGGACCACAGAACTGACTTTAAGGGTCAGTTGGATGATCTCCTGTTTGATCTACATGGACACAACAAGTTTCCAAAGTCTTCTGACCCTACAACTACACAGCTAATCAGTTTAAACTGGACCTACCCTGGACCCTACTGCTGACCTCTGTTGGAGTGAGTCCTAACTCCAAGCAATGCCCTCCAGGTCTTGAACCCTTGGCTTGTGTTAAAGTGTGCTCCCCCTGTTTCGAAACGGCAAGAAGTGCAAGTCGCAGCCATTGATGTTGAATCGCTGTTCGGCCTTAGCTTGCTGGTTTGCCTTGATGAAGGAGATCAGACTACCAGAAAGGTTTCTAAGTTCATATGTAGAGGGTTTGATTGGGAATGACACCAAGCAGCATCCGATTGACCTTGAGGCCTACCCAGGCATTTACTTCGCCAACTCAGAGCTTTCCTGCCTTCGTGGATGACCACACCGGGACCCCACTCTTTAGGAACCAAACATTGTCAAGCCCAGCTTTGAATCCAGCTTGCATCTTGACCCATTAACGACTCATGGCTGACCACTTTTTCTCCATAAAAGTTTCTAAGTTAGAAGTTAAGCTTTTCATCGGGATTAACCTGCTCCGTATATCTGACTTGTGCTCTTGTGACCTTAAGTTTTGACTTTGACCTAGTCTAGTGCAACCAGATAAACACAGTAGATTCTTTGTGTTTTTTGGCACTATTCGTAATTTATTAAAATGTTTTCAAATTTTCTAAATTGGTTTAGGACTTTTCTTGTGTTGGGTTTAAGTGAAAGTGAACCATCCCTTCCTACTAAGCTACCCCAAAGTGTTTCTGGGACCAATTCACCACCCCACTGGGCTGGTGCACAACTGGCTACCGTTGGTCTAAAGAACAAAAGCTTCCTATACCTCAAGTTAATGAAGTTAGACAAACCTTGCCAGCTGTTCTTCCTGTGCTGATATGTATCACTTTATCTACCACCAGTGCATCCTGTCACCAGGCTTAAGCCACTGTCCCTGTTCTGGGAACAGTTTTCACAACTACTGATGGTCATGCATTGGCAGAAAAGCTGCTGTCAGACATATGCAAATTAGTCTCCAGAAGTTAACTTTACCATTAGATTGGATTTTAAATACATACTCAAATATTGTTTAAATCATTTTTCTAGCTCATCCCAAACCTGAGATAACAGAATTAATATTACAGTCTGAATCGTAGATCTTCTCAAAGGGCAGTGAGGAGGTTTTTGTGCATTAATCAACTTTGTGCATTATTAATATGTGCAGACTATTATTTACACTCAAATTTTCTTGTGTATACTCACATGATGCTATTTCTTTTTAAATGATTTTGATATTACCTGTTAAAGTACACTTTCCTGGCTTATGCTAACTGGGTCCCAGCTAGTCCTTGATGACATCTTGTTCAAAATGGATGTCTCATCATGTTTGTGCTCTATTATTACTGCTGCATGTAGTCAAGCAAGTCATGATTGTTTATTTCCATTTCACACTGTTCTCCAAGACGACTCTCTAACATGGACTCACTATTGTAACATTTCTCCAAGGACCTTCCACTTGCATGTGGCATCTTTTTATATGCAGAGCTCTCCGCCCTGAATGCGGAGTCCCAGCAGCCATAACATTACTATTAATGAGATTAAATTCATAGTTTGTGAATATAAAAAAAAGGTTAACTTACACAAAAACGTAAGTTTACCTTTGTGAATCAGGCCAACAGTTTGGTGCCCTAGACCAACAGACTCCTATGCAGAATGTGCAAAATCAAGGACAGGTCTGTATGAATATGCCCGTAGCTCTAGCAGTGCAGCAAAATATGAGAAACAAGATGCTATATAATCCAGAGTCCCATCATAATCCATAGATCCTAAGCAATGATTTTAAACAGTTTTCGTCAGAGACAAATTCACAATGACGGTGTCTGAGGGGAGTATGAGATTTGCATGCTTGGTGCATTTGTAGAGGTAGACTTGAGTGTCCCATATGTATATGGTGAGGTGAATGGCCATCTCGTATAATTTTTGATCGATAATGGTGTGACCTGCTCTATAGTTTGTTCTGTGAAGGTCCAAAACCTACCCCACTTTAGAAAAAGAGGTCCAAGATGTAGGCATTAACTATAAATGAGGCAAGGATTCAGATGAAAATTGCTTGCATGACCTACAAAGCCCTACACTTCAACACACCGAAGTACCCAGCTGACAAACTGGAACTGTCCGGCGGTGGCAGATCATCCTGAAGCACCAGCACCTTACTGTTAAAACCTCAAAACTTTTCGAAAAATAAAACCTACAACCGAGCCTTCTCTGGATTGGCCCCTATAATCTGGAACTCCCTGCCCCCTGAAATCAGACTGATCCCTTCAATCACTTCATTCAAAAAAGAAGTCAAACTGCTTTTAATGAACAAGTCTCTGAACTAAACCCACTGACTCTTTCTCTGGATACTGATATGACGCAGTTCTCCAACCAAGGCTTGCAAATGCCGTCTGAGTCCTGGTTTATAACTCACTGTCTCACTCTTGATTTTCAACGGACAATGTCAGCGTTTATGTTTCTTGGTTATCTATTTTCTACTTATTGAACTATTTGTAAAGCGCTCTGATACCCTTCTAGGGTCAAGTTCGCGCTATATAAAACTTTATAAATAAATAAAAATAAATAGATAGATTATTAAACAGGTTACGGTAGATGTCCCAGTTACAACAGGGTCAATGGAAAACAGTCACCAGTTCATACTGTGTGATTTGAGTCCTGTTAATTTACTTGGCAGGGACTCACTTTGCAAGATGAACACGTGTGATTTACTGCAAACTGGATGGTGTTGCAGTTGACACCTAAGATGAAGATTCTTTTTTTTTTTATTGCAAGACTCAAGAGTTCAGTTGGGTCCAGTTCTTATGAAAGATGACCTGAGACTCAAATTTTGAGCTGGAGTTTTTTATGAACTTGATCAGAGACTATTTTGTCCTTCTGCCCGTGAGTATGCAACAGTTCTGCACACTGATTCTCATATTGAAACTGGCTACTAGTAAATTCATTAGGATCTTTACCAAGGACTACACTCTCACCAGCTTCACCATCTTCTCCAACGTCTCCCCCCTCTGGATCCACGATGCAACTTGAGCTTGACTCTGGTTGCCATCACCACTTCTTCTCCCTCTGTCTTCACTCTATTTGCATGAGCCATGTGGATCCATGCTCTAGCACACTTTACAGAAGTGTTAGTCACAATTATGACTTGATGTGTCCCTTTCACCTTGGCTCAAGGCAGCTCTTGAGAACATGCTACTTGATCAGGATCCAGTTACCTGGTTGCAGTGAAAGGCACGAGTATTTTTTGTGAGTGCTGTTGCCAAATTCACCGGATGAGAGACAGATTTCACCCCATCAGCCAGACTTTTACAGTAACCTAATACAGTATCATCAGTTATTAATACAAATGTTGCTGAAGGAATGCACACAACTCTCATAGCTCTGCCCATCAAATATTTCATGGAGCAATCTTTTTGTCTGGAGTTCTTCTGGCCCTCATAAGAACAAGTGGAGGCGTATCTGGGCATTTAAGATTTATGGAAACACACACTTTAGCAAGCCTAATTTTGATAGTACCATTCACATTCTTTATGACTCCTGATGATTTTGGACAGTAACTACAGTGATACATTCATTCGATGTATAAAACAGTATACAACAACTTTAGGTTCTCATTTTTAAAATGAGTCCCACGATCTGTCTCAACAGAGGTTGGCAGGTCAAATCTCAGTATTAACTCTCTCAACAACAGTTTAGCCAAAATAATACTGTCACTTCTACAAGTTGAGTACAAGCAGGTATTTCAATAGAACCTGCTTGAAGACTAGTAAATGGGCCTTCTGGTTTGCTTATATGACTGACGGCAACCATTGTCTTCTTTTCCTGATTAAATCTCTGGCAAGTAACAAAATTCTGACACACATCTTCTTCTACACTTCGAAACTTTGTATTATGCCCGGTGATATTTCCTCCTTAAAGTTTGTATGCCAGTGCAATTACCTGGTCATTGAAAGTACATGAAATCTGGGAGTACATACTGATGTTCTGGAGTAACCCAAAATTAATTATACATTTTCTTACAAGCAGTTAATTCCCACTTCTTCTCGGTATCTGGTACTTCCTCCTGGAGGTCCCTTAATTCACTTTATGTGGTCTGTATCAGATTTAATAAAAAACTATTGACATGATTTGCATATTCAACAGTCCTTACATTGGCTTCACATTGTCCTGATTCTTTCACTGTGATCTGCTCATTTAATTTCACCATTGCAGATGCATAGGCATAGTACTTTGCCACATGAGCCGCACAATTGCTGCCCATTGTGACTGTCATAACCAGTGTTGTGGATGTACATTTGACCAGTGCAATTTCTCTTGATTGCTTCATTGCTTCAAAGAGATGTCGTAAAATATATTTGTGTCCATAACTGCCCAAAATCGGGTACCACTCCAAACCAATACTGGTGTTCATGTAAATTGTCATGTTCACTTCATCCACTAAGCAGCAAGCCCTTGTCAGAGCAAGCACTTCTGCCACTTGTGCTGAAGTTGTATCAGACAAGTATGATGCTTTGGTGATTTTAGAAACGGAACAGACTGCATAAGCAGCTTTTAGAGATCTTTGGGAAAATGAAAGGTCAAAGTCAATCAGCGAAAAACAGAAGCAATTGAAATTGATTCTGAGAATAGTGACAGTGAATCCCATGTTGCCAAGAGACCAACAAGAAGGAGAATCCCCAACTGAAAGTAAACCTCACCTGAATCCAATAACTGTGTTCGACAAAAAAGAGAAAGAAGAGTCAGATGCTCATGTCTAGGATCCAAAAAACTGTTGCAAATTCATTTTTGAAGATGAATAAGAAGACAAAGAATAACTTTGAATTATTTTGCAAATCCTGATGGTCATGAAAATATGAAACTCATGTTTTGAACTCTACAAAGTATCCAGATGAAGAAATAGAGTCTAGAATCTTTTGACTAATTAAGCGAACTGATAAAAATAGACATTTGAAGTCTGATTTTTATATTTGACTATTGCTTTATAAAAAAAGTAGAAAAGAAGACTTATTATTGTTTTGAAAATAAAGAGTTTCCTAAAGACTGTTGTTTGAGTCCTGAATTCGTTTTGATTTTTGTTTTTTGATCTCACTGGAAATGGCATACAGCATATGCTGTGTAATTGTTACCACAAATTCACTAATAGTGGATAATAATAGCTTTCATTGGCCTACTGTTGTGCCTAAATTCTCTGATTGGATATGTTTCTCCACAGCTTGCATTGACTGCAATTTATAATAAAATTAGCCATAACACATTGACACATAGGGAAAATTTAGTGAATAACTTTAAAAATAATATATATGCAAATATATTGCACGAGTATATAGAGGCAATAGGGGTTAGCAACTTTCTAGTATGTACGTTCCTTCCTTCTTCTGCAGGTGTAGGAGCTACCTATGTCCAACTGCCAATGACCTATTGCCTGTCTTGTAATGATTTGTTAGTTTTTTTAATAAGCAACTGTTTCTGTTGCCATAATTTTCGGATTTCAGTGATTTGCTGGAAAATCTTCCTGTTTCTGTAAATCCTGGGTATTTGGTAACTTAAAGTAAATATTTTGATTCAGTTGCCAAAACTAAGTTGGATATTAAATTATTGAAGAGGAATATGTGTGCAAATTGAGCAATGAGGAACATGAGTTTATTAAAGAATATGAGAGAAGAGTAAACATTTTAAAGGACTGAAAGGGTGAAAATAAAATCAGAGAACAGATTAAGGCTGAAGATCAATTTAGAAATTCAAATTTGCATCCAAGTGTGAGAATGCAGCATGAAAGAGATGGTGAATTATGCATGATGTTTCAGGATCCTACAGGAGTTAAGTCAATAGAGTTTGTGTGAAAAAGTGAGCGTGAAAGAAGTTATGCTGTTAGTGGTGAGTTTCTTGCTGGTGAGGAACCAATACTCAAAGGAATTTACTATGCGTGTGGTGTGACTGCCTATTTTAACCTACCTCATAATTCAACCTACCTCATAATAAAGTTGGTTCCTGTTATCTAGCTTGATTTCCAAGGGTTTTCCCAGTGAATGAGATGAGCGATGCTGTTGGATTGAAGAGAGTAAAACAAGGTTTTGAACGGATTGTGCTAGATGTATTAGGGGCTATGGTTCCATCTAGTGCATTTGCGAGAATTAGGAGATTATCAGCATTTGTTATTCAGCTCACTTTTAACACATTAATGAAAAACTCAGCTAGACTTTAATGCCATCTTGTACAAAATGGATGTCTCGACTCTATAACATGGATTCAGTATTGTATCTTTTCTCCAAAACGTTCTGCTTGCATGAGGTATTGCATTCATTCACAATGGTTCTTTGTTGTTTAAGTAACTAGTTTGTTCTGACACCTCAGGATGATATTAGGTCACAGGGTTCTGAAACAACAGTCATGTAGGTTGTTCTTGCTTAGATGGTAGGGCTATATGACAATTTTAAAGTCTTATTTCTGCTGCATTGAAAATGTATTTTATTTCTTCACACTTTGATGAATCTGCACTTCACATGCTTCTCAATGTCTATGAGAAGATTTCCTAAACAAACCCTCTATTTTGAGGGTGAGCCAGAGACCTTTCCTATGGTACTATGGATTCTGTCCAATTTCTCACAGGCTTTGCTACATATTGAGACTTTGCAGTTAAATGAGAATTGCTGCATCAGCACTTTAATTATCCTGTATTGTACCTTGTAAATACATTTCCAAAACCACCCTAAAACTCACGTATTGAGTGATTCTTTTCTCATTTAACTATATTTTTGGTATTCTGATGTTGCACCTTATCTTGGGACACATTGCATCGTGGAATTGAGGTTCAGCACTGTCCCAGATCTAACTACCCATGGGAGTACTATTTCAATGACTGTGAGGTGTATGATTTTAGGGGTACAGCGTGCCCACAGCAGCCAGAAAATAGGGTTTTGGGGGTTGTCACTGCAAGGACATGGTCACATAAAAGTTCTATATGTCCCACTTTTAAATACCATTCACCCTACCCGGTGAGCTACAAGGCTACTTAGGGGTGACTTATTAATATTTAAAAGGAATGTTTTCACTTGTCCAAAGGTTTTTTTTGATAGTTTAGGCTGCAGGTTTAACCTGCAGCAGTCAGACTACAATGGTAATCCTAAATCCATGTTTTCCTTTGCTACAGGATGGCTCGGAAGTGCACCTGTGACCTTTCCAAGCCATGGGTGTATTTTGTACCACATACTATGGCTTTATAGGAAAGTTGAATATGCCAATTTGGAGACAGAGAATTGCATACGTTTGTTGGGCTCAGGGCACATGCACTGGGTCAGGTTAGCAGTATCCTAGTTCAGAGTGTCACAATCCCACAAAAATCAGCTGCATTAGCCAAAAAATAGGGGATATCATGACATAAAGAACACTCTTTCTCTCTCTCTCTCTCTCTTTCTCATGGATAGATAGATAGATAGGATTCACTGAAAAAGCAAAGGATAAAGGGATGCTATAGTTAGGTGTTGAAGTAGGTAAAAACTAATATTTAAAAACCAATAAACCTCTGAAATTAATCAGTTTTAGTTTAGTGAGCTAACTATAACTTGTGCCCTTGTCATGCATTTTAATCTCTCATGACGTTAAATTACATCAAGGATGAGATCACTGATGATATTATTCAATCATTCTGACACCGTCCTACTGGGTTTATGGACTTGAAGTAATTCAACACGCTGCACCTGTAGAATATTTTCTGTTCACCCTAAGTGGTATTACCTTCTTAAAAACTTCACACAACCCACAATTTTATGTCAGGAGGTTGACAGGTATACATGTGCTATTGCAGACCCTAGGTTCCCACCATTGGACAAAGAACAAAGGTCAGGATTTGCAGGTGGGTGACCAACTAATGGCCAAATATTTCACATGAACTGCTAATTTGGTTGCTGTATAACAGTGGTTGTAAAGTCTTGAGTCAATGAAGAATGGTGGACTATGTCGCCATTCAAATTCGCCATACAGAGTTGACACTGTTACATTACCATGATATTCCATGCAAAGTAGCAAGTCTCAATGTAATATGCGACCAGTAACACATCATTCATTCTCTCATTTATCATAGATTACATGTTACATATATATATGTATATATATATATATATATATATATATATATATATATATATATATATATATATATATATATACATATATATATATATTCACTGAAAAAACCATAGGTTTTAGGGACAGTTATAGTTACAAATTAGCATTTAAAAAACCTTTGAAATTTACTGAAAAAACCATAGGTTTCAGGGACGTTATAGTTACAAATTAGCATTTAAAAAACCTTTGAAATTCACTGAAAAAACCATAGGTTTTAGGGACAGTTATAGTTAGTTGGACATTGCACTCGTACAAAACCCGTGAAATTCCCCGTTATAGTTAGTCCAGGTAACTATAACTCGCGCCCCGCAATGCACTGCTGATGACGTCACTTATTACATCACTCATGACATGGTCAGTGACATCACTGATGACATCACTGATGACATCTCAAATGACATCACTGATGACATCATCCAGTGACTGTGTGTTTCTGTAAAGTTTAAATATTTTTAATATATATAGGAAAAGACGTATTGAAGAATGAGTGGGTTTTTTTTTGGAGTCGCGCACCGGCAGCGTACCTTACAAGATCAGTGCGCGAATTGTACCCGCCATTTTCTTAAAGTCGTGAAGGATCCGCGTAGGGTGTGCGATGGGTGCGTGTATTATAGTTACGTGATATGCGTATGTTACGTGTTGTGTGCGATTAGTATGCGACCGGTTCGCGCTTCCTACGTTTACACATTCGTGACAGATGCGCATTATACTACGTGGCTCTTGCGCGGACACGCGCCCCGCGTGACGTCATATGCGTGCTGTACGCGCTGTGTACGCGACTCCCGCGAATTTTTATATGTTCTAAAATGACATATATATGTCTTTAATACACATATTAGGGCCAGACATTATCTTACTTATGCATAAAAATAATATATTTTTACATGTAATAAAGTTATTTTACTTTTAAATGCAATTTCGCTACTTCGCGTTGGGTGCGTGCTGCGTGTGCGCACGGTACGCGGATCCCATGTGACTTGAAAAAAAAACTTTTGATTGGTTGATAACATTTCCCATTGTAACTATTGAAGGACCCCACCCATTTCCATCATTCTTCTTTGAGCTTCTTTGGAGACACATCTCTGCATTCAAGAAGAACAGGTATAGCTCAAATAAGAAGATGGCTTCTACACAACAGCAACAACAGGAGTCAGAACATTCTTCAGAAGAAGAATTTGTGCAAGAGGACCCACGTCCACAAAGGCATGTATCGGTGGTGTGGAAGTTTTTCACTTTTCCAGAGGGCCAAAAGAAGGTTAATGCCACGAAAGTCAGCTGCCGGATCTGTGAGAGGGTGCTGTCTAGAGGTGT
>CAWUFW010017859.1:0-245602 GCA_963921515.1 Calotriton arnoldi
ATTGTGGGTGCCACACACATATATGTGTGGCACATGTGCTAGGGGGTCACATTGTATGTTCAAAGTCATGTTCGGTGTTGTAGGCATTTGACACAGCCTGCTCACACGCTTGTCATGGTGGTGGGGGATGTCTTAATCTTGCATTCCCTAGGTTGTGGTGTGCTTGTTGTGTCATGCATTGTCCATCCTATGAGTGGGGGTGGTAGTAGTGGTAGGCATCCTGCCCCCTGGCTAAGGGTGGTAGTAGTGGTAGGCATCCTGCCCCCCCTGGGTGAGGGTGGTAGTAGTGGTGGGCATCCTGCCCCCCTGGCTAAGGGTGGTAGTAGTGGTGGGCATCCAGCCCCCCCTGGCTAAGGGTGGTAGTAGTGGTAGGCATCCTGCCCCCCCTGGGTGAGGGTGGTAGTAGTGGTGGGCATCCTGCCCCCCTGGGTGTGGGTGGTAGTAGTGGTGGGCATCCTGCCCCCCTGGGTGAGGGTGGTAGTAGTGGTGGGCATCCTGCCCCCCTGGGTGAGGGTGGTAGTAGGGGTGGGCATCCTGCCCCCCCTGGCTAAGGGTGGTAGTAGTGGTGGGCATCCAGCCCCCCCTGGCTAAGGGTGGTAGTAGTGGTAGGCATCCTGCCCCCCCTGGGTGAGGGTGGTAGTAGTGGTGGGCATCCTGCCCCCTGGCTAAGGGTGGTAGTAGTGGTGGGCATCCAGCCCCCCCTGGCTGAGGGTGGTAGTAGTGGTGGGCATCCTGCCCCCCCTGGCTAAGGGTGGTAGTAGTGGTGGGCATCCTGCCCCCCCTGGCTAAGGGTGGTAGTAGTGGTAGGCATCCTGCCCCCCGTGGGTGAGGGTGGTGGAAGTGGTAGGCTTCCTGCCCCCCTGGCTAAGGGTGGTAGTAGTGGTGGGCATCCTGCCCCCCTGGGTGAGGGTGGTAGTAGTGGTGGGCATCCTGCCCCCCCTGGCTGAGGGTGGTAGTAGTGGTGGGCATCCTGCCCCCCTGGCTAAGGGTGGTAGTAGTGGTAGGCATCCTGCCCCCCCTGGGTGAGGGTGGTAGTGGTGGTGGGCATCCTGCCCCCCCTGGGTGAGGGTGGTAGTAGTGGTGGGCATCCTGCCCCCCCTGGGTGAGGGTGGTAGTAGTGGTGGGCATCCTGCCCCCCTGGCTAAGGGTGGTAGTAGTGGTGGGCATCCTGCCCCCCATGGCTAAGGGTGGTAGTAGTGGTAGGCATCCTGCCCCCCTGGGTGAGGGTGGTAGTAGTGGTGGGCATCCTGCCCCCCTGGCTAAGGGTGGTAGTAGTGGTAGGCATCCTGCCCCCTGGGTGAGGGTGGTAGTAGTGGTGGGCATCCTGCCCCCCTGGGTGAGGGTGGTAGTAGTGGTGGGCATCCTGCCCCCTGGCTAAGGGTGGTAGTAGTGGTGGGCATCCAGCCCCCCTGGCTAAGGGTGGTAGTAGTGGTAGGCATCCTGCCCCCCTGGGTGAGGGTGGTAGTAGTGGTGGGCATCCTGCCCCCCTGGCTAAGGGTGGTAGTAGTGGTGGGCATCCAGCCCCCTGGCTAAGGGTGGTAGTAGTGGTAGGCATCCTGCCCCCCCTGGGTGAGGGTGGTAGTAGTGGTGGGCATCCTGCCCCCCCATAGTGAGGGTGGTAGTAGTGGTGGGCATCCTGCCCCCTGGGTGAGGGTGGTAGTAGTGGTGGGCATCCTGCCCCCTGGCTAAGGGTGGTAGTAGTGGTGGGCATCCAGCCCCCTGGCTAAGGGTGGTAGTAGTGGTAGGCATCCTGCCCCCCTGGGTGAGGGTGGTAGTAGTGGTGGGCATCCTGCCCCCTGGCTAAGGGTGGTAGTAGTGGTGGGCATCCAGCCCCCTGGCTAAGGGTGGTAGTAGTGGTGGGCATCCTGCCCCCTGGCTAAGGGTGGTAGTAGTGGTGGGCATCCAGCCCCCTGGCTAAGGGTGGTAGTAGTGGTAGGCATCCTGCCCCCCTGGGTGAGGGTGGTAGTAGTGGTGGGCATCCTGCCCCCCTGGCTAAGGGTGGTAGTAGTGGTAGGCATCCTGCCCCCCTGGGTGAGGGTGGTAGTAGTGGTGGGCATCCTGCCCCCCTGGCTAAGGGTGGTAGTAGTGGTAGGCATCCTGCCCCCTGGGTGAGGGTGGTAGTAGTGGTGGGCATCCTGCCCCCCTGGGTGAGGGTGGTAGTAGTGGTGGGCATCCTGCCCCCCTGGCTAAGGGTGGTAGTAGTGGTAGGCATCCTGCCCCCTGGGTGAGGGTGGTAGTAGTGGTGGGCATCCTGCCCCCCTGGGTGAGGGTGGTAGTAGTGGTGGGCATCCTGCCCCCCTGGCTAAGGGTGGTAGTAGTGGTGGGCATCCTGCCCCCTGGGTGAGGGTGGTAGTAGTGGTAGGCATCCAGCCCCCTGGGTGAGGGTGGTAGTAGTGGTGGGCATCCTGCCCCCTGGCTAAGGGTGGTAGTAGTGGTGGGCATCCTGCCCCCTGGGTGAGGGTGGTAGTAGTGGTAGGCATCCAGCCCCCCTGGGTTGGGGTGGTGGCGCGCATTCAGGCCCCTGTGTGCATATGTGGCATTGGTGATGGGCATCCCGCCCCTATGGTGCTGCTGTTGCTGGTGTAAGTATATTCAGATTCCCAGTGTATGTGTGTGATGTGTGGTGTACGTGTTGTATGTGTTTTGTGGTTGGTGTCTGACTTACCTTCTGCGCCGTACGCGTCCGTGCCTGTTCCGGTAGTAGATGTAGAATATTGGTATGATCGGGACGAAGGGATTCATGGTTGGTTCGTGTCGTTCGTCCTTCTCGTTGCTTCGCTCGTCCTCGCCGCTTGGCTTCGTCCTCGTCGCTTCGCTTCGTCCTCGTCGCTCGCGTCGTCCTCGTCTGTGCCGTGTTCGTCTCGTAGCCGTGGATCGTGTTGTGGCGCGATTCGGGGCTTATGTGCGCCTCTCCCGGATGCTTTGACGTGCCGTGCGTAGCGACGGGTTCGGCGCGTACGGAAGCGCATCGTACTTGTCCGGCCGGACGGGGCTGCATTTTCCCTTCCGTGCGACTCGATTCGGCGTTTCCGGATTCGCCTCGGTCGGAGAACAGGACCTGGTTTGGGTGAGTACGGCTCGGCCGGAATTTTTGCTGTTGTGCGCATCGTACTTGCTCGTTCGGTGTGCTGTACGGATCGGTCGGGAAACAGGCTTTCGCATGGCTTTTTTCCCGACCGAATAGTATTGGGTGCGCCTCCGACCGAGATCGGAATCGACCCCTAAATCTCTCCCTAACAGGTTCACAGGACTTGAATCACAAACAACAAATTGGTGCTCCTCTTCAAAGGATCATATTTTTACTGGTACCCTTTCAGAAACTGGATTTTGAATCTGTTTATTACTTACTCCTACAACTTGGATTGTTTTTCCCAAGAGAGGTAAGTCTGGGACTTCCACTGTTCTAACTGCGGACCTGGTAGCACCGGTATCGGATGACAAGTGATATGGGGTGGCCATAAACCTCTGCATCTACATATGGACCACTCTGGTCTACCTGTAAGACTGCGCCAAGTATGCAATCTTCTTCCTCTCTCAGGCACCATCATTGGGAATTATCTGAATCAAAACCATTGTTGGAAGGTATTCTGGTTTGGGTTCTGGAATTGTGTCATAGCATTCTGAAATTGATTCGGATTCATTTTTGGCATTTGATTCAAATAAAATCTAGGATTCCCCATCTATGCAGGAGCGAATGGCATCATTGGGACCTGTCCCTTTGCTGACATTTGCATTCTCTGACCGGGCACATTTTGCATTTGCATACCTTGTGGCATTTGCATATTTACTCCAGGATGTTCAGGATGATATTGAAATTCCCTCATTCAATGCCCAATTTTATGACAAATGTGACAAGCTGTAATCTTTTTCATATCGGCACTATCTGATCTAGATCCTGTAATCACAGGAACAGCTCTACATCTTCCCTGTGACATGGGCATACCTCCTTGATTTCCTTGGAAACCTGTTTGTGGCATCACAACGCCCTTCATATTTCCTTGGTTCCCTAAAAGCAGGGGTTCTGAAAGCCTTTCTGAGCCAGCTTTGTCTGAGCCAACATGAATTTTTCTTTATCTTTTTCTGCTTCATGTCTAACTCATCGCTACAATATTTAGCATGTCTCAGGACTTTTTTGAGTGACTTATTCTGACCAGCAGATCACACTTTGGGCTATGTGCAAACAGATTTATGGCTTCAGCCCTAGTACAAACTGGGATACAAAAATCCCCATATCCTATTCTTCAGGATATTTACGTCCACTCTGTTGCTGGAATATCTGCAATAATCTCTCATAATATTCATGCAGTCTCCTTTGGCTCCAGCGTAGTTCTTTTAATTTTGAGCCAATCCAGATCTTTCAGAGGCACTCTTACCTTCAAAAAGGTAATAACTGCTTCATTCTTCTCCATCACTATAAGAAACGGCGCATTTGTCCCTGCCATTCTCGCTGGTTCCTCTCTAGGCCACTGCGCATCAGTTTTACATTCAGCCCATAAATCTGCAGGCATTACATTGTCAAAAATGTATTCAAATCTGTACACAGTACCTTTTAAATCTTTACAAACCTTTCAACTTGTGCATACCACTACATCGGCTTGTCTCTTAATTTGGGAAAATTGTTTGTAAATACAGCCAAATCACCACGGCTCCAAGGAACATCGACATATGTTCCGCTTGCTATTTCTCAAAGTGGATAAGCTGCAGCTTCTTCCTCACTCCCTTCATCTTGCTTCCTGCAATAGCTGCTTCCCTCTTTTTCTTCTCATGTTTATTGACCCATTTGACTTCTAATTTTCCAAACTCACCCCACTTGCAGATGCACTTAACCAATTCTATAGTATGCTATCACAGTCCTGTAATCCTCATGTTCTCAAATGCAAGGTCATCTAATTTAACCCTATAGCTTCTGTGTAGATGCACATTTTTTGTAAGATCTTTCTAATTTTCTGAGCAAGTTCAGTTAATTTGTCAAGAGTTAAAGCAGCTCTCCTCGTAACTTCCTTGCACAGGTACATTAATTCTTTCCTTTGATACTGCTCTAAGTGTTCGAACTCTAGGCACCCCATTATTATTTCTTCCAATTCATTTTTTCAGTTGAGAGATATTTATAGGCCTTTCTTTTTCAATCTCTGATTTCGCAGGTATCCCCACATTCTCTGCCTTACTAGATCTTGCTGTTTCCTCAAACCAAGCTGGTATATATCCCTCCTCAAACGCAACTATTTCTTCTTGTGAGATTGGAGCTGCAAGTACTATCACACCCCCATCTATAAGGGCTTGCACCATTAATGGTGGCTTCCAGGCAACTATCTGTGAGTTCTGGGAAGTTGGGACAAATCCTGAAGTGGATAGTCCTCCAGTAATTGTTTGAGTTTCAGGTCTAGTTTCTACAAGCGGAAGAACACTGGCTACTACCCGCTGTAGAGATGGAGTACTAGTAACAGGTACTGGGCTATACAGGGCACCATGGCTGTAGAAGTCACTGTTGGAACGGCAACTTGTGGTCGAGCGACTTCTGGTGGAGCAAATTGCAATATCTGCAAAGGTCATGCAATTTGGGATGCACTTGGCTGTACTGGAGTGGCAGCATTATAGAACTAGTACTAGCGCCTGTGCCACTCTGCTCTGCTGGTGTCTTGTGTGGTGGAAGTCTTGAAGTCAACATCTGTTCCAGTATTTCATCTCCACAATCAGTATCTGACTCACCATCTTCCTTCGTACTGGATTCTTTGCCTAGTCCCCTCTTAGCAGTCTCTGAAGTAAGGAATCTAGTACCTTCTATAATACCTTTCCTCCGTCTACCTGGTTCTTCATCCCATTGGGCATTTGCGTAATTCTCCGCTGCCCTACTTGTCCTCCTCTGGTATTTTTCCCTCTCCTTTTCCCTGGCCACTCTCCAATACATTAAATGCTTCATACTGAAGGGGTCTAGTTGGTGGCTTCATCCCAGTAATTTTTCTGTCAAATGATCAAGAATTCTGGTGTTTAATGTCCCATATCTAGGAAACCTCAAAGCACCCTCTTTCTCAGTAATGCTTCTCCATTGGCGAAGCCAAGCATATGTATTTACCCCATGTTCACTAGTCATAATGTATGCAGGCGTGCCCTCAGGAGGTGCATCTTCACCTTTGCGTGCTGGAATAGTAACATCATCTTTCACCAACTTTTTAAGATCTTTAAACCATTTCATAATGACAATTTAAATCTGAAACAACACCATTTATCAAATGTTATGATTTTGTTTCTGTATACGTATAATTTCTGCTAACCTAATTAAATTCCAGCTATTATTTCTGCAATTTTTCTCAATTCTTCAAACTTTGCTTGCTCTTACTAAAGAAATAAAGTTTTGCATACACATTAGAATCTCTTAAGCATTCGTCAATGAAGCCTCGATCAGTGTGAAATCACCCCGATCAATGCAGCTTCTCGAATTTGCACCACTTGGTTCAACTAACACTGATTAATATTAATTAATCACAACAATTTAACACTATGTTACTGATGCAGATGATGGTACCTCACACACCACACCTTAAAATCTCTGCAAACAAGTTTTTAATTATTATTTTATCTCAGGATCTTTCGACTACAACAAGTCTAGAATCTTCTAACACCTTTTTTTGACCACTTGTCAGACTATATTTCCTCACCCATAGATTCTAATCAACATTCATCCAATCCAGAGAAAATACACAATCAATGCCACAACACATTTGCCCTATTAATACTCACACCTACTAACCACCTTCGAGTACCGCTTTGCTTGATCTTCAAGTCCTGGACATTGGATTCAGGAGTCAGGAATTTTATAATTATCGTCTGGGTACTATTTTATAGCTACATTCAGGGTGTATCAGCTATCCTCTGCGACCAGATTTGCTAGAGTGGAAATCTCACAAAAATGTCCACAAATGCCAACACTTTAAACTTACTTGGAGAAATTGAAAGTTCCGCGCCTTTCTAGCCCAATGAATCTTTGCTACCGTTTTCGACAGGAGCATTATACAATAAAGATGTCAATAATTACATTTGATGTTCAGTCAATTTATTTTCTCATCTTAGTCAGAATTTTTGTTCTTTAATTCCAATTAGTGACAAATCGATTACAGAAATAATAAGAAATAAGATTGGTTAGGACAACCATAGAGAAATAAAACAACGTATTCCATTCAGAGTATAGTCCCTATTCTAAACTAAAGGACCTATCCTATCTTAACAAGAACCCATAAAGAGTTCCTTCTGGAAAATAGCAAGTAGATTTAGAAGCAAGGACAAATAACTGATAGGAAAATTGAACTCCCCATAAAGGGTAGTTCTGGAGACTCAGCCGAGTTCTCCGGACAATTGCAGTAGCAACCGTCAAAAAGGGTGAGAAGGAAAGAATCACAGCAGTAGCTGTGATCACCTTAAAACAGAAAAGTCACCACATAAAGCACAAGGAAAACAAAGAAATCACTGTAAGCAGTAACTTATGGCAAGTCAGACTAGCACAGCAACGTGCCAAGGGAAATGGAAGGGTAGGAATGCATAGAATGAGTACCTCTCTACTATATAGAAAGCAGCTAAACATGTTGCAAGAACAGGTGACTATGTCATAGACGTCCAATGGTGAGAGATCTTTTGATGGTTTGTCATCTTCATCCTCGATTCCCATGGTAAACGTCCACATCGGTATGAAGTCAGTTAGAAATGGCCACAACGTATTACAAGAAGTTAAATCTACGAAGGTTCTCATGAGAACCTTTTTCAAGCTTACTCTATTAGCTATCTGGTGTGCCATAATAAGCTACTCTATGAAATCAAACATTCAAAATCTGGTATGTCCTGGTTAGATATCAAAATGTAAGGTACAGCAAGCATTTTCTTTTTATTAATACACTTGTTCTTTATGTATATGTGGCAAAGAAAACAGTCTAATTACAATAAAGTCGTATGGCGTAAGGAAAGAAAAACATTTTTTTTTTCAGGAAACATCACATTTCACAAAAAGTCAAGCCCTAGAATGCGATTATAATGTTAAATCACTATTTTATGAAAAACATTTATTTTCTTAAAGGGATAGAGTAGAATAAATGAATAGTGCAGCCTAGTAAGTGGAGAACAACAGAAATGATACCTTTCTGCAGAAAATAAGCAACATTTTTCTGCTAATATTTATCGGATTTCTATATTATTGTGTGGTGAGATTTTAGTAAAAATGTTCAGCTTCCTCGTGAGGAAGGGAGCAGAGCACACTAGAGTCATCACTGAAGATGGGTAAACCAGAGCAATTGATCCTGCAACACACTTTGGTGGAACAGTCAGAAAGATGGCTCACTGCCAAAATATGGTGATTTTAATGCTGTCTGATCCAATGGAGAAACTGGTAGATTTCAAATAGCTCATTGGCTGAGTTCTCTTTTGCTACCAGGATGGCCATCTTAAATTCACAGGCTAGTAAATGACTATCATTTGGCATCATGAAAGCAGGATTTTGCCCAGTGCATATCAGGGCTCTATTGTTATATTTTATGAGAGCGTGGAGCTAAAACAGCAATGACAAAATATTGCTTGAAATAAATATTGTGTATTAAATATAATGTTCTAAAATTATTATTGCCCCAGCACAGTTAATAATAGAACATCTACACCCAATGGAATAATGGTTTGTAAATGATATTTAGGAAGCAATATTTTGTCATGCAATATTTTTTGATGACAGTGTTCTGACATACATCCTTCATGTGATGGAGTTCTTCAGAGACCCATTTGCGGATCAGAGGGTTAGCAGGGGTTACCAGATTTGCCTTTTTTTTTTAGATGCGAGCCAGTATCGAAGGCATTGGTACAGGGTGATGTAAGGCATTTAGAATGTTTGACGGTCACCTGAAGAGGATAAGGATGTGCTTGGGAAGGCATGCAGTTAGCCATTTCAGTTTCTTACCTATGGGGGTGTGCACTACGCCAGTTTGCCTGCTCACCTTTCTTGTTCACCCAAGTTCTCTTACTGCTCTAACTGGTGTTTTCTTTTAACATGTTACACCTGTTGTATGGAGAATTGTACAACCTTCACTCATCATCTTTCCAATGTAACATATGTTATTTCATCAACTTGTTTTCCAGCAGATATGGAAGCTGGCCCCTCCATTCCATTTGATTCAGATTGAGAGACATAGCTTTACATTAACCATTACCTTCATTATACCAGTGTGGAGTTTGGGATCTTGCCTTTGTTTTGATGAACAGTTCCGTGTGCTCACCTTTCTGCCTTGTGCATTTTGTCTCCACATAAATTTCTACAAACCATAACCTTCCTACCATAACCTTCCTCGATTCACAAGGTAACCTAAGAATAGATCACCATTTTCCTCACCCTTCATAATGCTCTGAGCTGGAATTAAAGTTTCTGAAGGCAAATCCAACAATTGCTGTGCTTTATTATCCCACTCTTGAAGGATATTCTATCAGAGTATAACATTTTAAATACAATGCTACATCATACAATATTGTAGCCAAAATACCGACTACCACAATATAGTGAAAGTAAGTACACATAGGCAGGTACAGATTTACTATTCTTAACTCCATATATATCCACCTTGAAGATTTGTTGATGAGTTCTAAATCTATACTACCTTCATGATGTTGTGGTAGTTGATAATTTGGCTTTGATATTTTGTAGCATAATATTATTTTACATTGTGTTCTGACAAATAGCCTGACCTCAGAATGCATTTGATAGGTATATGGTTATAATGCTGAAAGTAATGCTAGGTATTGTCAATCGTATTGAACAACCTTGTTGTTTCTTACCTCTATTTCAGGACTGTATCTAAAATGAAGGTTCCTTGGCAGTATATGTTTGAGTAAGTATTCTTTAAAATACAGAATTGTAAATCATTTTTACATTTAGATCTGACGGTTTGCTTGCTATTATTTCTCATACAGCAGTTCACCTCATCAGTGATCTGGTCAATTGTCACTGACGCTCTAAAATTATTGCATTTTTCCCTTCCATTTTGCCCAGCTAAGCTCTCTGATCTGTGCATGACGATTTTTCTTAATAATCCATGGACATTAGGAGACAGTCTTGAGGAACTGGTAAAAATCAATTTCTACTATTTCTTAATAGTGGATGAAAAACAACACTTAGAATGAGAACATAGAACAAAGATGTCGTTTGATCACCATGCCCAAACTGCCTCTGTGAGGAATCTTAATTATCCTCAAGGACAGGTTCCAATGTATACACTTGACCTGTAGTAAAAGAGTTTAAGAAAGTGCTCTCTCCTTTGATGGACATATTTGAAATGCATAAGGCAGGTACAAAACAGTTCTACAGTTTAAGAAAGATATTGAGCAATCACGCCAGACTTTTGGGACTGTGTGTTAAAGTTTGAGGGTAAGCTTGCTAGGGTTTGGGTATGCTGAAGAGTGCTCTGTCTTCTAAATATTTTTTTTTTTTTTAATTTCTTTATTGATTTTAAGCATAGGTGACAGTTTCCAACAAAAACAACCAATACCACTTATCTTATTGACATCGCAAGTTGACCAACCATACAGTATACAAATGATCTGAGCAGTGTGCATTAGTGGAGACAGGCTTTTCAGACTAGACCATCTGAATTACGACCTGCATGACCATGTTAGGCCATTTATAGTACATTACACTCGTCAACCCTGAATCCCATTGTCTGCACGATTGGACTCTGTGGCTGGGTCGGGGGTGTTGGCTGGCTCCAGGAGATATGACTGGAGGGGGGCCCAAATGTCTCGAGGGCGGGAAGAGGGTGGTAGAAGTTCAGCATAGGTGGTTAGTTGTTCTTGGCAATAGATAAGGTCATTCAGCCAGACTTTGAATTTGGGTTCCTTTCCCCTGCCCCATCTGCAGGCTACTCGTCGTTTCGCTAGCAAGCGTGCCAGGGAAATGTATTTCCGCAGCGAGGCGGTCAATGCTTTGGTGTATCCTAAAAGTGCGACAAGAGGGTTTTCGGGGATGTGCAGTCCAGTCATTTTATCAAGCGCCCCCAATACCTCCGTCCAGTACCTATGGATGGGAGGACAGTCCCAAGCTAAGTGTCTGAAATCTGCCCCCTCACTCCCACATCGGTCACAGCGATCAGTGTTACGGAGATGAAGGCGCATCAGGCGCGTAGGGGTATAGTAGAGTCGGTGTAAATATCTATAGTGGATGATGCACAAACGGCTGCTAGCAGATATTTTCCTGGTTTGTTGACAGCAGAATGACCATTGATCGTCAGTGATGGGGGATTCTAGTTCTTCCTCCCATCGGGTCCTGGCCGGAAGGGGATCGCGCATGCAGTCGTTTTGAGTGGCGCGGTAAAGCGTTGAAATGGCATGTGCCGGGGTGTCTTTCTGTAGGAGATTATGCAGTGGAGATAGTGTAGGAGGTTCCTGTGGGAAACACGGGGTGAGGGTCTTGACATCCTGTTTCAGGCGGATGTAGTAGAAGCGCTCTAGGGGGGTGGGCGTGGTAGCGCCGAAGAATTCCTCACTGGTGCGAAATGTTCCGTTTGTATACAGCTGCCCCCACGTCTGAATGGCAAGCTTACGAAGGAGATGGCAGCAGCCGCCCTCACGCGTGACCAAAAGATCTAGCCGGCCTCGGAGAGGCAGTAAGGGGGAATATAACGTGGTGATGTGGAGGCGGCGGGCAAGGTCATGCCAAGAGCTGGTGGTGCAGTCTACAGTGGATGAAGCAAGTCGTCGCGGGATGGCGGGCGCGCTTAAATATGCAGAGCAGGGGGTCGGAACATGTAGCCGTCCTCGATTGCTAAGTGAGGCATGTATGGGGGGGGTCCATCCAATACACCGCAAAGTGGGCCTGGGCACAGCTGAAATATAGCTCTAAATCTGGGATCTCAAACCCTCCCGCGCTGAAGGGCCGTGTGAGAATGTCCCAGCGCAGTCTAGCTTGTTTCCCTCCCCAGGTGAGGCAGATGAGTTGAGTTTTTAGGGCTTGGAAGAAGTGTCTGCTGGGGGCATAGGGGATGTTGATGAAAAGGTAGAGCAGCTTGGGCAGGATTACCATTTTTATAAGTGAGGCTCTCCCGGCCATTGAAAGTGGCATAGCGATCCACCTGGTGATTTTATCAGTAAGAAGGTCTAAGACGCGCCCATAATTTGCCGTCATCAAGGCATGACGGTTTCGGGTGACGACTATCCCTAGGTATTTGATTGTGTCCTCACACCAAGCGAGGGGGTAGTCCGGGGTGAACCGTGGAGTTGCCTCAGTTAGTGGAAAGATTTGGGATTTCCCCCAATTAATGTTGATGCCTGAGAGGTGTCCAAAAAGGATGAGCAGCTGTAAAATGGGTTTAAAGCTGTCTTCCGGGTTACGCAGATACAAAGTGAGGTCGTCGGCGTACAGAGAGATCAGTATCTGCCGTTCAGGGTAAATGAGAGCATGGTCACAAAAATGTTGGCGGACTTTGGCGGCCAGAGGCTCAATTGCTAGGGTGAAAAGGAGGGGGGACAGTGGACATCCCTGCCTGGTGCCTATGGCTACGGTGAAGGGGGAGGATCTAGTCCCATTGATCAGGACACTGGCCTGTAGGCCTGTGTATAGTAAGTTTATCCATGCCAGAAAGGGGGCAGGGAAGCCCATGCGCTGAAGGACAAACGCCAAATAGTCCCATTCGAGGGAATCAAATGCCTTGGTGGCGTCAAGAAAGACAGCCACCGCGTTCATGTCAGAATCGATGTCCTGGAGGACAGCGAATAGGGTCCGAAGGTTATGGGAGGTGCCTCTGCTGGGTATGAACCCCGACTGGTCAGGGAGGACCAGGGCAGTCATGAGGGGGCTAATGCGATTCGCAATTAATTTTGCTAAAATTTTAGCATCTATGTTGATGAGGGAGAGGGGCCTGTAGGAGTCACATTGCGTAGGCGGTTTTCCCGGTTTAGGTAAGGATATTATAAGCGCTTCATGCATGGACTGGGGGAGTATGCCCGTCTCTCTAGCCTCCTCATAGACGTGCCGCAGGACAGGGATAAGTATGTGACAGAAAGTTTTATAGAATTCGGCGGGGAGACCGTCTGTGCCAGGGGCTTTGCCAGATTGTAACTGCATTATGGCGGCAATGATCTCGTCGTCTTCGTGATGCGCCAGGAGGAATTCCCTCTGGTTGTCCCCAAGCCAGGCAATTGCGGTATCATCAAAGAAAGGGGTGAAGTCGGCAGGATGCGTTCTGTGTGAGGTGTACAGAGTGCTGTAAAATTGTTTAAAAATGGCAGTTATATCCGCAGTATCTCTGTGTGTGTGCCCTTCCTCAACAGAAATTTCTAGGATAGTATTAGAGAATCTAGGGGGACGAACCAGGGCCGCCAGAGCTTTGCCCGGTCTCTCACCCTCCCCATATCGGCGAGCTTGAAAATATTTCCCTCTGAATTTACATTCCCTTTCGGCTGTCTCTTGGTAGTCAGTGAGGAGTTCAAGGAGTTGCTTTTGTAATTCAGGGGCAGGTGTAGCTTGTAGCAGGGCCTCAGTGTGTTTAAGTTCAGTCTCTAATTTACGGAGTGTAGAACGAATGTCCCTCAATATCCCCCCACTTTTGGCGATGCAGATGCCGCGCACGGTGACTTTAAAAGCTTCCCATACTGTGGAGTATTGTGCAACTGAGTTATCATGATGGGGGAAGAAATCCTCGATTTCTTGTTCGAGTTCAGTTTTAAATACAGGGTCTAAAAGGGCCTGCACGGGCAGGTGCCAAGACAGGTATGGGGAGTCTTCATGAGGGGGCGCTAGCATGAGAAGAACAGGAGAATGATCAGAGTAGGTGCGCGGTAAGTGGGAGGCATGGAGCAGCCACGGAGTTAGGCCCTTAGAGATGAGCCATTTGTCTATCCAGGACCAGGATGAATGGACAGTAGAGAAGCAGGTTCCCTCCCTGTTCAGCGGGTGAAGGTTGCGCCATGCATCTATAAGGCCGTGGTCTGTGACGATGTGATTAAGGGTATGATGTGCATTGGAGTAGTGATGGGGTTGTGGGTGTGAGCGATCTAGAGACGGATCTAGAGTGACATTAAAGTCCCCTCCCCATGCCATATGCGTTGACCCAATGTCCAGTATCTTTCCCCAGAGGACTGGGAAGAATTCAGGGTCATCAGTGTTCGGGCCATAGCAGGAGAGGAGCGTGATGGATTGTGCAGCTAATCTGCCCCATAGAATGCTGTATCTTCCTTGCGGGTCAGCGAGAGCCCCAATGAGGGTAAAGGGGAGTGTGCGCTTGAGCAAAACAACTGTGCCGCGCGCATAGGTAGAGTAGGAGGAGAAGCAGCGGTAGGTTGCCCAACGGGAAGCGAAGGAGGATGGGGTCGTGGGGCTGAGATGTGTCTCCTGGAGCAGAGCGCAATGTATGTTGTGACGGTCCAGGTATGAAAGTATATGACGACATTTGCGAGGGTCTCCCAGACCTCTCACATTCCAGGTCAAGAAATTGTATCTAGGAGGGCAAGGTCGAGTCTCCATGGTGACAGATCATGAATTCCCTAGTGTGCGTCAGGTGGTGATTTATTCGGTCAGTTGTATCGGTCATAGTTATGCTAGTCAGGTTTTCGATAAGTGGCTGTGAACAACTTCTCCCCCTTCCCCACACCAACATCAGCAGCCCAATCCTGCTGTGACATGATACCCTCCCTCTCTTCCCCAATGCCGCATGCTCCACGCTCCCAACAGGGGAGGATGGATGCAGGGCTACGAACATAGGTAACCAGAGCAACATAGGGGTTCCCTGAGTGGGTAGCGGCCAGAGGGCGGACCAGAAACACCTCGCAATAGCGAGGGTGCTCGGGGGAGGATAGTTATAAGTCTCAACTTGTCCTGAGTTTATGAGGTGTATTCCTCGGAAGGGGTAGCGGTCATCTCTCCCGCAGGAGAGGCACAACAAGGAGTCGGAATCTTAACATTGATGAAGGGTGTTGCATAGTAACCAGTGGGCTGATCAAATTGGCGGCAGTTAGATGCGTCGAACCACGACCGTAGTATAATCTTTGTAAAGGGGTGAGCTTCTTACTCAACATCTGAAGTGCCGCCAGTGTCAGGGGAATGGGCGGAGGGGGAGGCACGATCTGCAGTCTTCTTGGGCAGAGTTTTTATGAAGTCCTGGACGTGTTGGGGATTTGTAAAGATTTGTTGCTTCCTCTGGTACATGACTCTGAGGCGCGCTGGGAAGAGCATGGCATAGGCAATGTTCAGTTGCTGGAGTTTTTTCTTCATCAGTAGGAATTTTCTGTGCGCTTCTTGAACAGCCATGGTAAAGTCAGGGTATAGTGACACCTCTACGCCGTCGAAGTGAACTTGGCCATGTTCCCTGGTGAGTCTCAGTGCGGTATCTCGATCTCTGTAGTTTACGAGCCTTGCGATGATGGGGCGAGAAGGGGCTCCAGGTACAGGGTGGGGGCAAGGGACCTGTGCGCTCTCTCAACAATAAAGACCGATGAGAAGGCCTCCCTGCCAAAGGCCGCAATGAGCATGCGCTCCACATAGTCCTCCATTCTTCCCGTGGCGGCTGATTCTGGTATGCCCAGGATGCGCAGGTTGTTGCGTCTTGAGCGAGATTCTAAATCTTCGTTCTTTGCGGCTATGACCCTCAAGACTTTTTCCATGTCGAGAGTTTTCTCGACGGTCGTGGTGGAGGTGTCTTTTAGGTCGGAGATGCGGCGCTCTGTTTCATTGTGCGTGAGGGTGTCAATGCGAGTATTCATCGCATCCATTTTGGACTCTATGGATGTCAGGCTGGATTGTATTATCAGGAGAAGTTCTTTCAGATCTTCCGTTGAGGTGGGTGGGTCAGGAGTGGCGGCCCCAGGCTGCTCGCCCTCTAATTCCACCTGCATTCGCGTGGACTTGCGGGCTTCAAAAGTGAGCTTAGGCTGCTTGCCGTCAGCCTTGCCCATGGCGGACGCTGCTGGTTAGAGGGAGGCAGACGATGAGATGCCCACTAATTGATGTTGTACGGTTCTTGGGTGGGCAGCGGCAGACGGGGTCTCGCAGGCCGCTATACTGTCTCTGGTGGTGAGCCTCAGGGTCTGGTGGTGGCGTTATGACGGGTAATGACAATGGTGGGCCTCACTGGTGGCGATGTGATGGTAGGTGCGGTAACTAGCGGCAGCTGGAGTGGGCTGCTGTCAGGGTCCCCGCGCTCCAGCCACAACCTCAGGTAAGCAGGTGATGAAGGGTAATAGGAGTGCGTAGTGGCAGTTGGGCTTCCAGATGCTGTTAGTAGGGGAGAGCGATATCATGCGTGGTCCCCAATGAGGAGATGACCAGCGAGTAGCACTGGGCGGCAGGGCAGGCGTGAAGGCCGTGCGAGCAAGTCGCCCTGCTGGCAGGAGCAATGCAAGTCACAGCAAGGGGGCAGTCCTCGACAGCTAGCGAGCGCTAGTCCTGCGGGCATGAGGGGGTCTTGCAGGGCTCAACAATACAAAGATGCCGTCAGTGAAGCACAGGTCCCCTGCCAGGGAAAGGAGGCCGTTTCCGGGGGGAGGCACAACAGGTATGGCGGCTTGTGAGTCTATAGCCGGGCGGAGAGGCAAGCTCGCCCCGGCATGCCGCACCCACAGGGATGGCTTCAGAGGTGTCCGGCAGCCGTGGAATATAACTCCGTGGGTCCGGGGGTGCAGCCGAGGGGAGATCTTCTAGGGGGCGGCGCGCCTCAGTGGGACAGTGCAGGCCGACGTGGCGTGGGTGTTGGGCAGCAGGTAGAGGCAGCAGCCGCCGTGAGCAGTCTCACCAAACCAGGAGGCGTAGGGTGTCTCACTCTCCGGTGCAGAGCGGCCGGCCGGCGCACAAGTGTAGCAGGGGGAGGTGCAGGTGCTCCGCATCGCAGCAGGTCCAGCGGAGATCACGCCGAGTCTGGGCTCCGTCGCACGCCGCCAGGCCCTCCGGGTCCGCTGCGGTAGATATTACTCTGAGCCGCTCCTCCGACTCGCCAACAGCCGCCGCCACCTCCGATGGCAGCACCCAGCACAGCCTCATCAGTGCGGATGGGGGCCGAGGCGGAGTGAGAGCCCGAACGCTCCCGCCCGGCTGATGCGGCTCAGGAACTCCGAGTGCCAGGGGGGAGGTCGTCAGGGCAGCCGGCTCCAGAGAAGGGCGCGGGCCTCCGGGGCGCCCGGCAGCAAGCAGGGCGGTCCCCGCACCACGGGCCAAGGCGTCTCCAGAGTCGACAGCCGCTCCCGGCGGCGATGTGGTCACTGGATCGTCATCTCTCAGGGCAGCAGCGGCAAGTTCAAAGGGCTGCAACCGCGGCAGAGGCCATTTTGAGGCAGCAAGGCAGAGGAGAAAAGGATGCAGTCTACGCGATCTGGAGCGCGATTTTTGGCAACATCGTCACATCAGTAGATGGTAGTTGGTGTTCGCTGTCCCAGCATCAGTTAATCCGGTGTGTAGGGCAAGAAGTGAGGAGGATATCTGGTGGATCGTGCCCCAAGCAGCAGGAGCTTCACGTAAGTGCGGCCATCTTGCTTGGCGCCCTCTAGCACCCCCCCTCTGTCTTCTAAATAATTATTCTGTTTTCAGAGTTGATTTTACTTAAATTTTGGCTTCTGGTTTTTAAAGAGTAAGAGTGATCAAAACATCCATTTATTCAAGTGCTTAGCCAACACGTTTCACTCCCTACCAGATGATCCTGCGAGCATTTCAGCGCTTTCTACTTTGAAATATGGTTTCCTCCCTGGATTTTATATTTTGGCACATGAGCTTTACATCCAGCCATTGGTTTCCTTAGCTTATGAGGTGGTCAATGACACCATTGTGAATGTTAGTCTTTTTGTACAGAACAGAGAGCTCTTCAGTGTTTTCACATTAGAACAAGTTTACATCATCCAGTGAGAATGAAGGCTATACAAATAAGGACGTAAAAGGAACACCTGCCGATGAATATTGGTAGTTTGTGTCATATACCAAACAACTGCCCTTGCATATTGTATGTATTATCACAGTAACACTGGTGGGTCTTTCCCTCTCACTCCACTCTTTTATGACTTTGTAACCCGACACCAGTGGGACATTTCTAATTTATCACTGGAGTCATGAGATCTTGCCTGCTGCTTGAGAACAGGTTCCTGGAAACCCCATTGAGCATTATTTGATACATATTGCAACACAGACCAACTAGTTTTGATGAAAGCATTTCTCTCTCAGCTTATTTTTAAAGATCTCTGGGCAGTGACCAGCAATAGAGCTCCTTTAATTTTTGAGCAATTGTCTCTGGTGGTTATGCCTGAAAAAAACAAAGTGTGCTGGTGCTGTTGAACATACTGTGCAGGACCTATTTCTTTGGTGGCATTGCCTAATATGCATTGCCCAATTAAAACATAAGTACAGCATTTCATTAACAAACAACAGTAATTTTGACTAAGAGCAACTTGTCAATCAAAGTAGAGAATACTTTGGTTGTACAGTAATCCCACCAGAACATTCTCTCACTGTTTACAAAAGAACTTTGACTTCTGAAAGTAAATTCCCATGCCCAGAATATTTTACCAACTCCAAAGTTCTTCATTGTGAGCACACATCAAGACTGCTCATGCTGGCTGAGAGCACCTTGCTCAAGAAATTTGCATTCTGTAGAGATGAAGATAGAAACTCACTGTCATGAAGTTTTGGTCACTTATCCGGTTTTGGCAGAGCTTGTTCGCATCTCTAACATTTTCTTCATCTTCAAAGTTCATCACTGTAGTGCCTTGTGTGTTAGAGATGACAGTACTCTTTAGGTTTACGACGGACTCTATAGAACAGTGAAGTAAGTGCGTGGGTGTGAGTGATAGAATTCATGATGTAGAAAGTTCAGTTAAAGGTTACACGCTGAGGAATAAATAAGTGCAATACCAAGCTACATGTGTGGCATGATCATTTACAGGTACCTAGACTGGGTAGAACGCAACAACTGAAAACAAGATAGGGGATTACGTAAACCCCACAATGCAAAGAACCAAGAGTGCTCTCCCCAAGAGTTTGCCTGGTACCGGAAACAGCTTGTACGTGCCACGTGTGCCTTCGTCGAAGTGAAAATCGACGGTTGGTGTATGTGGAGTCACAGCGCCACTCCAGCCCCTGCAAGGCCTGTGAAGAAAGTGAAGGCCTTACAGAAAGTTTGTTTGCTGTTGGCTAGAAATTTACTGGTAAAGTCGAGACATAACGGACTACAACGCGACACAGAGCCGTCATTAATACAGTACGAAAACACTAAAGGCAACGACAACCAGGTACAGAGAAGAGCTAAAGGCTGTGATAGCCGAGTGCAAGGAAGTGCTAAAAGCAGAGACATTTCTGACATCAAGAAACGCTAAAGGCAGTGACAACCAGGTACAGAAAGTACAATGAGCAGCAACAGCCAGGTGCAAGAGAATGCTGTGAGCAGAAGCAGGTGAATACAGAGAAACATTAGAGGTGGCAATAACCAGAGATAGAGAATATGATCATGCTTACCAGCACTTCAGTAAAGAAAGCTGTCCAACTGTAACCCAAGCAGGAGCACGGAAGTTGTTCTTACGAGGCTGGTGAATCATGTTGGACTGACTAAAAAGCCATGAGCGGCAGTTTAAAAGAGTGAAATTTTTCAATGGCTGCTGCAAAGAGCACAAAATATGGCGCCACCACCTTCTTGAAACCACCGCCTCTCTTCAATATTGCCAAAAAAGCAAAATGTTGGTGGCAGATAGACTGCCTGCGTCGAAACCTTCGATGATTTCATTGAGGTGCTGAAAGAAACAAATGACAAAAAGATGATTTAATATCTAAAGAATTTAGGAGGTGGAGTAAAAGAAGTGATAAAGAAAATACCACAAGGTGATGAAGTGATGTACAGTCAAATCAAAGAAGCTTTAAACACCAACTTCAATCCAAAGCTGAATGTCAGCCATGAAAGGTACATTTTTAGTCAGGAAAGGCAGTGAGCTGGTGAAACGATGGATGAGTTTGTAGAAAGACTTGATTCACTCATAAAGCATTGCAAGTTCAACGATGAAGAGGCCATGCTCCTTAGAGTAATAGATGGTTGCCTCTCCAATTCCTTTAGACAATGAATGCTGAAAGAGACACTCAGCTTGGAGCAAGTACTCTTGGCTGCCAGAGAAGAATAAAGAGCTGACGGACAAGCAGCTAACAAGGAGGCCGGAACGGCCTAAAGTGAATTAGCGCTGAGTGTGAAAACTAAGTCGAAATACAAGGTAGAAGGCCATAAAGTAATGTCTCCGAAGAAAGAAAGGTTGTGTTTTCAATGTGGATTTTCCTTTCCACATGAAGGTAAATGTCCTACCTTTGGACAGGTATGCAAAGGCTGCGGGAAAGAGAACCATTTTGTAATGGTTTGGAAAGCGAGGGAAAGCTCAAGTGTGTCTCGTCGAGAAAACAAAATGGAGGAAAAATCAAGTGTGTCATGTCAAAAAACCCAAAATGGATGCCAGATCATTCCAGATGTGACGCTCTACGTATGCCCACAAGGCCAAGCGTCAACATCAGTTGAGGCAAGTAGAAACTGAACGACATCGATTGTCATCAAATTCTTGCAAAGTCAAGGTTCATTCATAGCAACTGTAAAGCATAAAAAGACGAAAGTACAAGCGCCAATTCATGTCTTGCCAGGCACTTCATTGAGTGTATGTTTACTCAGTTTCAGCACTGCTGCTGACGTGGGGCTGATTTCTGTAAACTGCAATGTCAATGTCGATATTCAGATAGTAAAGCAATTTCCATACTTGTTTCATGGACTGGGAAGACTTAAGACCATGATAGTACAACTTCACATAAATGAGGACATCCGTCCTGTTGCTCATTGACAAAGTTGAATTGCATTTCAATGACAAGAGGCTGTTGAGAAAGAACTTGAGACATTATTAAAGAACTTTATCATTGAGCGATCCACTGGTCTGCTGCCATGGGTATCACTGATAGTGGTAGTGCCGAAAAAGGATAGTAGAAAAGCCATGCACATCTGCGTTGATATCCGCCAGGCAAACAAGGTGATTGAAAGAGAATGACATCCAGGCCCACACATTACTGACATGATTACGCAGCTGAATGGAGCTAAAGTCTTTTCCCGCCTTGATTTGAAAAAGGGTATCACCAGCTTGAACTGGAAGAGAACTGCAGGTACATTACTACCTTTTTGACTCATGTTGGTTTATTTAGATATAAAATGCTAAGTTTTGGAGTGTCATCAGCTGCAGAACCTTTTCAGGAGTCATTCCTCGCATAAAACAGCCCATCACAAATGCTTTCAATTACAGTGATGTCATGCTAGTTTTTGGGGTCACATGAAAGGAACATGATAAAGCTCTTACACAAGTGTGTTGTATACTTGCCGATGCAGAGCTCACTTTAATTGCGGCAAAGTGTGAGTTTCATCAAACCAAACTCAAGTTCTTTGGTCATATCTTTTCTGATGGGGGAATGACTCCGGGTCCAAATAAAGTACAGGATTTATCATCCACGTCTACTCCATAAGATGTAACTATGCTGAGATCCTTCCTTAGTATGGGCAGTTACTGATCAATGTATATACCTGACTTTGCCACTGTACGTGCCCCATTGAGAGACTTAACATAATGAAATGTCCCATTTTAATGATCTACTGAATGTGAACAAAGCTTCAAGAAAATAAAGCATGCCATTGAGAACGCCACTGAAATGGCCTACTTTGAGCCTAAATTGCAGACACTGGTTGTTATTGATGCAAGCCCAGTGGGGTTGGGTGCCATCCTTGCCCAGCACACTGGACATCCCAGTGCTCCAAGGCACATTGTGGTCTATGCAAGCCAAAGTTTGCATCGACGGAACGTTCTTATTCACAACCTGAAAAATAAACCTTGCTGTGGTATGGGCTTGTGAACATTTTCATGTGTTCCTGTATGGAAACATTTCACATTTTTCACCGACCACCAAGCATTGCTCACCATTTTCGGCAATCCTAAAGCCAAGATGCCACCTCGCATTGAGAGTTGGGGGTTGCGATTGCAGGAGTATAAGTATATAATTCTGCATCATCTAGGGAACGATAAAAACTCTGCTGACTACTTCTCACATATGCCACTACAGTGTCATGGCAATACTTCTAAAGTGGCTGATGCTTATGTTAACTTCATTGTGAAATCCAGTACCCCTGCTGCCATATCTGTAGAACAAATAATTACTGCCATTGGTACTGACAGGGATTTGCTAATACTCAAAGACATTATTCCAAACTAATTGTGGAGGAAGCATACTCGACCTCCGAATGATGACCTTGAATACCAGAAATTCAGAAATTTGCAAGAAGAACTTTCAGTTAACCCAGAAGGAATCATCTTAGAGGGTCAAGAATGGTCATACCAGAGAGTTTGAGACAACAAGGTATTGAACTTGCCCTTGAGGGACACCGTGGAATTATTGCTACGAAACGAGCCCTACAGGACCGCGTGGGGTTGCCTCATCGTGATGAAAGAGTTGAAAAAATGTTAAAGTCATGTCATTTGTGCAAATGTTTGTCAATTTAGACAACCCCATATCTGTTAAACATGTCTGATCTACCAAAGCATTCATGGGAGAAGATTGAAATAGATTTCTTTGGACTCCTCGACTATGAACATCATCTACTAATCATTGTTGATGAATATTCCCTTGTTTCCCCTTGTGGAAGATCTGTTGTCAACTACACATGAAAGAGTCATTGAGAAATTAGAAAGTATCTTTGCAACATGGGGTGTTTCTCCGATTTTGAAATATGACAATGGTCTGCCTTTCAATAGTCGAGAATTTAACGATTTTTCCGCTCATCTAAATGTCAAGCACCAGAAAAGCACACCTCTCTGGCCAGTGGCAAATGAAGTTTTTGAGAGATTTATGAGCACCCTCAAGAAGACTGTTAAGCGTGCTGTGCTGGAAAAGGTTGAACTCAAATCAGTTCTTCAGTCTACGCTTCGTGCATGTAGGTCAACTTCCCATTCTACCACAGTTAAAAGCCCTACCATCTTAATGTTTGGGAGAGCCATAGGCACCAAATTGTCACAATGGACCACTGAGAGATCTATTGACATTAATACATTTTGCAATACTGATACGTCTCAAAAAAGGAAAAATAAGACCTATGTGGACTGACACCGCTATGCTCTGAGCACTGTGTTCAACAGAGGAGACCAGCTTATCGTCAGGCAGAATCGGAAACACAATTCTGATGCTCCTTTTGATGCTGGTCCGCTGAGGGTTATGACTAGTAAAGGACACATGGTGACTGCTCACCATTCTGGAAAGACCATTACATGAGATTCTTCGCATTTCAAGTACCTGCCTTGGCCTTCACCAACTCCAGATATCAGGAATGAGACTTGTGCACCTGAGAATCAAGGGAGCTCAATGACTGCACCGATGTCTCTGTCACCCTTGCCAGTCATGGACACTTCTCCGGTATCTCCAGAGCCTCACATGACCAGATCTGGGTGATTGATTCAAGCACCAAAACGACTTATTGAAGAGTTGCGATGTATATATGTATTATTGGTACTTTTTATTTAATAAAGGGGAGATTCAGTGCCTTGTGAGTTAGAGATGATGGGACCCGTTTGGTTCCTGGTGGATTCCGTAGAACAGTGATGTAAGTGCGTGGGTGTTGATGATAGAATTCATGATGTAGACTGTTCAGTTAACGGTTACACGCTGAGGAATAAATACGTGTAATACCAAGCTATGTGAATGGCATGATCATTTACAGGTACCTGGGCTGGGTAGGATGCTGCAGTCACCACAAGCTATTGACCATCTAGCATTTTCTTCATCTTCAAAGTTCAACACCACAAGCTTTTGCCAAACTAGTCTTAGGATATTGAACCCACTTCATGCTTAGATGGTGACCCACTCCTCCTTGAGTGAGCTAAGCTCCACAATTTCTGCTTGGTACACAGATAACATTTCCTATCAAGCCAAATCACCAAGTTAGCCTACGAAAGTTTGCTTACTGCCTCTCATGTTCTCTGAAAATAGCCACCTGGCTAAAATGATGCGCAAGGACAGCAAAGAAAAATTCTGAATAATAAACCTTACTGACAAAGTGGAAAGACTATAGACGTCTCTCACAATTCACACAACATGATCACATGAAGCCAGCCAAGAAAGTAAATAGGTGCCACCTGGATGATTATGAATAATATTCAAATTCCTTTAATCAGCACATAAAACTTACTGGAACAAAAGCCCTGGTTATGGGCAAGATTTTGCAACCAATTACACTGATGCCAGGAACCCTTGTTTTGGCAGTTTGAATTTGATAGACCGATGGCCGTTCAAGCAACAGAAACACTAAGAGAAATTACTAGATGGCAGGTCCAGCAGACACTGGATTGGCATGAACCATAGCCTCAGGTGTAAAGATGGTGTAGAGACATCTGCATTGTAGTGCAGTTTTTGCCATCCATTACCTCACATGGTTCACTTCTGGCTCACATCTTACCTGGAGGGAGAAGGAAAGATTAATGCTGCAAACTGAGATGGAATGCTAGGTTGTGGTATTAAGCTGTGCACATGATGGCACAAGGAGATACACAAAGATTCAGAGGGGGGAGGCTCAGTACTGCACGGGAGGTGGGGAACATGCATTAGTTGTGCAGAATCTAAACTCTGCACACTGCACTTGGCTGAATGCTTGGCTGTCCCCTGGTCTCAATGCTCCACTCCAAACTTTTCCTTGTCCAGTCATCTGCTGAGTCACACTCTGAGGCAAAACCTGAGGAGTAAGTCCGCAAAGAAATATATTAAATATTTCTACACATTCCATAGATCATGATCCAACTGATCAGTGTATTGCAAGATAATATACCAAGCCCCAGCTCCCACTTACCTGGACTGGTCCTTTGACCAGTCTAAGGCCCTCCCATACCCAGCTGTTGTGCCTGAGGCCCACCTCCTTGCACTCTCGCTCTCCCTCACCCTCTTCACGCTCTCTCTCACCTCTTCTTTAGGCTCCTCACTTCTCTCTCTGCCTTATTTTATTGCCTTTTAGTGCTTCTGCTTATTTTTTTCTGCCTTTTTTATTGCCTTTTTGTGTCTCGTTTTTCTTTACTGTTTTTATTGTCTTTTCGTGCTTTTGCCTCATTTTTCTGCCTATTTTATTTCCTTTTTGAGCTTTTGCTTTGTTTTCTCTGCCTTTTTTTGCCTTTTTGTGCTTTTCTGCCTCTCTGCCTTTTGTGTGCTTTTTCTGCTCTTCTTCCTAGCCTCCCCCCTACCAGATCTCCCCACTCCTTACCTGTTTCTCTTGCATCTTCCTCGTGTTTCTCCTGTCTTCTGTTTCCTTCTCCTCCCTGGCTCAGCTCCCCTGTGCCTCACCCCCTCCTAGGATCTACTAAATGGTAGCCGCTGCACGACCACCATTAAGCAGGTGCCTACGTCCCACCTCCTACTTACCTGGACTGGTCCTCTGACCAGTCTAAGCCCTATTGGACCTGGTCATTGTGCCCGCCTGTATGTGCTGTTCCTCCCGCTCTATCTCACCCACTTCATGCTCTCCCTCACCTCTTCAGGCTCCTCGGCTCTCTATCCATTGCACCTAGCCTCCTCTTTCTGCCTTTCTTAACGTTGTTCTGCCTCTTTGCTTGCCTTTTAGCCTTTCTCCCTTTTTTGTTCTTCGCCTTGCTTTCTCTGTGCCTCTTTTTTCTGTACCTTGCTGCCTTTTTGTGTTTTGCCTCATTTTGTCTACCGTTTTTATTGTTTTTTTGTGCCTTTGCCTCATTTTCTCTGCATTTTTATCACCTTTTTGTGCTTTTGCCTCCTTTTTCTGCTTTTTTTATTGCCTTTTTGTACTTTAGTCTAATTTATTTCTGCCTTTTTATTGGCTTTTGTATCTTTTGTATGCCTTTTCTGCCCTTTCTCCCTGCCTCCCATGCTCTCCCGCCTCCCTCCTCCCTGCTCCTTACCTGTTTCTCTCTCGTCTTCCTTGTGCTTTTCCTACCTACCACTTCCCACCCCTCCCTAGCTCAGACCCCCACGCTTCTTTCCCCTCCTAGGAGCTACTTAATGGTGGCCTCTGCATGACTGTGCCTCTGGCACACCAAAAGTGTACCAAAGGCAAGCCCATCTCTGCCCGTCTGCTTCTGGACCATTCCCAGTGCCACGGACCCTGGTTCGTCTGACCTCAGCCGCTACACTTCCTCAACCCTGCTAGCTCTCAACATCAGATGTCTACATGACAACTGCCTCCACGCCACACCCCTCTCCATGGTAGGACCTTTATCCTGCACACAATGCCACTTCTCCTGTAGCAACACTCCCATTCCTCTCGCCACACTTGACTCTTCCCACACCATATACATATTCCTCAACCCCAGATCCCTCCCCAAACATGACACAGAAGCATGGGACCTCCTAGATACCCACTCACCTGATGTGCTGTTCCTCAAGGAAACATGGCTCTCTATGACCTCCTCTCTTGATTTCGCTGCAGCCGTCCTTCCAGGAAACATGATCACCTGCCAGAACAGGCCACACAAACCCAGAGAAGGCTTCATAATACCCACAAGGAGACCATCACCTACACCACCTTCACTGACACAGGCACTGCCATCATGGAGCACCTCCACTTCCGCCTATAAGTTAGGCACATAGATACCATCACAGGCACTCTTGCTTACTGACCGCGCACCACCTTAAGCAACCTCCTCACTGACTTCATAGCCCCTATAGCAGTCAAGTCTAACAACTGACCCCAACTCCACCACTCCCCTTGAGATCCTTGCAAATATTAACCTCAACCAAATCATCAAAGGCCCTACTTCCAACGTAAGACAGACCCTTGACCCCATTTTCACTGCCACCAACAAAGTCCCTTTCAGCCATCTCATCTCACTCACCTGGGCTGACCACTCATTCATACACTTCCACATCAATACCACCCCAGAACACCCATGTACACCAACAACCTCACACGGAGGTGGAGCAAGATAGTGGAAGAAGAATTGACCCTCACACTTATATACACATAAGCTCGATCTGCCATTTTATCACCGAAACGTGGGTGGACGAAACGTCCGATCCGGACCTCGTTTTAGCTATTCCACAGGCTATTTGATTCTCAGAGCTGACCGGGTAGATAAGCGAGGTGGGGGACTAGCAATCATTTTCAGAGACAACCTGTCTGTTTCCGGCTCTTTAGCTGAAAGCGGCTCTGACTGTGAAGTTCTCTCATTCCAGATCAAATTGAGCAAAAATTATACCTTCAAAGGCCTTTTGATATATAGGCCACCGGGCCCAAGAAATACTTTTGTTAATTTCATAAGCCCTTTTATTGAATCCAGTATCGACTCAGTTGATTTGTCAGTACTGGGGGATTTTAATTTTCACTTGGAAAAACTGGAGGACCACGATACAGCTTCTTTTGTTGACACTATGGCTAGTTTTGCCTTAAGACAGGTAGTTGAGCATTCCACCCACGTGGCGGGCCATATCTTAAATGGAATATTTACATCGAACCCGACCGTGAAGGTCTCAGAAGTACTGCCTATTCTCTGGTCAGACCATAGAGCAATAATGTTTACAGTTAGTACTTCCCAGCCCTCTCTAAGATCTTGCAACCCCCGCGTAGTAACTAAAGGCCGTGACTGGAAGAATATTGACTCCCTCGCATTACAAATATCTCTATCCAGCTCAAGGCCCGACTTGACCTCTGATGCTGATACTGCAGCCCGTAGGTTTTCATCTTGCATCAAAGCAGCGGTCGATCCAATAGCTCTCAAAAAGACCTTGCCTTTGTAGGAATTAAAAAAATATGCTTTTGCATTGTTTTACATAAGTTAGCATTCGCGGCGCCATTTTGTGTACAGGCGCCATTTTGTATCACAATTGAAACTAATTCTTTTCTATTTCTGAGAAACAGCCTTCTCTAGGTTATGTTTCTTCGGAGTTGGGTTTTGCCACACTAATGAATGCGCTGCTCTTATTAGCGCATACCTTTCTTCTGAGATGTAAGCCTTCTCCCACTTGTCTAGTGGCGGACACAGACAGAGTAACCTTGAGAGATAGATAATGTGTGCCCGGCTTCAGAACCGAAACTTACTCCTTTGTAATTTACTGTCCAGCTGCTACCCTCTGGAAAAATCCATGGTGGGCGTGTTTACATTGATTCTGAAATGTACATAATGCATCTATGTGCTTGCTGATGTCAGTCCCTCTCTGCAGCACTCCTTAGCTTCTGGGCAGGTTGGGCTCCGCTCTGAGTGTATTCTGAATAAACTATTATTGGTTTGTATTCTCTACTGTCTGATCCACTCTTCATTTTAGCGGAAGGCAAAGAGGTGGTCATTGGTGACCCGAGTGACCCGAATTGGGCCATTTCCTTCACCTACTAGGCGGAAAAGCCCGCCAGAGCCTTGGTTCACTGATAGGCTGAGAGCCCAGAAACAAATCTGTAGAAGGAAAGAGAGGCAGTGGAGAGCAAATTATGACCCATCTTAAAAGATAAAATATGCACAGTCCCTTTCTGATTATAAAAAATTAATAATGGAGGAGAAAAGTAAGTACTTCTCGGCAAGAATTCTACAGGTGAAGAATTCTAACAAAGAGCTCTTCCAGACAGTAAAAAGCTTAGCCAAAATACCAGAGCCTGTATTATTGACAGTAGTGAGGAATTCTGTAACTCCCTTGCTCAGTTCTTTAAGAACAAAGTGGAGGTAATCTATAAATCTTTTATTGATAGCGATCTAAACGAAAATAGAAATCAGTCAGATGTCACAATATCTTCCCTATCCAACTCTTTCGTGTCCTTCTCTCCGCCAAATTTAGAACAGATTATACAGTTGGTAAGGACAGCCAAATCCGGGGCTCCATCAGACCCTTGCCCCCCTAAATAGTCCACCTTGCTTCTGAAATTATCAGTGAGCAATTTGTGGTCGTGTTTAAGGAGATCATTAGTTCAGGCTCTTTTCCAGATGTTTGGAAAATAGCCTCAGTACTTCCACTCATGAAAAAACCTAATTTAGATCCCTCTGAACCCAGTAGCTATAGACCAATCTCTAGAATACCCTTCCCGGCAAAGGTATTAGAAAAGGCGTTAAATATACAACTTACATTTTTCATTTTTTCCAACAATTTACTAGATCCTTCTCAATACGGATTCCGGGAAGGTCATAGCACTGAGACTGCTCTGGTCATGGTCTCTGAAGAACTAAGATCAATCTTGAACATAGGAGGTAAGACCGCCTTGATTCTATTTAAGCCCTATGCTTTTAAATCTCTATGTTACCCCTCTAGCTAAAATCATTAGGGATTTCGGCTTCTCAGTAGTCTCTTACACTGATGACACTCAGCTTGCGGTCTCAGTTTCTAGTAATCTTGAAGAAACCGCAGACCAATTTAACAAATGTATGACTCATGTAAATCAGTGGATGAGTTCCAACTGTTTAAAACTTAACAGCAGAAAAACAGAGGTTCTCCTTTTCGGTGCAGACACCTCCTTCTGGTCACCTAAATGGTGGACAGCAACTCTGGATGATCTTCCATTACCAGTGAAGAAGGTGAAAAATCTAGGCTTCATCTTTGATGATAAACTGACCTTTAAAGATCAGATTAGCACTCTTACATCCACAAACTTTTTCATTTTAAAGACGATTAGAACTATTTGCTCTTTCATATTTTCAGACCTGCAAAAGACACTTGTGACAGCATTAGCCCTATCTAGACTGGAATATGGAAATGCTCTTTATGGGAATATCCAAACACAGCACCTACAAAAGTTACAGCAGCTCCAAAATGCAGCGGCACGCTTGTTGTTGGATATCCCAAAATATCAGTCAGTTGCCCATGGTCTAAGAACACTGCACTGGTTTCCAGTCGGAAAAGGGATCAAATTCAAATCCCTATGTTTAGCATATAAGGCACTGCATGGTACCGGTCCTCATTATTTGAAGACCCTTCTGATCTGGTACTCACCTTCTAGAAACTTAAGGTCTTCTCACAGTAAACTGTTACAGACCCCCAGATTTATCAGAGCACACTGGGGAGGAAGGAGTTTCATTTTAGGAACTGTCAAAACATGGAACTCGATCCCGGCAGATATAAAGAACAGTCCAAATTTATTATCCTTCAGAAAATCTCTAAAAACATGGCTTTTTACTGGTTAAGGCATTCACTATGTCTCTCATCTGCAGTTTTTCGGTTCTTGCTGGCAACAGCGCCAAGACGACCTCAGGCATTCAAGCGCTATACAAATCTTAAATCAAATCAAATCAAATTTGGAAAAAATCAAATCAGTTTCACTGAAAGTAATTATACCATCCTGGGTGACCTTCATTTTCATTTAGATGACCAGGACAACACTGATACTAAAATATTACTGGGTAATCTTACCAGTCTTAGTCTTAAGCAAGTCGTGAACGCCCCTACTCACATAGGAGGTCATATTTTAGATGCCATTTTTTTCTGCTCTCCGTTTACTACAGGTAGGAAACATTCTCCCAATGATGTAATCTGACCATTTTGCAGTATATTTTAATATCAAGACGGAAAATCCTGTTAATGATCCTAGCCCAGGGCTTCAAAGTACGATAATTAGACCTTGGAATAAGCTTAATAAATGTAAACTGGAAGAAACCCTAGCGATATTGAAATCTATTTTAGGGTCTGAGCCTAATGAGGCTACGTTGAATTTACTAACTGGATTCAGAACGCTATAAATAATATCATACCATCAAAAACATTCGTTAGCCATAGACTAGGTCAACCGGCTCCCTGGTATTCTACCCTGTTCAATGATTTAAAAAAAAATGTCAACGCCAAGAGAGAACTTGGAGGCCGGAATATGACCCAGCTGAGAAAAGGAAGTATTAAGAGCTGATACTGGAGTATAAATCCTTATTAATCACAGAAAAGACCAGATACTTTACAGACAAAATCAAGGCTACAGTAAATTCAGCTACAGAGCTGTTCCAAACTGTTCACAAACTATCTTCCTCTCAACCCCATTATCGATCCCTCCAACCCAGGAGATGTGTGAAAGCCTTGCCAACTTTTTCAGAAACAAAGTAGAGTCAATTTACCAGGATACCACTCACATGAGACAGTATTACCTTCTGACGCCAAATGCAGTTCCTTGTGATGTGGATCACTTTGTGCTCAATGAATTCCCAAGGATCTCTAAAGACAGCTTAGTTAGTCTCCTAAGTCACACCAAATCAGGTGCCCCTACAGATCCCTGCCCAGCTGGAATTTTCCAGGAAATAGGAGATTACATTGAACCTTATCTCATACAACTGTTCAATACTGTTCTAGCATCGGGAATGTTTCCCACGGAATGGAAGAAAGCTTCCATTCAGACCCTCCTGGAAAACCCCCCACTTGATCCACTGGAGGAAAAGAATTATCGCCCTATTGCCAGACTCTCTTTTTTAGCTAAAATGTTAGAAAGACACCTTAATATTGCTCTCACCAACTACCTGGATCAGAATCACATACTAGATCTGTGTCAATTTGGCTTCAGGAAAGGACACAGTACTGAGACCGCAGTGGTTGCGGTCTCAGATGAAGTCAGGGATGTCCTGGACCGTCGAGGAAAGGCAGCGGTGGTCCTGTTGGACCTAAATGCTGACTTTGATACGCTTTGTCATGAAAACCTGAAACAAAGATTATTTGACATAGGAGTCAGCGGTCCAGCACTTAGTTTGTTATCCTCCTTCTGAGACAATAGGGAGCAAACCATTAGTCCGGAAACACTTACTTCAAAACCTTTTATATTACCGTGCGGTGTCCCACAGGGATCGTCTTTGAGTCCAACACTTTTTAATATATACATGACTCCCCTGATGAAACTGATTAAATCCTTTGCCTTTTCTACGGTGTCCTATGCAGATGACACCCAAATTGTGAACTCTACTGAAGATAACACGGATAAAGTCACTGCTAGGTTTAATGCATATTGTCTCTTCGGGAAAGGAAGCACCAAGACGCCAAAGGGCAGATGCCGCGCGCTCTACAATTTAAATCAAATCAAATCATAGTCATGCACACTTCTGTATTTATACATGGGCCAACTTAATTAGTTGCCCTACCAGGCTTGAGCTGAATACACACTGTGACAACCTGTTTTGTCTCGCCTCGGGACTCCATATACCAGCAGGCAATGGGCTCCAGGAGGCGACTCGTGCCACACCTGTTGTTACTTTGGAGGTGCTACAAGGCACATAGCTGGGTCCCACAGCATGGGATGCGCAAGGACGAGCCCGGCCAAGGCCCGGGCCAAGGGCTGGCCTGTCCAAACCCGTCAGAGCCCAGAGGAGGCTGGGCTGCCCCCCCACCAGCTCTGGGGACACTTAAATTGAGCCTATTGAAGATTACATATTTGGGACAAGTACCGTGGCTTTCCTTTTATTTTTTCTTTAGGTGTTGAGATCATGAGCTTGACTTCATCCTGCAGTGCTATTGACACTGACCTGCTGAAAACTTGCTGGCAACTCTTGTTTTTATCCTCGCTCCCTTCTATTCGCATTCTCGTTGCCCCGAGTCGGGCAAAAACTGATAGTCACTGTAGGAGAGTAGGATCTGCTTCACATGGGTACCCCCACTTTTTGCGGATGCTTCACTGTTTTTCGACCTTAGTCTGGCTGGGGCCCTGCTAATCAGAACCCCAGCCTAGCTGCTTCCTCTCTAAAATGGTTTCCATGTGCCTTAGGCACATCTCTGATTGGAATCTGGAGTGCACTTATAAGTCCCTAGTATATGGTATACTATGTACCCAGGGCATAGGTACCTCAGAGGCCTACCAGGGGCTGCAGCATGTATTGTGCCACCCCTGGAAGGCCATCCAAACTGACACCACAGGTCTGCTACTGCAGCCTGGATAAGGTGGTGCATGCACCCCTTACTGTGATATAGGCTACCTATATCACTATATACATACACACATATAAACCTATAAGTCACTCCTATGGCAGGCCTTATCAATCCTGAAGGCAGAGTGCATGGTTCCTATGTGAGAGGGTGCCCCTGCATGAGCAGGGCCCCTCTGCAGCGTTCGGAGACCCTTCTCTGATGCTGTTTGTAGTGCAGCCTGACCATATACTCTTAAGCGCATTATAACCTCGCGTTAAATGCTAACTTTGGGATGGCTGCACGGAAACATGTCGTGTTTGGTGTCAAACATCTTGGAATACTACCCCCCCACCAGTTCTGGCGGCGGGGGTAGCATTCCACCCTTCTAGAGGGAAAGACATGTACACACCGGTATGCCCGGTACTGACTTTCCAGAGCCTTGGCATCACAAAATGGATGCCGCTGCCACAGACACGAGTCTGGCCTCCTGCTGCTGACCGAAACTCCGGCAGGGGAGGCCTGGACAATAGGTCTCCTGTCCCAGGGAGGTGTGACCACCTCCCCAGACAGGATAGTGTGTATTGGGGCTGGGCGGGAGCACTCTCTGGTGCTTTGAAGTCCTGCACTGGGGGCACATTTGGTGTCCCTGTGCATACCCCAGTTCAAACCGGCTCAGGGGCTTCCAGCCCCTGCTCTGGCGCGAAACTGGACAAAGGGAAAGGGGAGTAACCACCCCTCTGCCCTGGCCCTCCCATAGGTGGGGCCACAGAGTATGTCAAACCCCCTACCTTAGTATAAGTAGGGGAACCCAGTCCTTAGGACTTTAGATTTACCTGGACGAAACTCTGATACAGAATCCTGGACCTTCGACGCTCTACTTTAAGATTAGAGGACTGAAGAATCTCCCTTGGGGTCAAGGAGTGACTCCCCTGCTTGGCAGGCACCAAAGAAGCAATTGTCCGGTCTGCATCGCTGAAGCTCCCGTCGGACGCCGAAGTCTTTGCATCACCAGAGGTGGATTTCCAGACTTTCCCAAGGCTGCCCTGAGGCCCCAGCAAAGCTGAGGCCCGTAGCTGTCGTGGGTAATGTGGAACCGTGACCCCTGGACACCAAACGCATTTGCAAGTGCATCCTCTTCTGGGTCTCCCACGAAGTCGTGGTTTGGGCTCCGAGTAGCCCCAGCCTCCAGCACCAACTGCACCGAAGATCACTGGCCTCCACTCCACGAGTGTCCTGTGAGCCAGCTCCACGTGCACCGTCTTGAGGCTCCTTTGCGGTTGCTAGTCCATTGGCTAGTAGGCCCTCCCGAAGGCCAATCTTTTTCTGCTTGGGCTCCCTGGTTGCTCCAGGTGTGCTCTGACTTATCCTTGCTGGGTGAGTCCCCCAGACCTTGCTGGTTTGCAACATCGTCCTTCTTTGATTTCCACGAGACTTGCCGTTGCCAAGGCTTGTTGGGTCCAATCCGGTCGCCGACACCCCTGCAATCGACAAATGTCATGGTACGGCTTGAATCCAGCTCCTGGTTGTCGTCGACGCCTCCTGGACCTTGTGGCTGAAGAGTCAAGACAACCGTAAACCTACCTGAAGCACTCGACATCGGTGGGCATCTGCTCATCGCCTTCCTGGTCACTGGCTAGTGACCCAGACTCTGTCCCCTCTGCTTTCAGGTTCTTCAGATCTTCGATCCACCTTCGTATCCACCCGAACACTTTCGACTTGGCCGCCAGCAGCACTTTGCAGCAGATCGCCATTGAAAGCGACGACGAAACCCGACCCCGAAAGACACCTATGCACCCGGCTTCCCTGGGTGAGGTAACTCGAGTACTCTGGTGCTCCCGTGGGTATTGACACTAGAACAGCCTAGTTCTCAAAGGGTTCGCTCCAAGTCCTCCTCTAAGTGTCCCTTTTCTTTTAAATTCTAATCGCGACTTTCCCCATAGAAGTTAACGGTGGTTCGCGGCTGTGTTCATACACTGCACGCGTCCCCCGTGGGTCCCCTGTGTCACTGCCTTGGGTGGTTCCTTGTGGTCCAAGCACTTCTACAGGCTCTAGGCCTTGTGTCTAGCGCAGTCGTGGTTCTTATACCACTTTATTGGTATATGGTTTGGTACGCCCCTGGGGCTCAAACGTGTATTTGTGCTATTACTGTAGATAACTAACTCGTAACGTATGTACTTCGAACTCTAGCCTCATAAAGAGACTAGAGGGGTGTGCTTAGTAATAAATACATATATTTTGAATATATACCTGGTGTGGTCCTCTTTCATTTGGTCACTCAAGAGATTATAGACTGGTAAAACAAGCTGCTTTACATTCCTTCAAGACTTAGCCTGAAGGCTGCTCTCCATAGCTACCACTAGGATAGCTTTCAATAAAGGTTGTCTTTAACCTATCTCCAATAAGGGGTTGTTTGGACTGGTGCAAGGTGCCCACTATAATTAGTGGACAGCATATGCCAGGCCAACTTCTCACATTGGTGTGCAGCGTGTGGGATTCCAGCTTGCTATTGTTTTACCAGATAATCTCAATTGAATTGATCAACTGAAAACCACTAAGGGTACCTAAGGTACATATAAATCAAGCTTAGTAATAGAGTAAGTTCTACTGAACTTAGAGTTGTGTGTTAAGGGACAGCACACCCTTTCTACAACTCAAGAGAGTTTAGTAGGCCACACTAGAGTAGGTAGTGCATACACCACACCTCACTAGTAATGTCTTCAAAGCCAGGACCCAGTGAGTCCTTGCCAGAAGCCAGTGGGCTTCTTCCCTCCAAGTATGATAAACTTCCATTCTTGGAATTGAGAGCATTATGCACTACTAGGAAGTTGAAGACAGGCAAAAGTGCCAGCACCCAACACCTCAGGGAGGTGTTACTAGCTGATTATCTCAGCTGGCCCCTAGGGTCTGAAGGGGTAGGCAAAGAGGGTGGGGCAGAAGATGAGGAAGGGGCCAGGGGTGAAGAAACCCAGGCCCCCCCTCTGAAACTGGCCAGGAAGGTGAAAATGACCTTGCCCTGGAAAATCCAATTCCTCCTGTGGAGGAGGAGGAGGGAGAGGATCAGACTGACCTCCCCTTTGTCCCCCCAGGAAGAGTTCTGAGTGTGCCCAGAAGGTCTAGGTCTCCTTCTCAGGAGTCTAACCACTCTGACACCTCAATAGGAACCTCTGTCTCCTCTCATAGGAGGGAATCCTCTCATGAGAGGAGAAAGAGACTGATTCAATATGAGCAAGCTCAACTTGAACTCAGGAAACAGCAATTGGCTATAGACAGGGAGTCCCTAGATCTCTATAGAGAGAGACAAAAGTTGGGACTAGAGTCCCATGGTGGCAGCAGTTTCCCCAAAGATAGGGAAAGGTCTTATGACCATAGAAACCTGAGCAAGATTGTCCCTCCCTACCAGAGTGGGGATGATATCCACAAATGGATAACTGCTCTAGAGAGGGCCTGTAAAGTACAGAGGGTCCCTCAGGAGCAGTGGGCAGCAATCTTGTGGCTCTCCTTTGCAGACAAAGGTAGAGACAAGCTCCTCACTGTTAGAGAGGAGGATGCTGATAATTACAAAGTCTTGAAGAGTGCTCTAATTGATGGGTTTGGCCTAACCACTGAACAATACAGGTTAAAGTTCAGGGATACCCAAAAGCACAGACTCAAGACTGGGTGGACTTTGTTGATTGTTCTGCCAAGGCTCTGGAAGGTTGGTTATTGGGCAGTAAGGTATGTGACTTCACAGGATTGTACAATCTGATAATGAGGGAGCAGATTCTTAATAACTGTCAAAATCAGCTGTTGCATCAGCACCTGGTAGACTCTGATCTGACCTCTCCCCAAGAATTGGGAAAGAAGGCAGACAAATGGGTCAGAACCAGGGTGAAGCAGAAGGTACAGAACCAAGGTGGTGACCCTAAGAAGCAAGATTCGAAAACCTCTGATAAGGGTGGGGAGAAGGGTAAAGATCAAAAGTCTTCACAAGGCCCCCAAAAATCTTCTTCAGGTGGGGATTCACAGTCTACCAAAGGGAAAGGCCAAAGAAAACCATGGTGCAAGGTCTGTAAGCAAAAGACCCACTGGACCAGTGATTGCACCAAGTCCAAAGACTCGACTCCAGCCCCCACCAATGCCCCTAAGGCACCTGCTCCCCCTAGTGCAGCTACAGTTGGTGGTGGGACTACACAAGCCAAGGGTTTAGTAGGGTTGACCCTGGGTAAAGAGATGAGCTCTGACCTAGTCAGAGAACTCACTCAGGCTGTCCTAGTCTGTGATGGAGGCATGGATATGACCTCCTCTGTGAGTCCCAGTAATCTGGGCAAGTACAGACAACAGCCTTTAATCAATGGAAGAGAGGCTTTGGCATTTAGGGACACAGGGGCAAGTGTCACCATGGTGACACAAGACCTTGTGAATCCTGGGCAGATTATACTTGGTGAAATGTACCAAGTGACCAATGCTAGCAACGTCAGAACAGACCATACTCTGGCAGTTGTTAACTTCTCCTGGGGAGGGGTAACTGGCCTTAAGAAGGTTGTGGTAAGTGCAGACCTACCCGTTGAATGCTTGCTTGGCAATGACTTAGAAACTTCAGCTTGGGCAGAAGTGGAGCTCAGGACCCATGCAGAAATGCTGGGGATCCCTGCAGATGTGTTTGCTGTGACCAGGTCACAAGCCAAAATGTCTAGCACTGAACAGGCCTTGGATTCTGGAATAATGGACCAAGTGCCCTCCAAGAAGAGGAGTAGTAGGGTAAAGGCAGTGCCTTCCCCCTTGGCTCAGAAGGAAGATCAGTCCCTTGAGGGGGATGATCTCAGTCCTGAGTAAGGAACTGTCCCAGAGGAGCTTGAACCTGAACAGGTTGAGTTCTTGGGGACAGGGGGACCTTCCAGGGCAGATCTGAGCCAGGAGCAGCAGAGCTGCCCCTCTCTTGAACCCCTCAGACAGCAAGCTGCTGCTGAGGCTGCTGGGAAAGCTAGTGGTCCCCATACTGTGTATTGGGATGATGGACTCTTGTACTCAGAGTGTAGAGACCCCAAGCCTGGTGCTACCAGGAGGTTGGTTATACCTTTGAAGTTCAGGGGCTTCCTATTGACCCTAGCCCATGATATTCCCTTAGCAGGTCACCTGGGCCAGAACAAGACTTGGGACAGAATGGTCCCTCACTTTCACTGGCCCCACATGTCTGAAGACACCAAGGAGTTTTGTCGCTCCTGTGTAACCTGCCAGGCCAGTGGCAAGGCAGGTGGCACTACAAAGGCCCCCTGATACCACTACCTGTGGTGGGGGTTCCCTTTGAAAGGGTGGGGATTGACATTGTTGGTCCCATGGATCCCCAAACAGCATCTGGGCACAGGTTTATCCTGGTGGTAGTGGATCATGCCACCAGGTACCCAGAGGCCATTCCCCTTAGGACCACTACAGCACCTGTGGTGGCAAGGGCGCTCCTGGGAATTTTCTCAAGAGTGGGCTTCCCTAAGGAGGTTGTATCAGACAGGGGTGCAAACTTTATGTCTGGATACTTAAAAGCAATGTGGAAGGAGTGTGGAGTGACTTACAAGTTCACCACACCCTATCACCCACAATGCAATGGTTTAGTTGAGAGATTCAACAAAACCTTGAAGGGCATGATTAAAGGGCTCCCAGAAAAGCTTAGGCGAAGATGGGACATACTCTTGCCCTGCCTTTTATTTGCATACAGGGAGGTGCCTCAAAAGGGGGTTGGCTACAGCCCTTTTGAACTTTTGTTTGGTCACCCTGTCAGGGGTCCACTGTGCTTGGTGAAGGAAGGATGGGAGTTACCTCTCAAGCCCCCAAAGCAAGACATAGTGGACTACGTACTTGGTCTCCGCTCCCGGATGGCTGAGTATATGAAAAAGGCAACTAAAAACCTTGAGGCTAGCCAGGAACTTCAAAAGGCCTGGCATGACCAAAAGGCTGTACTGACTGTTTATCAGCCAGGACAGAAGGTGTGGGTGTTGGAGCCAGTGGCCCCAGCAGCTCTCCAAGACAAATGGAGTGGACCCCACACCATTGTTGAGCAGAAGGGTGAGGTTACCTACTTAGTAGACCTAGGAACACCCAGGAGTCCCCACAGGGTTCTCCATGTCAACAGGTTAAAACCATATGTGGACAGGGCAGACATGGGCTTGCTCATGGCTACTGATGAGGGACAGGAGGAAGAGAGTGACCCACTCCCTGACCTGCTCTCACAGAACCCTGGTGATGGGTCAGTGGATGGTGTAGCCTTGGCAGGCAGCCTCACTACCCAGCAGCAGACTGATTGCAGACAGGTGCTCAATCAGTTCAGACACATATTCTCACTGACACCCAGTCAGACTACCTGGTGCACTCATGAAGTGGACACTGGGGACAGTCTGCCTATTAAAAATAAGATTTATAGGCAACCTGACCATGTCAGGGACTGTATCAGGACAGAAGTCCAGAAGATGTTTGATTTGGGAGTTATTGAACCCTCAGATAGGCCTTGGGCTAGTCCAGTGGTCCTTGTGCCAAAACCTCACACCAATGGTGGGAAAAGAGAGATGAGGTTTTGTGTGGACTACAGGGGTCTCAATGCAGTCACTAGGACTGATGCCCATCCAATACCATGGGCAGATGAGCTAATAGACACTTTGGCCTCAGCCAAGTATCTAAGCACATTTGACCTGACAGCTGGCTACTGGCAGATCAGACTAGCTGATGATGCAAAGCCAAAGACAGCATTCTCAACCCCTAGTGGGCATTATCAATTTGTGGTGATGCCTTTTGGTCTGAAGAATGCACCTGCCACTTTTCAGAGGTTGGTGAATACAGTCCTTACAGGTCTGGAAGCCTATAGTGCAGCATATCTAGATGATATTGCTGTCTTTAGCTCCACCTGGGAGGATCACCTGGTCCACCTCAGAAATGTTTTACAGGCCCTGCAGAAAGCAGGCCTGACTATCAAGGCCACCAAGTGCCAGATAGGGCAGAATCAGGTTGTGTACCTGGGCCACCTTGTGGGTGGAGGCCAGGTTCAACCACTGCAGAGCAAGATCCAGACCATCATGGACTGGACTGCTCCAACTACCCAGACTCAGGTGAGAGCCTTCTTAGGCCTGACTGGGTACTATAGGAGATTTGTCAAGGGGTATGGATCAATAGTGACACCCCTGAAGGACTTAACTTCCAAGAAAATGCCCAAAAAGGTTCAGTGGACAGTTAGCTGTCAAAAGGCATTTGATTACCTGAAGCAGGCCATGTGCACTGCTCCCATTCTGCAGAGTCCTGATTACTCCAAGAAGTTCATTGTTCAAACTGATGCATCTGAATTGGGGGTAGGGGCTGTACTGTCACAATTGAATGATGAAGGTCAGGATCAGCCAGTAGCTTTCATTAGCAGAAGGCTGACCCCTAGAGAGAAACGTTGGTCAGCCATTGAGAGGGAGGCCTTTGCTGTGGTCTGGGCTCTGAAGAAGTTGAGGCCATACTTGTTTGGTACTCACTTCCTTGTTCAAACAGACCATAAGCCCCTCTTATGGCTAAAACAAATGAAGGGTGAAAACCCCAAACTGCTTAGGTGGTCCATTTCCCTACAGGGGATGGACTTCACAGTGGAACATAGACCTGGGAGTAACCATGCCAATGCAGATGGACTCTCTAGGTACTTCCACTTAGAACATGAAGACTTAACTGGGCAAGGTTAGTTTAATGTCCCTACGTTTGGGGGGGTTGTGTAGGAGAGTAGTATCTGCTTCACATGGGTACCCCCACTTTTTGCTGATGCTTCACTGTTTTTCGACCTTAGTCTGGCTGGGGCCCTGCTAATCAGAACCCCAGCCTAGCTGCTTCCTCTCTAAAATGGTTTCCATGTGCCTTAGGCACATCTCTGATTGGAATCTGGAGTGCCCTTATAAGTCCCTAGTATATGGTATACTATGTACCCAGGGCATAGGTACCTCAGAGGCCTACCAGGGGCTGCAGCATGTATTGTGCCACCCCTGGAAGGCCATCCAAACTGACATCACAGGTCTGCTACTGCAGCCTGGGTAAGGTGGTGCATGCACCCCTTACTGTGATATAGGCTACCTATATCACTATATACATACACACATATAAACCTATAAGTCACTCCTATGGCAGGCCTTATCAATCCTGAAGGCAGAGTGCGTGGTTCCTATGTGAGAGGGTGCCCCTGCATGAGCAGGGCCCCTCTGCAGCGTTCGGAGACCCTTCTCTGATGCTGTTTGTAGTGCAGCCTGACCATATACTCTTAAGCGCATTATAACCTTGCGTTAAATGCTAACTTTGGGATGGCTGCACGGAAACATGTCGTGTTTGGTGTCAAACATCTTGGAATACTACCCCCCCACCAGTTCTGGAGGCGGGGTTAGCATTCCACCCTTCTACAGGGAAAGACATGTACACACCGGTATGCCCGGTACTGACTTTCCAGAGCCCTGGCATCACAAAATGGATGCCGCTGCCACAAACACGAGTCTGGCCTCCTGCTGCTGACCGAAACTCCAGCAGGGGAGGCCTGGACAATAGGTTTCCTGTCCCAGGGAGGTGTGACCACCTCCCCAGACAGGATAGTGTGTATTGGGGCTGGGCGGTAGCACTCTCTGGTGCTTTGAAGTCCTTCACTGGGGGCACATTTGGTGTCCCTGTGCATACCCCAGTTCAAACCGGCTCAGGGGCTTCCAGCCCCTGCTCTGGCGTGAAACTGGACAAAGGGAAAGGGGTGTAACCACCCCTCTGCCCTGGCCCTCCCATAGGTGGGGCCACAGAGTATGTCCAACCCCCTACCTTAGTATAAGTAGGGGAACCCAGTCCTTAGGACTTTAGATTTACCTGGACGAAACTCTGATACAGAATCCTGGACCTTCGACGCTCTACTTTAAGATTAGAGGACTGAAGAATCTCCCTTGGGGTCAAGGAGTGACTCCCCTGCTTGGCAGGCACCAAAGAAGCAATTGTCCGGTCTACATCGCTGAAGCTCCCGTCGGACGCCGAAGTCTTTGCATCACCAGATGTGGATTTCCAGACTTCCCCGAGGCTGCCCTGAGTCCCCAGCAAAGCTGAGGCCCGTAGTTGTCGTGGGTAACGTGGAACCGTGACCCCTGGACACCGAATGCATTTGCAAGTGCATCCTCTTCTGGGTCTCCCACGAAGTCGTGCTTTGGGCTTTGAGTAGCCCCAGCCTCCAGCACCAACTGCATCGAAGATCACTGGCCTCCACTTCACGAGTGTCCTGTGAGCCAGCTCCACGTGCACCGTCTCGAGGCTCCTTCGCGGTTGCTAGTCCATTGGCTAGTAGGCCTTCCCGAAGGCCAATCTTTTTCTGCTTGGGCTCCCTGGTTGCTCCAGGTGTGCCCTGACTTATCCTTGCTGGGTGAGTCCTCCAGACCTTGCTGGTCTGCAACATCGTCCTTCTTCGATTTCCACGAGACTTGCTGTTGCCAAGGCTTGTTGGGTCCAATCCGGTCGCTGACACCCCTGCAATCGACAGATGTCGTGGGACAGCTCGAATCCAGCTCCTGGTTGTCGTCGACGCCTCCTGGATCTCGTGGCTGAAGAGTCAAGATGACTGTCAACCTACCTGAAGCACTCGACATCGGTGGGCATCTGCTCATCGCCTTCCTGGTCACTGGCTAGTGACCCAGACTCTGTCCCCTCTGCTTTCAGGTTCTTCAGATCTTCGATCCACCTTTGGATTCACCCGAACACTTTCGACTTGGCCGCCAGCAGCACTTTGCAGCAGATCGCCATTGAAAGCGACGACGAAACCCGACCCCGAAAGACACCTATGCACCCGGCTTCCCTGGGTGAGGTAACTCGAGTACTCCGGTGCTCCCGTGGGTATTGACACTAGAACAGCCTAGTTATCAAAGGGTTTGCTCCAAGTCCTCCTCTAAGTGTCCCTTTTCTTTTAAATTCTAATCGCGACTTTCCCCATGGAAGTTAACGGTGGTTCGCGGCTGTGTTCATACACTGCACGCGTCCCCCGTGGGTCCCCTGTGTCACTGCCTTGGGTGGTTCCTTGTGGTCCAAGCACTTCTACAGGCTCTAGGCCTTGTGTCTAGCGCAGTCATGGTTCTTATACCACTTTATTGGTATATGGTTTGGTACGCCCCTGGGGCTCAAACGTGTATTTGTGCTATTACTGTAGATAACTAACTCGTAACGTATGTACTTCGAACTCTAGCCTCATAAAGAGACTAGAGGGGTGTGTTTAGTAATAAATACATATATTTTGAATATATACCTGGTGTGGTCCTCTTTCATTTGGTCACTCAAGAGATTATAGACTGGTAAAACAAGCTGCTTTACATTCCTTCAAGACTTAGCCTGAAGGCTGCTCTCCATAGCTACCACTAGGATAGCTTTCAATAAAGTTTGTCTTTAACCTATCTCCAATAAGGGGTTGTTTGGACTGGTGCAAGGTGCCCACTATAATTAGTGGACAGCATATGCCAGGCCAACTTCTCACAGTCACTATCAAAATGTGCAAAAGGAAGGCTAAAGGGAGCCCTAATGTAGTATAAAAAATGGTTAAGCGGGCTGCATCTAGTGCGGCGGAGAACTGCGTACTTGATGATATTGACACACTTATTGAAGAAGTGGAGAGTTTGCTGAATGGTCGTGATAAATTGCCTAACACACACAACAAATTGCCTAATACAGGACAGAGAGTGGCTGACATTTTTTCTAAGAAAAAACTTCCTGGGAAGTCTGGGAAATCTTTATCTACGATATCTACAACTATGGATCCTGTCCTTAATGATGGTAGTAATGCCGAAACTAGAAATACTGCCATTGTACACAATTCCCCAACAGTATTGCATGATATATGTGACTCTGTCTCCAATAACATCATAGCTGGCCAAGTGGTGGCCCCTGGTATTGTATGTGTTAATCGGGTTGAGTCCCTTGCACACTTGAGCACTGCAATTGAGGACGCTGACAATGATGGTGACATTCATACATGTACTTCTGCCAAAGGGGATGATAAGAAGGGGTACGAGGACTACCTATTAAATACTGCTAATTGCCACTGTTTAAGTGAATTAGGGGAGCTCAAAATATTTGTCAAGCAGCCAGTTAATGAGGTGTCATATTTGAGAGCTACTGTGGGAACACTCACTGAACAACTCAACAGATGTTATCTACCTGGAAAGAGCAGTGATACTGTAGAGAATACCAACCCTTAGACTAATACTAGGGCACTGGTTGCTCATGGGCTTGGCATCTCTAGCTCATATGTTGATTCACAATCTAGGTGTATGGCAGCCCCCAAGGCCTCAAAAGCTTGTTACGATCCTATGTGAAATTTCAAAAATAGGGAGTTGCTATGGTCTAATTCCTGGGGGGCAGTGCCAAGGGCTATACCACATGCTTCTTCATGTGTTGACCCCTGGGATCATGGTAAAATCGTTGATAGGGACCCGATGTCGGGGAGAGCTGGGGTGGCTTTACCATTACCATTAACCATACAGATAGATCCTAATGGGACGACGGGTACATACATACACGGGGGACAAGCAGCAAACAGAAGGGATCATTAGGTCCAGGCATGGGAATCAATGCATAGGTTCTATGAACCCATGTAGTGAGGGTAGAAATCAAATTTTATGATAAATGTACCCAAATTGACTGCTGTCTCAGGAGAAACTAGTGAAACTTTGATTAATAAAGTAATTCACTGGCTAAGACAGGTTAGGCAATGCACTCAATAATAAGAGCTGATAAGGTAGCTGCAGAACGTTGTCCCTTAACAACCAAACATGATTATATCAGCTTGGAACTAGTTAGTAGGAACTTAGGGGATGGACTGGTCAATTTGGACCTGTGTACCCTACCTCCTAATGGATCTAGGATCAAGTTTAAATATACTCCACCTAACGAGGCACTTATGCCTGACCCAGAGAATGCGAGGCTTAAGGCCCATCAAACAGATAACAGCCACAATGTATTCAAAGAGGGTCAGTATAAACAAGAGGATATCCCCTACTAAACAAAATCTAATTCTAATCACTACATTCATGCATCACTTACAGACTACCATATATTCACTATTCTCATCACACTGAACCCAAATATATGCAAAAAATGTCTGATATTTATTATAGTAATTCAACATACATGTACAAAAAGCAATTAAAAACATAAAAAAAAACTTTTTCTAAAAAGTCATACAGTTAAGTTCCACTTTGCACAAGATCTCCTATATCCCCTTCTTTTTGTATCAATGTACTGATCCAGTATAATAGGAGGTACATACAGAACAGTCAATTTTCTTTGAAAAAGGCCTATGACTTTTTCCAAGTGCAAATGAGCAAGAACGAATAAACTAAATTTCATAAAGAAATCACAAGTGCTATTCCAAAAGATTATACAATAAAAAGTTGGCGACGCGGTGTTTCGGTGGACAAAAATCGATATACCACCTTCTTCAGGACTTTAGTAAATGACAACAATCATCTATAAAAATGTACATGAAACATAGTTACAAATCAAATATGTACACATAACATCTTTACATATACAGAGTTCAGTGACGACGTTCACACTCGCACACAGATATAACTTCCCATTCAACCCAGAGTGCTACATCTATTTTTAAATGAGTTATCAATAGATTCAATCTTAACTTTAGTTATAATTTAAAAGATTTTAAAAAAACAAAACAGAATTGCCTATGAGAAGAAGGTGATTAGTTACTGTTTATTATGATTGTCCAGGGTTAGCACTTAATTACTTTCTTGCTTCTTATCAATGGTTGACTCTATAACAGAAAACCCTTTTTAGTATTCTATGTTTTATAGAGATGCATCATTTCTTAGATATACCGGTAACATCTTACCTCCTGATTGGTCTTTATATCTTTGACCACAGGCGTATATGTAAATTAATCCCTCTACGATCAACAGGGCCTGCAAAGTTTAACAATTTGTGTCAGAAGGGCTAATTCCCTCTCGTCAATTATATGGATATACCCTCTTTTTTTTTTTCTTTTTTTTAAAAGGCAGATATAGTGCTCACCTTCAATTAAAATAACCTTTTACACTTCTTTCTTTCAGATGTAGATAATGATTAAGGATCGATTTAAAAATAATTGTGTTGCACAGTCGCCAATTTTCTTTACTTTCTTGGCTGGTTGCACCCTTTATAATCTAAGGGGATAAGCAAAGTCCATATGTGATTTTAAGTTCAGCCCCAAACAAGACTAGCCACTCATAATGATGCTAAATATATATTATTAAGAATATCGCTATAGATGTGCAATTATTGCTTCATTGGAAAAATTAAAAAGCAAGGTTACCACCCATTTTGGCCTCTAGCGTGATCAAACTTGTATAAAATTTAAACAATATGTTGTTGCGGGGATTCTGCACATATACAGAGCTATGCACAGGAAAATAGGACCTCGGTGTATAGTGGTGTACCAACCATGCACCTTAGTACCCACAATCCCAATCCGACTAGCTTTAGCGTCTCATTCGTTCTCCGTACTACAGCGAAGCTACCAATGATTAGACATCCCAGAACACGGACTCTCTCAGGAATCGCGGGAGCAAGAACACTCTTTCATTACTCACTCATACTTGTCCACAACGTGCGTAAAAAGAGACACTGTATAGTTTAAAATGTTTATTTCAACTATCGTGCTCTAAGATAAAGTACACGTGCCAGTACTATCAGCATAATGCATAACGATAAAATAATAAGCATGGTTACAATTCCATAGAATACAAACGGGGACAGCATTTTATAAAGACAGTGGATAGAGGGCTAAATTGCCTTACCACCCTCCCCGTGCTAATAACTAGTTTATTATAAAAATAGAAGACCTCTGGGCTTTGTCAAGCGGACCCCCATACCTCAATATCTAGATGCAAGGTTTACATCATCAGACAAGCACAGCTCTTCTCCCTGGAAAGGTTTTTCTCCAAGTGCCACCAAAAGGGAGATCACAATATTAAAAGCACCCGAATTTCTCCAGTGCAGCTGTATTTCGTGTTATGTCTAAGTGCGAGGGGCTGACCAGATAAGCAATAACAAGGGACGTTGTTTTTCGACCTTGTACATGGTGTGCAGACAAAACCCACAGGGAACATGAGAAAAGGTGAAAGACAGACAGACAGTTCTAATAGAGCCGGGCACAGGCAGAGTCTGGAAAAACAAAGTCACAGAGTAACGTGTGCAAAGGCATCATGGCAGCCAGGCCTAAGCTAACTTAGCAATGTAGACAATGAGGCCACAAACCACACTACACCCTCCCCTGGTCAGTCCATAGGCCAAGACATAGGACGAAAACAGAGTTCAAATAGATGGAGCAGAATGTAAACGTCTATTTATGAAAAGTGCCCATGAAGGACAGTGAATGGAAAAAAAAGTCCAGGACAAAAAAAATTGCAGATAGAGCCAGATATCAGGGCACTAAAGAACAATTAAAAAAATTCCAGAAATGCAGTTCGTTGAAAGCGAAGGCCCCTAATCCAATAGAGTGTATGTGCAGAAAACTGCCACACCTTCCAAGAGGACATCATTGGAATCGTCTGAAAAAAGAGATGCCATCCAGTTCAACAAATCAAAACTGCACTCATGTTCCTCATAATAGGGAGCAGTGATCAGCATTGCGGGACAACTTGCGTGATACTCAATATAACTTCGGTGTAGGAGAATCTGAGCAGCCGCCCAGATATCCCATTGCGCCAAAACTCCAAGTGCAGCCGCACGCTCCATCAATCCAGTGCCGGAACGGTCCCGTTCATGGGCCACTAAGGGGCCCATCAACTGGCCAAAATCCGGGTCCGACAGAGACGTATTAGAGAGGCAAACATCCAAGGACCAAGAGAAAGGACATCGTAAGCAAGACATCACAGGTTGCACGCAAGTGAAATACGCAAAGCGAAAAGAAAGTCTATAGGACACACCGAGTGTCGCCAATGGTAGGATGCCGAAGCTGATGAGCATGCGTTCGCGGAGCATTCAGAGTCGACCTTGGTCGAGGAGGCCCCCAGGAAGTGCAGCCATTGCGCAGCAAACAAATTAAAAGTAATATTCCAGCAGCTAAGGCTAGGAGCAATGGGAAGCCGCCAAAGACGCTGGAAAAAATAGAATGAATAAAAGCCGGAATTACACCAAATATAGTTTGAAAGGAGGTAACAAGCCCAGAGCCCACAACTTTAAAAAAGTGCACAAGACCTTCGGTATTAGAAGCATTGAAAACGCGGTGAATCAGTTCACCGAAATGTTGTGGGAGGTTAGTGTTCAAAAGAGCCTGTATCTCACTGTGGGTACTAGCCACCTGGAGGACGAAGGTCTCCCGTGCGGAAGTGAGCATAACCTCCTGGTTGAAAAATAGCGCCTTTATTCTGCTCAATTTATTGAAATCCACCTTCAAAGTGGGAATGGAAGGCCAAATGGAACTAGCTATCATGTCATGCGGGGGTGGAAAAAGCACATTTTTGCAGCACACAACACGGTGGGAAACCGTTACAATGTAGGGGATGCCCGCCTGCATTCCACAGCAGTCTTGATTATTCAGAAGCAGATAGCTACCATTTGCAAGCACAGTGAAAGTAGGGGATATAACAGGAGCCGGAATGCCCTTTTTTAAAACACAAGCAAGATTCGGAGCAGAAACATTACAAGCCCCATGCAATTTAATGTTTTTACAAATTAGAGAATGACCCACTGTAGAATCGCAAGACTCTCCTGTGAGAAAAACCTTCTTTCCGTCCCTATGGCATCTGTACATGAAAGGCAGGGACCAAAGTTCATGCAAGAAGGCACTGCCTAAAGGCTGAAAACGGCCAACAGGATAATGTTTCATGCATGAACTGAACTCAAATAAAGAAAAAGGCAAAGCGATAACCCCGTGAACTAGCCACACTGCAGAGTCCAACTCCGCCACAGAGAATGGTAACGGCTCTATCTGTTCGATATGTAAGAGAGTGTATGTTGCATCTTTCATGGACATGAATTGCTGTTTTTCAGTTAAATTAAATGGCAAGAACAAGGCAGACGTGTTTAAAAAATGCCATGGAACCTTGCCCATTTTCAATGTTTGCAACATCCACGCAAACTGCATTACTGAACGCAATTGATTCTGACCATGATATAACACAGACACATCATCTTGTACAATATCAACAACAGATGAAACAATATTCTCTAATGTGTAAATGCGGGAAGACAGGGTATTAATACTATTGTCAACAACAGCAAGCACTGTTTCCAGATTTGCTAGATCGATTTCCCGTAAACGGGAAGCAGCTTCAATTTGCGAAAGCTTCCAGAGTTCATTGTAAGTCTCATAAATAAATCTTTTAGGTCTTGGACCTCGAGGCCCTAGAACAAAATCGGACAGATCAATGTTGCCTGATAGGAGGGATAAATGTTGTTTTACAGAATCTAAGGAAGAGTGCTGCAACCACTATTTACATAATTTACCAACAGAATATGTTGTAACAGTACGAGAGTCAGAAAACCTTGGATCTGGCCTATCCTGTTTGTAACCAGGAGCTGAGTCATGAAAACGTAGTTGGCAGGCATTTGATGCTATGGGCCAAGCCAACCAGGGTGACTGAACAAATGCAGAGATATTAAACGCATTGTTTTGAAACAAAGCTTGCAAATTGGCAAGGGAAAAATTGAAATGCAAGCTTTCGTTGGGAGTGGAAGATAATACGGGAATGGAGGGTGCATTCAATCGTTTGGAAGTAGCCAAACCCCAACAGGTTGTTTGATAGATCGTACTATTTAAAAATAAAATTTGGGCCGGGATTAGGCAAGCACGGTGTAAGGCTTCCATGCCGCGTACCTGCCATGATTTGGTGTCCCAAATAGATTTGAAGTCAATGGTGTCCAGCCAGTGCTCATAACCACCCACGGCTAATGCGTTCAGAAAGGAACCGGAATATAGCAATTTTGTGTGTGTCAACATGACCTTTTGAGTCGACGAAATGTTCAATTTAAAATAATAGGACCCAGGGTTTGATCTATCAAAGTCTGTAAAGTAAGTAAATTTACTCTTAAGTGTTTGGGAGCTACCTGGTAGAGGGGTCGGACAATGTTCCCATTGGGTGTAATTAAAAGTACCCCGAAGTGTACTTGGTTTATGGAGAAAATGGTTGCCCCAATGCTGGTAACAATATAAATCAGCATAACTGGCAGAATTTAAATACAAATCTTCAGCATTAAAAGCAGCATAATATTTCAAATCAGAGAATAACGATTCAACGGCATGCACATCCCAATCGTCGGAATGAACATTACTTTTCACCCCATCACCCATGGAAACACGGAGGACATTCGGTACATTAATAATTTCGGTTGGTCCATGAATTTGGAAATTTACCGCATCCCATATGATGCCATCAGCGACGAGGAAAGCTGAAATGTTCACAAATGTGTGGTCACGCTTCATGATGTGAGAGGAAGAATGCGGAGCCAAAGTTCCAGCGACACAGTTCACCGCAGAGCGTTCTGGTAAATAGTGACCATTGATGAGCAAGAAAAAAACTGTCACAAAGCCAATGGCCATGAACAGGAAAATCAGGAACAGCGTCAACCAGATGTATGTCCATGGTGGGACCAAAAAATTGTCTCTGAACCAGGATATAAAAATACTGAAGCTGGACGGGATAAGTGATGAGGTGGAAGCCGAATCAAAGGAAAAACGGGTTGGGCTCAGTGGAGTTGTAGGTAAATGAGCCACCGACTCGTTAGCGGGGTATGCATACTTGGTCTCCTCGTTGCAGGAGGAAGCCGGGAAGTCGAGCAGGCGATCAGGCAAAGCGACCATCTCAATGGCAACATCAGTGTCAGTGTAGGCTGGAGGGACACAAACAGCAGTCCTTGAAATGGCTGGACATGAGACCGCAGGTGTTATGCTATTCAGGGTCGGCCAGATGTTGTAGCTTGAATTTGTTCACTGAGATGTATCTGTTATCTTTGCGACCAGGAAGCGGTGGTAAGATGACAGTACGAGTACCCTTCAAGCCAAGGACAGGAACCGGTGCACGATAAGAGGGGCCAAATTCTTTTTTGTTCTCCACCTTCTCTCGGACCAGATCTCCAACTTTCGGAAGCAAGCCAGCCACCGGGATCTGCAGCGCAGCGTCAGTGGCTGAAGGCAAGTGTTCGTTTGCAGGTTCATCACGGGTCTCTTGCAAGTCCTGCAACATAGTAGAATGATTATCTACGTCAAAGATTGCGGCATTCGCCACCATGTCTAGACCATCAAGGTCTGGCACAAACATTTGTATGCCAAAGAGCATTTCGTATGGGGTCCGCCCACCCAGAGATCTTCTAGGGAGATTATTAAGTGCACGTTGCACGCTATACAAGTGGGCCAGCCAGTTCCTGACAGTACCTAAGACCCTAGCTGTCAAGGATTGCTTTAAGTCATGGTTCATTCGCTCCACAGTCGAATTGCCCTCAGGTCTATATGGAGACGAAAATTGCCCCTGCACCCCCAGTGACCTCATTGCGTCCTTGTACGCCTTAGAGGCGAACGCTGGACCTTGGTCGGAATGGAAGGTGCCACAGGCAAAAATTCCCACAAAGACACGCAAATCCCTTATGACATTTCGAGCATCAGCACTTCGTTGTGGCCAAACCCAGATGAAACGTGTGCACGAATCTACTGCAACCAAGTTGTATTTATATGCAGTGTCAGAAGAAAATGGACCGCAGTGATCCAGGTAAACACACCCAAACGTTTGTTAGAAATGCAGAGCTGTGTTTGCGGTGGTCGTGTAACCGTTGAAGGCTTAATTTGCTGACAAACGTCACAAGAAAGCACATAAGTACGGGTCTGTTTATATAAACCATGCCACCAGTAACGCTGCTGCAAGATGGAAACAGTCGCAGATACGCCAGCATGGGCCGAAGCCAAGCCTTCGTATGCGGCCGTTATCAAAGAAGGTCTGCGGTCCGCGTTGGGAATCAGCCGATCACCAACGTCTGGAATTCTTACGTAAGGAACCTGTTCGGAACTTAAGTGATAAGAGTACTTGGAAGGGAAACCCCGTGGGTAATTAGCACCTTCCTTTGTTGCAGCAATAGCTGCCAAAATCTCATTATCTATTTTTGTCATGGATCTTGTAACTGCTGCTACTGAGCACGTGGCTACTGCTGATTTGGCAGCTTCATCTGCCAAACTGTTACGACCGCGTGTGCGCCCACATACTGGTGGCCAAGAGTGTGAATCACCTGTGTGAGAGGGAGACGTTGTTTAAGATCTGCCACTCGAACCCAAAGCATTTTATGCTTAATTGTGCTGCCTTTAGCATCTCTATAGTCGTTTTGAGACCAAAAGAATAAGTTGTTATTAAAGGATTGAACACAGTAGTAAGAATCGCATACAATAAGTGTCATTACGTCTGGATTCGCGAACTCAAGTGCGAGCACCAAAGCACGCAGCTCGGCCAATTGTGCAGTACTGTCTCCTAGTGCCTGCGTGTGCACCACACTCGATTTGAACTCACCGTTCACCATAGTACCTGCAACAATAGCACATGCTGCGGAATAAGCATGCTTAGAACCTGTGGCCGGTTGCGCCGAACCATCGGTGTAAATGATACATTTGTACTCCTCAAGCGACAGCAAAGACAGAGGAGGAGGATGAACAAATTCATACTGTAAGAACTCCTGTGTCTGAAGAGAGGAATCAAAATAAAAGTGACATCCGGGGACGTCAGAGATGTAGCCCATTGTATCCAACGGGGGTGCAAAGCCTTAGAGTTTGGTACACTTGCCTTCGTCACTGCCTCAAGGGCAGGATATGGTCTTACCACCAAAATGTGTTTTCCCTGTGCCAGTGCACGTTCCTTTAGAATCGCCATTTGCACTGCAGTCAAAACTTTCTCCACAGTGGAAAAGCGCAACTCCGCCGAAGTGTAAAGATGCGACTTGTATGCAATAGGTACTGTGTCACCCTCGTTAAATGTTAAGTACGTGAAACCCACTGCTCCTGGCACAATTCTAATCACCAGGTTTGTGTGGTTATCACGAGTCAACAAGAACTTAGATTCAAGTAGATCAGACTGCAAAGAGTGCAGTATAGAGGAATGCTCAGGAAGCCAGCATGACTTCGAAAAGTTAGGTTGTATCAAGGCATAAAGAGGCTTGATACGCTGGGCATATTCGGGAATGTAAGAACGCCCGAAGTTTAAAAATCCCAGTAATTACTGAAGTTTCTTCAGGGTGGTTGGAGGGCGCAAAAGTGCGCTCTTCTCCAAGAAATGGGGAGCTAAGCCCCTACATTCATTGTTGAGCTCATAGCCCAAAAACAAAACAGTGAATTCTGCGATGTGAGATTTGGCAAAATTAAATTTGTATCCTAAGACCGCAAATTCAAGAATAATGCGGTCCACACGGGAAAGATGCGGCCATAACTCGTCGTCTGTCAGATAGATATCGTCGACGTACGAATACGCATCTGGGTCTATGCTGTCCAACAAAGAGACAACACGGGCGGCGAAGACTCCCGAGCTGTTCCTGTAGCCCATGGGCAAACGCCGAAATTTAAATTGTTTTCCACCGTAAGTGAAAGCGCTCCATTGGCTGCACTCCGGGGACAAATTGTGCGTGTAAAATCCATTGGAAAGGTCAAGTGTTGTTTTATATTTTTTGCGAACAAGACTGTCTACGAGTGCAGAACTGTGGGTATTTTGTACCGCAAAGGTCCGACAATGAGAGTTCAAATGTCGGTAATCCAAAACTAAACGGTACAACCAATCGGGTTTAGAAACCGCAAAACAGGGATTATTCATTGGTGATACGCATGTTTCAATTACTCCTTGATATTCTAACTGTGTCAGAATGTCTGAAACGGGACCTTTAGCTTCCCGCCGGAGGGGATATTGGGGTTGGGGCTGTGGCAGAGACCGCAAGGGTATATCTTGTGGGGGAGAATCCTCATCCCAGCCCACGTGGTTACGGTATAGCGCCGGAGCCAAGGCCCCAGCCCATTCAGCTGCGAGAGCCTCCGCTTTGTCCTTGGGGACATGAGGAGAAAAGCTTGGAAGGATGACCTCCTCCCCTCTACGAGCAGCAAGTACGAATGGGGGCGGCCAATCCGCCTCCGCCAACAAAATGTCGTAAGAAGAGGTCAGATTTTCCCAAAAATCCCTTTACTAACACGCTCAATGTCACCTTCAATTTGAATGACAATGTTAAATAGTCTGTCAGGGGTGCCACTCGGGTGTCAGCTGTCTCGACAGTAATGAATGTATCAGTTGCTGTCGCCTCCACATGAGGACGCAGTGCCTCCCGCACTATGGTAACTTCCGCGGCGCTGTCTAGCAGCGTCACTGCCCACGTCCAATTCAGGAGTCTCGTTCTCACCGTCTGTGGCATACCTCGCTGTTAATGCTGCAACTTTTTTCTTCTGAAATTGTGGGCGAGAACGTGGAAATTCTTCTGGTTTCCCTCGGACTGGTTGTCGAGGTTGGTCTCGTCCCTGTGGGGCCTCACGGCCCCTGCCTCTATCCTGGCGATCTCCTCTACCAGTCTGGGAGGTCGATGGTGCCTGTGAAGAACGAGGAGAACGCGGGTCAGGGACCTGAAATCTATCTGGAGATTTAATTCTTGCTCTGTCGCGCAAATCATAAGTGCGTTCAGAAGATATGGAAACCGGGGATGCGGCACGCGACCCTGGTTTTGATTGTTGCTTACCCTGTTTCTTCAACTTCCAGTTCTTTTTAGTAAAGAACGGTTTCTCTTCTTTCTCAGACTGAGGTTTTTGTTGTGGGTGTGATTGAGTCTGCGTTTTAGCAAAAGGCTTAACCCCCAAACTATTGCGGCCAATGGTTTTATAAGCCTGTGCAATAATTTTCGGTTATTCGCGTGGCTTGTCCTGTTCTGGGACCAAAGCCAAAGCATTAGCGACTTGAAAGTTGACTGCATCACCCTTGACGTTCGCAAGGATTAGATCAGCCACCACATCGAACACTCCCACCAGTCTCATCCCCAATTCCACAGCCGCTTCAAGGCCATGTCCATCCTGCACCCGTTTAATTACAGAGGGGAGAACCGTCATGGAAGGAGTGCCGAAACACTTTGCATACACTGCTGCGAATACCTTGCCCCAGTTGTTGCATTCTGCCAACTCGGGAATTAAGTCTTTCGGCAAGCTAATCGTCAAAATCCTGTGTTTGTCCACAGGAGACGTATTTGGAAAAACAGCCTCCAGCTGGTCAAATTTTTCTGCAAGCCAATAAGGCAAATCATCCTTATTCTGTGGGCGCTTGCCCATCAGCGAATTAACCATGACGGGACTTATGGTTACACCGCCCGGTCCAGCTGGATGCGCCGCAACTCCAGGAGGGGCCCCCTGGACGTTGCCTGTAACATATTGTACCAAAGCCCTGTGCAGCGGATTAAAGACGTATGCATCACGCGCAGTTCATCAACCGGAACTGCTAAATGCCATGGATGTGGGGTATACCCGGCCAAGACTGGCCAAGTGGCCCCCTCTATTGATAAGGGGCCTAAACGAACTGGGGTGACCGGATGTGGGAGGGCACCATTAAACCAAATACGGTGTTGCCATGCCGTAAGTGGTACTTCAAGAGCCTGATAAGGCCGATAAGCATTGGGTAGGGCAGTGGGAGCGTAAACATGAAACAAATTGTCAGCTCCTTCCACCGCCGGAAAAGTGACCCAAGAGTAAAACACCTCAAAGTGGTGAGCCGGATCAGCCTGCACCACAAAGATGAGAGCGACACCCGCGTCAGGCACTCCATAAGCCAGTAAATGAGCCCGGAGCGCAGCACGGCTATGTGCCGGAATATTCACATTCACAGCCATTAAGACCAGGAATGATCGACAACATAGTGTGAGCCAGCGCAATATAGGGTTAACATAAACACCTTTTAATAACTTCAAGCTTGAATGAACCTATAAAAACATCAATATAGGAGGTACCACCCTCACATACGTTTCCGGAAGTGTAAGCGAAGGTTATTGTGGACAAGCACAAGCACTACTCAAGCGTCTTGCAGATAAGAAGCCCCACGTTGGTGGCGCCATGTTGCGGGGATTCTGCACTTATACAGAGCTATGCACAGGAAAATAGGACCTCGGTGTATGGTGGTGTACCAACCATGCACCTTAGTACCCACAATCCCAATCCGACTAGCTTTAGCGTCTCATTCATTCTCCGTACTACAGCGAAGCTACCAATGATTAGACATCCCAGAACACGGACTCTCTCAGGAATCGCGGGAGCAAGAACACTCTTTCATTACTAACTCATACTTGTCCACAACGTGCGTAATAAGAGACACTGTATAGTTTAAAATGTTTATTTCAACTATCGTGCTCTAAGATAAAGTACACGTGCCAGTACTATCAGCATAATGCATAACGATAAAATAATAAGCATGGTTACAATTCCATAGAATACAAACGGGGAGAGCATTTTATAAAGACAGTGGATATAGGGCCAAATTGCCTTACCACGCTCCCCGTGCTAATAACTAGTTTATTATAAAAATAGAAGACCTCTGGGCTTTGTCAAGCGGACCCCCATACCTCAATATCTAGATGCAAGGTTTACATCATCAGAAAAGCACAGCTCTTCTCCCTGGAAAGGTTTTTCTCCAAGTGCCACCAAAAGGGAGATCACAATATTAAAAGCACCCGAATTTCTCCAGTGCAGCTGTATTTCGTGTTATGTCTAAGTGCGAGGGGCTGACCAGATCAGCAATAACAAGGGACGTTGTTTTTCGACCTTGTACATGGTGTGCAGACAAAACCCACAGGGAACATGAGAAAAGTTAAAAGACAAAAAGGCAGACAGTTCTAATAGAGCCGGGCACAGGCAGAGTCTGGAAAAACAAAGTCACAGAGTAACGTGTGCAAAGGCATCATGGCAGCCAGGCCTAAGCTAACTTAGCAATGTAGACAATGAGGCCACAAACCACACTACAATGTGCAGTTTAAAAAATATATAAATACTATACTGGGGCCTCCAAAGGTTTACATACATGTGCATAATTCAGAATTCCATCTTCATAGCCCCCTCGCTGTTAATCATGTCAGTTGTTTCTAAGTATAGTTCCACACATCTGGTAAAACTAACCTCTCGCGCGCTCCTATATTCTTAGTAACAATAAGGATTCAATAGCGACTTCAAAAAAGCTAAGTTTATAAATGTATCTGATTTTAGTCCTCACATTTTTATAGTGTGATTGGTGGTTTTATTTTTAATCCCACCAAGAGACAGAAGCATAAACAAAATACTCCCGTTGGTTCTGTTTCTAAAAACTTGTTATCGAGGGCAGGATGCTAATTGAACGTAATCTCTGTCCCTCAGAACACATTATATTATCTGTGCCTCCATTATTTATTAATAGCCCATGTATTTAATGAACATTCTTCACATTTTAGGTCCAGAACCCAATACTAGTTTTTTTTTAAAAACACTCCCAAACTTACCGCGAGTGCTTGTTCAAACAGGACGCCCGTTCCCGCTTGAGTAATTCAATCAAGTGAAACCGAGTCTCACTCTTCATGCTCCCTTTATACACTTGGGGGCACGATCGCGTCTGATCACGTGTTGCTCATTTAAATTCAATTGAAACTTTATTTAAACACGGCGGGTGAAGGAAAGGCCATAATGTAGGGTATTGCTTCTTTTAATTCAGTTTAAACTTTATTTGTATATGCCGAGTGGGAGAAAAGCCATATTACAAGGCATATATTATGTTACATTGGACTTTCTTGTAACTTTATAATTTTTCACATTGCGAATATACGGTAATTTAGAAAGATTTTTTTAATAAAGCCGATTTTATCATACTGACCTTTTATTGTTCTCATCACCTAAGCCCACAGCTATCTAATCACTGCCATAATATAAAGATGTTAATAGGGCCAGTTTATTCAAAACTTTATTGAAACTTTTACTCATTCTTTAACATATTAAAAATCAGCTCACCTCAGATTGTCACATTGTGAGCATGTCTCTGCCTTTTGGACCCATATTAGCTATCTTATTCTTTACACTCAGTATTTTTAAACCAATATCGTCGCCCACTTTAATGGCTATCGGCTTTTCTTTAAAAATAAATTTTTCTTATATTATTTGAAGGATGTACATCACTTCTGCCGCCAAGGGGTATTATATAACGGCCATAAACTTCTTTTTGTTATCTGTATCTATTACATTAATTGTCCCTATCTGAATAATTACATCCATAAATCTAAGGATGTTTTTGCAACCTACATATTCTATTACAATAATTAGTATTAAGATTCAAGTATTGCTACCTAAATTGTTAAAAAAACAAGCAGAATTGCATGTATATTTAAATGTGACCGGTAATATATAACCGATCATTATTTCCGCATCTCATTTCTCAATATTCAGCCTATCCTAGTTATCAAAAGCCATCTCAGGCAGTTATTTCTATAATATTAACCTTTCCCATTCTTCCCTATTGTTTAAACCTGATCTAAATGTGTGAAATTTGCTCATATAAACTTGCTCTCTTCTCTTTCTTTTTATATCAACGTCACCACCTCTGATTGGGCATTTAATACCTTCCAAGATTGCCCATCTGATGTCTTTCACGGTATGTTTGTTCTGTTGCTAATGTTCGGCCAGTGGTGCATTCCTCTTATTAGTCCTAATTGCAGACCTGTGCTCGTTCAATCTTGTTCTCATCTCTCTACTGGTCTCACCTACGTACCCTTTGCCCCAGGGACAGATTAACAGGTAAATAACATTTTTGGTTCTGCAATTCAAGACAGATCTGTATCTATGTTTCATGCCGTTGTAACTATACAATCGCCCTGAATCATAGATCCATAGTTCACACAATTTCCGCAAGGGAAATTCCCTTCTATTTTTTTGCCATCTAGTAAACTAGTTTGTAGGGGCACCTTTGATTCCTTATATGTATGAACCAATTCATTACAAATTGTTCTATTTCTTCTCAAGGCAAAAATGTGTTTAGGAATTCCCGGTTTACCTACGCTATTCAATAGGGTCCATGATCTATTTATCAAATTCTTGATTTTATTACTGACGCTTGAAAAATTGGTTACAGCCACTAATCTTTGATCTTTATCAGTTTCTATTTTGTCATAAAAGTTTTATTAAAGAAGAGTCGATAACCATTAAAGTGGGCGACGATATTGGTTTAAAAATACCGAGTGTAATGAATAAGATAGTTAATATGGGTCCAAAAGGCAGAGACATGCTCACAATGTGACAATCTGAGGTGAGCTGTTTTTTAATATGTTAAAGAATGAGTAAAAGTTTCAATACAGTTTTGAATAAACTGGCCCTATTAACACCTTTATATTATGGCAGAGATTAGATAGCTGTGGGCTTAGGTGATGAAAATAATAAAAAGTCAGGATTATAAAATCGGCTTTATTAAAAAATATTTCTAAATTACCGTATATTCGCGTTGTGCAAAATAATAAAGTTAAAAGAAAGTCCAATGTAAAATAATATATGCCTTGTAATATGGCTTTTCTCCCACTCAGCGTATACAAATAAAGTTTAAACCAAATTTAAAGAAGCAATACACTACATTATGGCCTTTCCTTCACCTGGCTTGTTTAAATAAAGTTTCAATTGAATTTAAATTAGCAACACATGATCAGACGCGATCGGGCCCCCGAGTGTATAAAGGGAGCATGAAGAGTGAGACTCGGTTTCACTTGATTGAATTACTCAAGTGGGAACGGGCGTCCTGTTTGAACAAGCACTTGCAGTGAGTTTGGAAGTGGTTTTAAAAAAAACTAGTATTGGGTTCTGGACCTAAAATGTGAAGAATGTTCATTAAATATGTGGGCTATTTATGAATAATGGAGGCACAGATAATATAACGTGTTCTGAGGGTCAGAGATTACGTTCAATTAGCATCCTGCCCTCGATAACAAGTTTTTAGAAAAAGAACCAACAGGAGTATTTTGTTTATGTTTCTGTCTCTCAGTGGGTTTAAAAATAAAACCATCATTCACACTATAAAAATGTGGGGAGTAAAATCAGATACATTTATAAACATAGCTGTTTTGAAGACGCTATTGAATCCTTATTGTTACTAAGAATATAGGATCGAGCAAGAGGTTAGTTTTACCAGATGTGTGCAACTATACTTAGAAACAACAGACATGATTAACAGCGAGGGGGCTATGAAGATGGAATTGTGAATTATGCACATGTATGTAAACCTTTGGAGGCCCCAGTATAGTATTTATATATTTTTTAAACTGCACATATTTTTTTAATTGTATACAAGTTAGATCACGCTAGAGGCCAAAATGGGTGGTAACCTTGCTTTTGAATTTTTCCAATGAAGCAATAATTGCACATCTATAGCGATATTCTTAATAATATATATTTAACATCATTATGAGTGGCTAGTCTTGTTTGAGGCTGAACTTAAAATCACATATGGACTTTGCTTACCCCCTTAGATTATAAAGGGTGCAACCGGCCAAGAAAGTAAAGAAAATTGGCGATTGTCTAACACAATTGTTTTTAAAGCGATCCTTAACCATTATCTACATCTGAACGAAAAAAGTGTAAAAGGTTCTTTTAATTGAAAGTGAGCACTATATCTGCCTTTTTTTTTTTTTTTTTTTAAAAGAGGGTAGATCCATATAATTGACGAGAGGGAATTAGCCCTTCTGACACGAATTGTTAAACTTTGCAGGCCCTGTTGAACGTAGAGGGATTTATTTACATATACGCCTGTGGTCAAAGATATAAAGACCAATCAGGAGGTAAGATGTTACCGGTAACTAATCACCGTCTTCTCATAGAAAATTCAGTTTTTTAATTTTTTTTAATTATAACTAAAGTCAAGATTGAATCTATTGATAACTCATTTAAAAATAGATGTAGCACTCTGGGTTGAATGGGAAGTTATATCTGTGTGTGAGTGTGAACGTCGTCACTGAACTCTGTATATGTAAAGATGTTATGTGTACATATTTGATTTGTAACTATGTTTCATGTACATTTTTTATAGATGATTGTTGTCATTTACTAAAGTCCTGAAGAAGGTGGTATATCGATTTCCTTCCACAGAAACGCCAGGTCGACAATTTTTTATTGTATAATCTTTTGGAATAGCACTTGTGATTGCTTTATGAAATTTTGTTTATTCTTTCCTGCTCATTTGCACTTGGAAAAAGTCATAGGCCTTTTTCAAAGAAAATGGACTGTTCTGTATGTTCCTCCTATTATACTGGATCAGTACATTGATATAAAAAGAAGGGGATATAGGAGATCTTGTGCAAAGTGGAACTTAACTGTATGAATTTTTAGAGAAAAAACTTTTTAATGTTTTTAATTGCTTTTTGTACATGTACGTAGAATTGCTAACTATTTTTTGCATATATTTGGGTTCAGTGTCATGGGAATAGTGAATATATGGTAAGCTGTAAGTGATGCATGAATGTAGTGATTAGAATGAGATTTTATTTAGTAGGGGATATCCTCTTGTTTATACTGCAGCGCACCCTGTCCCCTACGTGAATAAGGGTACCTCTCAATATTTGATAATAGTCTTCAAAGAGGGTCAGCCAGTAAAGGAGACTGTGGATGGCAACATATGACAGGAAGAGGGATTGCCATCCGAATGTATCCAGAGTGCCTTGATGGAGGATAGTCCCCACCTGTGTGTACCCATAGATCTAGTGCATCCCACTGTGATCAATGTGGCCAGTGATGTGGAAGGCAATCCCTTGCTAATAGAAGCTTATTAAGAATTTAAGGATATTATCTTGGAACTTAGCAGGCATTAAGTCCAAAATTATTTGTGAGGAGTGGGGGAAGTTTGTCGATAGTTACGACATATGCCTCTTCCAGGAGACATGGGCCACAGATAAAATGTATAGGGTGGACTCTACCAATTTCAGTATAGAAGCTGTGCCGTCACCTAAGGGCCGCCCTGCTGGGGGCCTTATCATCTGGATTAAGACTCATCTAAAAAGTACCATTAAAAGGCTTGATACAAATTCTACTAATCGCCTAGCCTTGAACCTTAAAAGCACCACCAGTAAGAACTTTGTGCTTTTGGTCAATATTTATAACAGATTTCTTTCTCAGCACCAGGACTCACTTATTATATCAGCCCTTGATAAGTTTCTGGAAAGGGAAGGGGCCTCCAATAACTTAGTGCTTGCCCGGGATATGAATATTGCTTTCGAACCCTTAGAAATATCTTTCAATGTTACAGAAGAGGAGGATGCTGAATCGGGTATTCCGAGCTTCAGGCAAGATACACCTGTCAAGAATGTGAGGGTAGCATTTCAAGTTGCATCTCTCACTATTAAGTATGGTCTCCGGGCTTGTAATAGTCACTCAACCTCTGACAAGGAATTAAGATATAAATTCAAAAGAGCTAACTGCAAAACAAGGATAGACTATATTCTAATGGATGTACTTTTGTGGTGAAAATTATCAGATATGTGGGTTATTGAGAGACCAGAAAGTGACCATAATGCCCTATCATTAGAGCTTTTGGACATGTTTATTTCCACTCAGCCCCTCCCAGAAGGAAGTTTGTTAAATCCAATTGTTGCTAGCAATGATAGAAGGAGGGTCAAGTGGCCCATGATCGAAAGGAGGGATGATATCCTCGCACAAATTTATAATATTGTAGCTCATTCATTGGTGGACCTATGAAACTGTTGCATGGAAGCGCAACCCACACTGGACATATTTATCAGATTGGAAGAACAGATTAAAACTTTTTTTATAAGAAGGGGAAAAGTAAGGTAATTAGTAATAACAGAAACAAGTGGTATGATGAGCGTTGCAAGGTAGTAAGGTCAGAACTGATGGTAGCCGTTAAAACTGGCTCTAGGAACATGGTGGCCTTAAAAAGAAAACATTACAATTTGGTCCAAAGTGAGGCAAAAAGAAAGTGGCATGAGGGATTTTGGAGAGATTTCTATACTGTGGCAAAAGCCCAGGAAAGTAAGCAGTTTTGGAATATACTAGGCAAAGGAACAAAACATCAAATTGTAGAGGAAGATTACCATAGGCAACCACAGACCTGGATAAATCATTTTAGCTCGTTATATGCAGGTGTGATTGACAAAAGGTCAGGGAGTAGTGAACTATCCCCAGAGGTCATTCCTGACACAGTAAGGGATGCAGACTTGATTAATTCTACTCTAGAAGAAACATAGATGGCACTCGTCACACTACAAAAGGGCAAAGCTGCGGCCGGAGAGCACGGGAGAGGAACATGGTGGCCGCAAGCTAAACGGCCGTGGTCCGCTCTCCGGGGTATCAATGACGGCAATGTCCCAACAGGTTTAACTGCAGTTTTATCGGCATAAGGTCCCCCCCCCCGGCCATGCGCGACGACTCCTCTGTTTTTGTTCCCGATGGGGGCCCGGGCCGAGATACCTGTAAAGAGCTCGGCGTGATCGGTTGGTGCTGGGAAGAAGCGGCGTCGGGGCTCAGAAGATCGGATTCGGCTCGACTTCGGCTCCGGGTCAGCGGGGGCAGAGCCAGCACTGGAGCTGGTGTGCATTCCAGTGCCTGGGTTCGTACGGAGTGCGGGTGGAGGTTGGATTATGATACCCAGGTAGGAATTGCAGACTTGAGCTATTATCCAGCTGAGGGTGCCGGCCGGAGTGGAGGTGAGAGGAGGCTCTTCTTCTTTTCCTTTTTAGGAGGTTTGTGTGGAGGCTTGAGTGGCAGTCTCCCAAGGAAAAGGGCTATTTCAATTTCGAAATTACTTACAGTGGAGGAGGTCCACTTAAACTGTATGGAGATAAGTGGAGATACAGTGACAGAGAGAGCGGGCGCTTCACTACCCAAAATAAATAGGTATATCTTGCGGACAAGAGTGGCGCATTTGTCCAATAATATTGACATTATTAAATCCAACTTTCCTCCCCGAGTCTTTCCACCTGTTTCCGAAATAAAAGCCTTTGTAAAAAAGCGCAAGCAGAAAGGAGACACGAACGGCGAGGTTGCTCCCAAGGGGGAGGAAGTAGGAAAGAAGAAGGGTAGAGGTAGGGGTAAGAAGACATCACTCCCCAAAACTAAATTCACTCCCTCATTGAAAACATACTACAAGGTTATGTCCTCCGTGAATACCTCAACTGCCTCAGGCTGTGATCCCCTGAAGAATAAGGGCCAAGTGAGCCCCCAGGCGGGTGAATATAGCTCTCTGAGCCCGCTGGTGGCACCTATAAATCATCTCCCTCCCCATCCCCAGATGAAAACATGCGCAGCACGCACAGAGACGTTGAGTGCTCCACAAGAAGATCCAGCGTTGGTTCTTTTGGGCGCGCTAGTGGTGCATCCAGAAGTGAGTCTTTTGAATAGATATTCCGTCTTGGCTGCCCATGACTTTCAGGGTGCATCTTCGAGTACGTTGGAAATTTTAGATGATAACGCGACTAAAGACCCTATAGATCCAACAACACGTCCTCTGGCAGATATTCTACTTGCACTGAAGGATGAAATGTCAAGTAGATTCACTATCTCCGAGACGAATCAGGCTGAGATGACCAGTAGATTTCTGGTTTCCGAAGCGAATCAGGTAGCCATTCAAGCCTCCTGTGAAGTACTGACCAAGAGATTAGATGAAGTCACCTTAAGAACTGATGCAATCGAGTTGGAGATCCCTAAGATTAAAGAGACTATGTGTACAACTTCTGCAGAAGTGGCTAAGTTATTGGTTCAGAATAAAGAACTTAAGGAAGGTCTCGAACGTTTAGAAAACCACTCTAGGAAGAACAACGTAGGGCTTTTGAACGTACCCGAAGCCCTCGAAGGGTCAGATATTAAAAGGTTTGTGATCTCTTTGTTAAAGGGGACTGTTCTCAAGAACTCACCTGAAGTGGATCTTGTCCATGAGATACAAAGGGTACACCGGGACCCATTTAAGAGGAACCTAGCTAGACAAAAACCCAGGAAGATCCTGGTCAATTTTTTGTCTTACTCTATTAAGGAGGAGATCTTGTCTTTAGCCCTTAAGGAAGGTAAAATAAAATTTGAGGGTCTAAGCCCCTTCTCATTTCTCCTAAGATCCGATATTTCCCACATTACTGCAGCAAGGCAGTGGGAGCTGGGGAAAAGGCTTGAGGAGTTAAATAATATGGGGGCAAAGGCTCAGCTGAAGTTTCCCGCATTTTTGCGCGTAATGTGGAATAATCATATGCATCAGGTCCACACAATTGAAGAGGCTGATGCCCTCATTGTAAAAATCAAATCGGATCTGGGGGGAGAGAGGGAGACCGTGGTGGGGGAAGGAGCTATGTAACTAATAGGCAGTTAGACCCAAGTAAGACTTTAGATTTAATATATCTCTCTAGCCCCAGAGGAGTAGTGACCGAATAGGCTGAGCCTATTGGAATGGAGGGTTCCTTACGGGAAAGAGGGGTTTGGGTTAGGGGCACGGAGGGAGGGGAAGGGTTTGGGGAGGGGTTCACTGGGTGGGGAGCTGCGGGTAAAAAATTAAAAAAAATGGAAACTCATCTCACTTAATTTTGAAAAGTTGTCGGTATAAAAAGTCTGCAAGCTAATGGCAGGAATTTCACTAAAAGATAATAAGGTCACATTTATCTCTTGGAACGTGAACGGGCTAAGGTGCCCTCGTAGGCAAAGATTGATTCTGAAGTATATTGAACTCTCTTCAGCTCAGATTTGTATCATGCAGGAAACACATCTTAGTTTTACAGAAAGCCGTGCAATATTCTCAAAAGTGTCTTGGATACAATGCTATTGTACTTTACAACAGATAATCAATAGTAGAGGTGTGGCAATTTTGGTTAAGCGTGGGGTTAATTGCTCAATTAAATCAGTGCAGACGGATCAGTCCGGGAGGTGGATAATAGCGCAGATGGACTTTGGAGGGTCGGAGCTAATATGTGTATCGTTTTATGGCCCCAATGTCGATGATCCGTCATTTATTTGTAAGTTACAATCTAAATTGCTTTTGGTAACTCCTCCATTGATTATAGGTGGTGATTTTAATGTTCTCATAGATCCATTAAAAGATAGATCCAATCTAAGTCACTACGTAGGGGCCCCTCGTGTCCGTCGTGCTCTGGTAAATATGTTACATGACTTAGACCTGGTAGATGTCTGGAGGGCAAAGAAGAGAGACTTGCAGGGGTTTACATTTTACAGCAAAAAATATGGTCACTCCTCTAGGATTGATTATATTTTAACAGATAGGTCTACCCTGGTTGGCTTAACAGAGATGTCAGTTTTACCAAGCCATCTCTCTGATCATGCCCCAGTTCTCTTTTCCTATCTCATTTAAACATATAAATTTCTGCCTAGATGGACTCTTAATAGAGCCATGCTCCTGGACGTAGAGATAATTCAGGCCATCAAGATATCGTCTTTAGAATTCTTCTCTTTGAATATGGGTTCTACCTCTATGGATTTTATTTGGGATGCCTTTAAGGCTAACTTGCGGGGTAGGCTTCTTGGACTTATAGCTTTTAAAAAAAGGCCGAGGCTCGTGAGCTTCGTACCATGGAGGAGAGAATACTCCAGTTAGAGGATGAGAGGAATAGATTAAGTCATGGAAGTCCAGGGAAGCTGACCCAAGTTCAGGGTGACCTGGAATGTGCCAGGCAAGAATACAGGGGTAAATTAGATGCAAAATGTAAGGCACAATGGCACATAAAGAGTATGCAAAATTTTGAATACGGGGAGAAGGCTGGAGCCCTCTTGGCTTGGAAAGCAAGAGTGGACCGCTCAAGAAATAACATTAATGAATTAATAATAAATAGTAATGGAGAAAAGTCTAGTAAAATTGAAGACTTGCAAGCGTGTCTGCTTTCCCTGTTCTCAGACCTTTATAAAGAAGATTTAGTCCCGTCGATAGGTTATATACAATCTTGGCTGAAGAGTAAATCGTTACCAACTCTCACCGTTGAGAGCCGGGACATCTTAGAGGCTCCCATTACGCTGGAAGAGATAAAAGACCAAATAAAAAAATGTAAGAGCAAAAAGGCAGCAGGCACTGATGCACTTCCAAATGAAGTGTATAAACTTCTAGTGGAAGAATTGACTCCAGCCTTGGGTGCCACTTTTGACTCAGTATATTGTCTTTCTGGCAAAGTCCCTAAGTCTTGGAAGGAGGCGACTATTGTTTTGATTTCAAAGCCAGGGAAAGATCCTTTGAAAGCCGACTCCTACCGTCCAATCTCCCTGCTGAATGCCAATTATAAGATCTTTATGGGCATATTGGCGGGGAGACTGGCCAAAATAGCATCTAAACTGGTTCATGCCGATCAGAAGGGTTTTATAGCGGGAGAGTACATCCAGGAACAGACACAACTGTTAATAGGTAACATCGACCTGACCATTGGAAGATCTGATCCTCTGGCCATTGTGGCCCTGGATGCGGCCAAGGCTTTTGATAGGGTCTGTTGGGTGTATCTCTGGGAGGTATTAGAAGTAATGGGCTTTGGCCCTATCTTTATTCAAACTCTTGAGGAACTGTTATCAAGGGGCCACTGCTAGGATTCTTCTGAATGGCATGTTAACCGCCAGTTTTAATATTCAGAGAGGAACAAGACAGGGTTGTCCTATTTCCCCCTCCTGTTCGATCTCTATATAGAGCCTTTAGCCCAAGCCATCAGATCGGACGACTTAATCTACCCCTTTAAGTCTCAACAATATAGCTGTAAGTTAGCTCTATATGCTGACGATTTGATTTTATATACTAACAACCCTGAGGCGACTATCCCTCGGGTTGAAGCTCTACTAATGGAGTTCGGTTCTTTCTCAGGTTACTTAGTTAATACCTCAAAGACCGAGGTGATGTGTTGGAACATTGACCAATGGAAGGGTTTAATCAGTAGTGACTTTAGGTATTTAGGAATCCACATTGTTAAAGATTTGGATAAAATCCCTTGATCAATTTAAACAAAATTACAAGGGAAATAGACCGATTCTTTAGTAGGTGGAGGAACCTTCCCTTGACTATCTATGGGAAGGTAAATTTGGTAAAGATGGTCATACTTCCTAAATTGACTTACCTGTTTAATGCGGTGCCTCTGGGGTTTCCTAATAAGAGCTTAAGCAAGGTTCAGAGTAAGATCGGGAGTTTTATATGGGGCGAGAAAGGCACGAGGCTTTCTTGGAAAAAGCTGAGGCGTAAGCTAACAAAGGGGGCCTGGCTCTTCCGGATATTGGGTGGTACTTGGTTGCGTTCCAATTTAAAGGTATTCGGATGTTGCTCTCAAAACCGGAGGAGTCAGCGTGGGGAAGATTGTTGGGGAAATGGCTACAATGGAGGGTGGTGGAGGTGGAGAGGGCTTTTTGTACAAGTTTGGGGCTCCGAGGTACTTTAAGCGAGTACGCCTTAAAGTTCTTAAGGCAGCCTTGGAAACATGGCATAAAGTGAGGTGTAGATGGGGGATTGGATATTATTCAGACCTTGCTCCAATATGGGACTTCCCCGGTACTCCTCAATGCCTCCGGGATAGCTTGGCAGTACCTATTAAGAGGGCGGGCATTAATACTTGGTCGCAACTGTTAGATACAGAGGGGATCCATCCCTGGGAACTGCTAAAGGCCAAGATTGGTATGGGGTTCTCCAGGTTTAAGTATTTACAGCTTGTTTCCTGGTTTGAAGCAGAAAAGGAGGAGGTCAGAGGTAACTGGGAAACAGAGTTTTCTCTTCAAACACCGCATCCAATAAAGAAGGGGATTTCTTTGTGGTACAACAAGTTTTTGGATGCGGAAGACCTGGAGATCCCATCGCAGTGCTCTGTGTGGAATCACTCTCCCCTTGAACCAATCATTGATGATTTGTATGAGTCCTCCCTGAAAATATTATACAAATTTGTTAAACCAGCAAGCCTAAAAAGAATCACTTTTTTGTTATTAATAGGCTTTATTACACGCCAGCCAAAATAGCCAAGTTTGCCCCACTGCCTATTCCTAAATGCCCTAGATGTATGACTCCTAAGGCCGACGATATCCATATCTTCTTTGAGTGTCCCGAACTGAGAAAGTTTTGGAAAGGGGTGGGAGACGCTATATGTGGTACTTTTAAAGCTTTTGTTGTAGTTAACCTGTCTTTAGTGTTTTTTGGCGATGACGGATCATTTAGTTTGAATGCATCACAGCTACAGCGCGGATTGTTATTATATTTGATACTTCTCGCCCGGAGAGAGGTCTGTAAGAAATGGAAAGACCCCCTACCCCCGAAGAGTGATGACTGGCTGAAGGCTGCTTTCGCTATGGTGTGCTTAGACCAGGATGGTGCAGGGGAAAGCACGACTAATATTTGGCAGCCGTTTTTGAGTTGGGGCCATAACCTGAGACTAATATAATCAGTCCTATGATTACACCAAGCCCCAACTAAATTCGGGCCGGTCTGGGCGACCTAAGCAAGTGCGGTAAGTCAAAGGGCGTCAAGATAGAAATATTGGCTTTGTAAGATCCGCAGAAGCTTACTGGTGAGATGAGGACAAAAAAAAAAACAAGAGCAAAGCTGCTGGTTTAGATAAAATTCCAGGTGATCTATATCTTTCCAATCCTGAAATCTGGTGTGTGATTCTCAACCATAGCTTTAAAGTGATTTTAAAGTGGGCAGAAATTCCAAATTCCTGGTTGGGTGCAGCGGTAGTACCCATATTCAAAAAGGGGGACAAAAGTGATCCTGCGAATTACAGGCCTATTAGCCTCATTGATACAGCATAGAAATGATTTCACAGGCACTTGCTGGAGAGGCTCCAAGATTGGATAAGGGAAGGGCAGATATTGTCTCCCCTACAGGCAAGTGTTAGAGGAAACATGAGCACTGTTAACCAACTGTTCAGGTTTTTAACAATACTATGTAAATATGTGGTCATTAAAAAGGAACATGTATATGTTGTGTTTGTGGACCTACGTGCCGCATTTGATCTAGTCCCACGAGAAAAACTGTGGGAAGTCCTACATAATATTGGGGTCTCGAGAAATGTGTTGCAGATTCTTATTAGACTCCATATGCACAACTATGCCCAAATTAGATGGGGGAAGAATGGTGACCTGACTGACTGGATAAGGATGAACAGAGGAGTGTGTCAAGGGTGTGTACTGGTGCCTACCTTGTTCACCCTATACATTAATGGATTGATTGAAACATTAACTTACTGCAGAGGCCAGCCCCCAAAGCTAGCTGGTCAAGTAGTGGCATCTCTGCTCTTTGCAGATGATACCCTAGTTATTTCCAGGACGCCGATGGGGCTTCAAAATTTACTGGCTCAGTTTTTAGCATCTTGTAGGAAATTTGGGCTGGAAATAAATGCCACAAAAACTAAATTTATGGCATTTAATCTGCATAAGTCCTTTAGGGGTACGGTCAAATTGGGTGACATCCCATTGGAGCAGGTGAAGCAATTTGATTATTTGGGGGTCAGCTTGCCAAATCTATTAACATGGGCCCCACAAATTGCAAGAGCCAATTATCACTCAAAAGCGTAAGTTCTGCACTAATAAAAAAACGGAAAATGTCAATCTATAGGCCAGTTGCCCCAGTTATTCAAGTCTATCAAGCCAAGGGTGTTGGAGCTGCAGTATATGCGTGGAGTAATGGGGCCAGAATAATGTTGGGGTTATTGAAAAAACTGAGAATGTTTTTATGAGAGCAGTTTTGGAGCTTCTCCGGAATGCCCCTTTGACTCCTATGCACCTAGATTTAAGCTCAGAAATGTAGCACATGTGATTGCTTTTAGGCCCCTTGTCTTCTGGATTCAAATATGGACAAATCATTCACCACTTCCTCTGAGACAGTCACTGCTCGATATGATGGCATTAGATACCAAAGGGAATGTCCTGTGGCTCAAGTATATAAAGAGTTTGATGTATTGATTGAGAATGAGTGAGTTTTGGACTATTCCTGAAAGTATTGAGAAACAATCCTTGTTTAACTTAAAATAGAGGTATTGGGACTATATTAATGAATTATGGTTAAACAGGGGAACTACTGGGGAACTAACAAGGAGTTTCCTGGATTTTAAAGATAACATGTATCAAGAGGAGTTTCTGAATTCTATAGAGCCCTCATTAGCGAAATCCTTGTATTTAAAATTCAGATATGGTAACTTGCCAGTAAATGAATTCTGTAGTAAATGGAAGGGTGTTAATACCTCTCCCAACTGCCCCACATATTTGGCTAATCATGAAAATGAAGAACATTTTCTGTTCTTTTGTTCTGAGTATACTGAGATTAGAAGGGCTTGGCTAATTCCTATATGACACATTTTATCAGTGAATCATCTAAAAGATATTATCTGAATTCTCAGATGCGATTGCTCACAGTGGTTAGTCTTCACCCCTACCCAGATATTTGCTCTACACTTGGAGATTAAGAAACAGGAAGATGAAACTCCCCATAAAATAATGGAAATAACTTTGAGCTGTAATGAATTGCGTGTGGTTTTACATTTCATCTATTTAATGAATATTAGATTTTTGTTTTTAACAATTCATAGGGTATTAAGAATCTTAATACAATGGTCTAACTAACAGAATCCCACATTCTATTAGGAAATGTAAATATTATAGTACATTTTTTAAAAATTGTACCGGAATATACTTCACATGCTATTTTACAGAGTTTGCCTTCTAGTGCACATGATATTAATGCTGCTAATCACTGTAGTTTTGAATTAGAGGAGCTGTTTTAGTATTAGTCCATTTCTAAATTGTTATTAGTCTATTGTAAGTGGAATTATCTTATTTCACAGAAGTAATATCATCATTACATAATCCATAGGCCACTTATATGCCAATTGTGACCTATTATTAAATTATTATACATGTCTGTGAATTTGGTTGAGCATTTATGTTTTTTTTCTAAAAATTGAATAAAGATATTCTACTACTACTACAGACTGTGACACTAATGTCCACAAAGTTATTTCCCACCTTTTTCACGACGTGATGTCTAAACCTCTGTCCCAAAGAGCATAAATCAACTGGCAATCAACTGCATATATATCGATGTTTTGGAGAATGTTCCCACTGGGAGTGCTGTCTTAAAACTGGGAAACTGCTTCCTGACATTTATTGCACCCATCTATTCCCAGATATTCAACCCTTTCCATGACTCTTTTCCCAGTTCATAAGCCTAGGTGTATGCCTAACCATCCAATTTACAATTTAGCCTGCATGGATCCCCCACCAAGATGGTCCTGTACCATAAACCTTACACAAGAGTGACCAACAAATAAAGAGGATTGAGGCAAATGAGCCTGTGGAGGAACTATAGAGCAATTTTTCTAATTGCTCAATGAAGCTATTGACGCTATTGAAGCCATCTTCCTAACTTTTCTTACCCACACTGCCACTTCCCATTATCTGGTTTGATGCCCACGTTCCCTGTTCTCCCTGTTCCCATCTTCATACTAGAGATTAGAAACCCCTTGTTCCCCATTTGACGTTTTAGCCTGATCTTTCAGGTATTGTACATGTTCACTTTTCCACCTTTCCATCCATTGTATCCCCTGCTCTGCAATATTTCAAATGTCCAAATGTACAGGTGAAAGCCCATGTGCCAATAGTCTGTAAAATAAAAACATGAACCCTGTCATAAGGGCAGAATCTAGCCTCCTTCACTTCAAGAGGTTTCTTAATACAGATGACTGAAGATTTGTGATGACAGTGGTACTGTCACACCTCACATCCAGTTGGGCTCTAGCTAGCCATCCTTTTGTCCCACATTCTCTTTGGTATAATCTAGACAAATGAAGTGGCCGTCAGCTGATGGGTGGTGCTGTACAACACTCTCAAATTAAATAACTAAACCCTCTGAAACAGTTACATGTATTTTTAACTCATCGCTTCCAATTTCTACCCAATAATATTTGTGTTCTTAATACATTTTGACTACTTTTGCTGCCTTTGTCTACCTTAAGTTATTTATCACTGTTGGTTCTCTTATCCCTCACCATATACCACGGGCTTTGCTGCACAGACGTTCATGGTAACATTAGAACAGCTATATTAATGGATCACAATTTCGGCCCCCATTTTGATCAGTGAGGACAAATAAAATTCAGGCATACATTTCTGAGGAAAATATTAACAAAGATGATAACAAGAAACAATGATGAAGAATAATCCTGAATATCACATACAACTAGTGATCCTTTTAGACTCTGTATAAAGAAAATATTGTTCTAAAGTACAGATCCAACAATGAAGCAATGGAATTGTTTAATTTCGTGGACTGTTCATGATATGAGCTTTCGTTTCTAATCACTGCATGTAGCAGGTGCTACTATTACATAACCTAATGGTACTATCATCATCATCTTCATCATCAATTACTTTATTCGATTTTAAAGATATAAAATGATACAAGCATGCAAAGACAAGAGAGCATTCCATCACAGGTGCTCAAGATTAAAAACATTAACATAATAACTCCATTATAAAACAAAACTAAAGTCATACAGATGTACAAGATAAAAACTCAACGTAAAACCCCCCACAGCGAACATCGTCAATGTTACCACATTCGCAAAGAGAGTCCATCAATTTTACACTCTCTTCGGGGAGGGAGGAACATGTTGACTGGGCCTAATGTTTAGAGCCAAAGGCCCCTGTAAGGTACCGGGACACATAAAAACAGATTTTGGGTGTTGCTAAAAGCTGTAAATATAATAGAGATGGTCTGACCTGTCTGAAATCCATAGTTCATAAAAGAGGTCTTAAAAAATTTGGCGAACAGTCTAGTAAAAAGGGCATAAAAGTACGATGTGCAATGTATCGCAAATGGAAACCTGATCAAAGGTACATGGTGGCAAATCCGCATTCTTATACCAGGTGCCCCCAGAGAAAAGCAGCTGGTGGAATATGATGGTTTATCATTTCAAGGAGAAGATAAGGCTTTATCCCGGAAACTGTCTTAACCAAAGAAATGTATTTGTATTAAATTAACTGGTCTTAGAAGGACTGGAGGCTGAGATGTCCTTGTCAGAATTTGAAAAAGTGACCTTTAGCTAACTGCAAAAGTCACGGGTGAGTGTTTATCTCACTAAGCCATCTTGCTGTATAAGATCAGCTTTTAGCTGATCCCAATGGACACAACAAAGGCTTCTATGATGAAAAGTTGGGTGCTGTTTAACGTCTGCTTATGGCTTAAAGCACCTGCTTGTCATACCAGATGCTATGACAACTAGCTAGCTTTATCTATCCCTATCATGCCCCATCATTAAATGTGCCACTCTGCCATTTCATCTTTACTGGGCTCGTGGAAATTCCCATGAATCTTCCCTGTTTTTCATGCGACTACTCAGTTTACAAGTAACTAAAATATTGTACAGTGAAAAAAGAACCATTTTAGGCAACCTTCCTGTTTTAGGGCTTTACAGAACCCCACTGCCAAGTGTTTCAGGGTAATTTACAAATAATATTATTGAAGTTGCTGCATCATATTTTTAAGAACAATTTTCTATGTAACTGAAAAATCTGCAACACCAGCCTGTTGAAACTGAAGAGACACGGTTCTGAAGTGGCACAGCCAATAGGTTAGGGTGACCAGATTTTGAGAAGCAAAAACCGGCACCGGCCAGACATAAAAGTAGGACTAAAGCCTCCAACCTTACTTCCATGTCTTCCCTGTCCCGATTTTTGCAAATTTATATATTTATATATATATATATATATATATATATATATATATATATATATATATATATATATATATATATATATATATATATATATATATATATATATATATATATATATATATATATATATATATATATATATTAGCTATATATAGATAGATATAGCTATCCACGTTTTGTGGCTCTGTTTCTGGCACAGCAGCGCTCTCTGACGGTGCGAGTTGTGGAGACGGTGGAGCCCAGCCGTTATTCAATTTTTCAAGGTTTTCTTTGCAGAAAGGATTCCACACGCACTCACGGGTAATCTTATATGCTGACAGACCGAAACACGTAGGGCTGTTGGGCTTGTAATTTACAATGCTGTTGCCTTGAATAAAACGAGGATTGGAATATAAGATTACCTGGGAGTGCGTGTGAAATCCTTTCTGCAAAGAAAACCTTGAAAAATAGATATAGCTATATATAGATATACACACGCGCACACACATATACACAATATATATATGCACTACACACATACATACACACACACACACACATTTACAAGGTACATTCACATAAGATTGACTATGGCAAGACTTCTAGCCTCTACCCTCAGTAACCCTGGCCTCCTCTCTGTCTCCCCTCTACTGCAGCATGTATGCAATCGACGTCAACCTGCACTCCCTGAAACAGATACATTATATAACAAAAGAATACCTTTTTAATTCTCCTTTGCAGGATGACTTGATCGTTGTCCGGAAAACCGGGACATGTATTTAAAATTAAGTAAAGCGTCAGGACACCTGGACAGTCCTCTTTAAACCGGGACTGTCTGGGAAATCTGGGACGTCTGGTCACACTACAATAGGTCTGACATTGTCTACCAGCCTTTTGACTTTGCCAATGTTTGTTTTGTCATGGTTTTATTAAAACTTTAATTTTCAGGACCTCCCAGGCCACGTCAATATAAAAAAATACTCATTGTCTAAAAGCAAACATATTTTTTCGGTCTCACAAAGCTTACTTTGCTAGCATACTTTGCCATTATAGTGCCTGAAGGAAACTATTTACTTTGTGCGGATGTGGTCTTTGTGAAAGAGTACAATGCTTCCACTTACTGTGAAGTTAGTCAGCAGTTGAAGTGGGCTGATGCACCGCACCATGCTGAAGTAGGTGGAAGAAAAATGTAAATGACACAAAAACAGACCAAAGGATGATGAGGCTGGCTGAAAGCCCCAGTAAATAAGTAAAGTATAAACATAATTTTAGTAAAATAAAAAAGTCCAGATATAGAAACATTAAGACAATGCGTACTTCTCATGTCTTTGACACCTAAATGATCTCATCCTTTATCTGAGACTGGACCCTCTTGCCTGCCCCTCAGGAAAGAAATGACGCCCTCCTTTCTCCCATGACCTCCAACCTCTAAATCTCTCTGACTGTTTTGTTTTGTTTCAGTAACCTTTACTTATGTTTTCCCCTAGGACAGGGCTCGAGTCAAGGGTAGACGTGGGTATATGCCGTCTACCCACTATTTTCAGAGGGATGACGCCATCTACCCTGCTGCAAAGCTAGCCACTTTCAGTGGAGAACCACATTCCTTTCCTGCTTCTCCTGGATTTACAGAAATATGCAAAACTCGTCCCGCTGTAATTTTCTGACACCAGGACAGATTCAGCAGCGCCTGTACGTTGTCTACTTTAGTTCAGCACTGCAACGTGCAGGCAGGGAAGAGGACTAACAGTAGCAAGCTGGGCCTATAACAAAAGCTGAAGTTAAGGGGTCATTAGGCATCTTTTTAATGGAGTGTCCTCGCTGGGGGCTATTGGGAGCCTCACAACTAGATGCAATGGAGGGGAAACAAAGGCACACAGCTTATCACTTCACAGGTACTTAAGAAAGAAATGCTTTTGACTTTGTTCAGTCCCTGTAAATAAGAGATATATATGTATGCAGTGTAAGAATGTCAGATTTGTTGGTCGCCCCAGTATTTACACAAATAATTTAAATACCACTATTTTGCTTCATTTCTTTTATAGCGCTTTAGCACTACATAAAAGAAGTAAAACAAAATAGTGGTATTTAAATTGTTCTTTGTGTACGTGTGATGAAAAGCGCACTGACACCCAGCATTGGGATGAGTAGTGCCAGTACTCATTCCAATGCAGGGTGTCAGAGCGCTTTGCACCACACGAACAGATTATACATTGACACTAAATCATATGCGTGACAATCAATATTAAGGATGTGTTAAATAAGGCAGTGAGGGTTACAAGGTGTGGGAGCCACATGTCCCTCATTCCTCACTGTGCTATATTAGGAGGATTACAATTTATGAACTGCAAGTAACCAAAGGATCTCTGTCTTAAAAACAGTAACCCACTTATCCATTTTCATAAACTAAAAATGTGTCATCTTCAATAAATACCACAACTAGACTACCATCCCTAGTGGCATTACTGGTGACTGCTAAAGACTTTTTAGTGACAGTCTTCATGGCAGTAGAAGAATCTTAAGTAATCATAATATTGTTTTAGGCCAAAAGGGACAACTTACCTCGATCTACGGTCGTGTCACAGGAGACACAATGGTTCTTTAATCTGAAGAGTTCCCTTGATATGACCTTAGTCTACAATTCATCAGATCATTTCATGAAAGCCCCAGGAATGAAACATGGTGTTGCAGATGACATAAAATCCTCCGGAAACCATACAATATCACGTTCGAGTTTTGGAAGCAAACTAAAAATACACACTTTTTTTCGAGTTCTTACATTCAAGAAAAGTCTAAAAGACCCTCTTTGAGACAACCCCTGCTTAAATGTATTGTGTTTTGTATTGTAATTGCATTTATATAGCGCTTACTATCCCTGATGAGGCGTTGAATCGCTTTCTCGGCAAGTAGCACGCTACTCCGGAACCCATAAAGGATTAGTGTTGAATTAGTATATTGAAATATGAAAGTAATTTGAGTGGTGGATATGTTAGTCAGTTATTTGGATTCAGAAGGATAGCGGCTGGATAGAAGACGAAAAAGGTTTGCATTTATATAGCGCTTGTTACCCCTGATGGGGTGTTGAAGCGCTTTTTTGGTGAGTATCACCCTACTCCGTAACCCATAAAGGATTAGTGGTGAATTAGTATAGTGAAATATGAAAGTAATTTGAGTGGTGGATATTAGTCAGTTATTTGGATTGAGAAGGATAGCAGAGGGATAGAAGAGGGAAAAAGGTTTGCATTTATATAGCGCTTGGTACCCCTGATGGGGTTTTGAAGCATTTTTTTGGCAACTAGCACGCTACTCTGGAACCCATAAAGGATTAGTGGTGAGTTAGTATAGTGAAATATGAAAGTAATTTGAGTGGTGTATGTAGATCAGTCTAACTTGATGGTTGATTGCTCAGAATGTTTCTATTGGAATAGAAGCTACTTCCCTTTTCTTAGAAATGACTCAAGTCCGGGAGGTCTATAAGTCGAGCTAAGTCACCAGTCTGAGGGCACCGGCTTGTGGTGTTGTTAATTTACTGTAAAACTGTAAAAAAAAAAGTTTTTTTCGTAGTATAGGGAGCGCTCCAGAAGGCAACCTTCTTTTTTGTGCTGGGGACTAACCTTGCACCTTTCCTGACATTGCTAACAATAGACTCCGATGCAGGCTACATCTCCCTTTAAAATTAAAGGGTTACATGTTCCTTGGCTCAGCACTTGTGACCTATCCTGCCAGTTTCATGAAAATGCTTGATAAACGTCATCTTCGTAATGAGGGAACGGGAAGATTTCAACAGACAGCTTAATGGAGTCCAAATTTATGCTTGCCTTACTGTTCTGGAAAAAAGATGTCTCGTTTGAAAGTTACTGGTGTGGGAGGGAGAGCTGCTTATGTGGAAGCATTAGGAAAATGATTATTAATTATAACATACTATGTCTTTATTTTACATTTTTCAGTTTCTGATGTTGCAACTGATAACAGCTTTTGCAAAGTCGCATAACAATGTTACAAAAAAGGGCTAACATACGCCAAATACCCGCAGTGATGTCGAAAACAGACTTCTAAAGAAACAGTACACTCATAGGAATGTGTTGCAATAAATACAGTAAAACTCATAAACTTGCCTTACCTTTTTGTTCCTTCACAGTACACACAGAGAAAATAAAAAAAATGAAAAGTAGTTGGCAAATGACCGATGAGATTGGACAAAATCTTCAGGGTGTTTTGCCAGCAAAAAACACATAAAAAAGCTCTAAGCACAGACAGACAAAAAGCAAGCACGCGAAGAAATCTGATAATTTTAAAGGAGACACGACATGCATTGGAAAGTAGAGCTTACTACTGGTGCCCAATGGAATCTATTACTCTGACACTACGGTTGAACATGCACGTTTGAAATAGCTTTTCATTTCCATGTAGTGTAAAAGTACAGCTAAAATATGGCACAACCTAAATCCCAGTAGGTGCTAGCACATTGTGTAGCCGAACCTACAGCAAACACTTTTGTAGAGTTTATGTGGTAAGGCGCTGAGATTCAAATGTCATGGTCTTTATGGACAATGTCATCTCATGGCGAAAGGTTTTGTGAGTTGTCAGGTGTCCTTGGAAACTATTGGGCCTCAGTGATTTTACTAATGCCTTGCTTACATTTCCTGGTCAATAGAGATAAAGGTGCCAAGAGAAATGTTATATTGTATCACATGTACTAGTAACATGCGCCAGGGCTGAGTAAATTATGCAGCAAGAAAGGGCCCATCAAATGGCATGATGCAGCACAGTTTGCTATTTTGAAATTTTAACATACATTAATACTGTCTGAGCATTGGTTTCATCTCAGTACCAGTTTAACTCCTGAATATAGCAATCAGCAATTGAAATTAATTTGAGCAGTTACCTCTCGCAAAGGATCTGTCACTGTGTGGTGCCTCGTGTAGCACTTTTATGTAGTAGCTTTTTACCACTTTTTCTCGCTCAAATGGGCAAATTATGCAACAAATCGCAGATTTTGTGATTTTAGGCAAATGGCTTCTAGCCTGTGAAAACTCCAAGGGGCCGATTCCGATTCGGGCCGGAAATCTCTCCGACCGAGCCGGACCCGGAGAGATTTCCGACCAATCCGACCTTAGCAGCCCGACCGAGCAGTACGATGCGCACGCATGCTATCGGACTCGATCTGGTCGGACTCATTAGAAGTCAATGGGAGCCGGTCGTACAACGCGTACGCGGGCTCCCATTGACTCAATGGGTGCGAGGCGTAACAAGGCGCCCCTACAGCGTGTACGCGGTGGAAGCGACTCGCGCCATACACGCACAGGTAGGGGGACCAATGGGTCCCCCTGTGTGCGACTCGCGCGGCTACGCAGTACAGGAGGTCCGACACGGACCCCCGAAGTACGGCTCCGACTGCTTCTTGGAACCGGACGGCGCGAGTCGGTCGGACTGCTCGCAGCGCGCATCGTACTTGCCCGGCCGGGGATCGTCTCCATCGCGCAGTGCGAGTCATGTCCGTGCGAGTCGGTTGGTGCGGTTGGGACGCGCGTACGAGTCGGTCGGCGATTTCGCGTGTGCTCGCATCGTACTCGCTCGCCCGGACGCACGTACGACTCGGTCGGAAAAGAGGGCTCCGAATCGGATCCGGTTCAGCCGAATCCGATTCGGTGCCCTACCGGCCGAGATCGGAATCGACCCCCAAGTGTCTCACTTTATGAACTCCGGTATTTGGGTCTGTGCTGTGTGGTGAGCCTCCCTAAGAAAGTCTTACAAACTGTAGGCTTAGTTTAAATTGGAGTAGGAGCTGCAACCAGTAATGCCCGCCTTTTAATATAAGACCATCTGTCTGGAAAACTAGAGCAGTAGGCTCTGGATAGGTTTCAGAGAACATGTGTGGAGAGTGCCTGTGCACTGTACATGTTGCCTTGTGTGGATTTGCTGTGCATGGAGTGCATTTGTAGAACTTTAACATATGGTAACAGAAATCCTTTTGGATACTCTGTGCTTGACTGGTACAATTGATTGGGGTTGTAAATAATTTGCTAGACAGCAGTATCAACTCCAGTACTCCTCTAAATCAGTCCAGACGTCTAGCAGTCTAGACTCTATGGGGCCGATTCCGATCTCGGCCGGTAGGGCACCGAATCGGATTCGGCTTAACCGGATCCGATTCGGAGCCCTATTTCCCGACCGAGTCGTACGTGAGTCCGGGCGAGCGAGTACGATGCGTGCGCTCGCGAAATCTCCGACCGACTCGTTCGCAGGACCCGACCGACTCGCACGGGGACGACTCGCACTGCGCAATGGAGACGTTCCCCGGCCGGGTAAGTACGATGCGCATCGCGACCGCTCCGACCGACTCGCGCAGTCCGGCTCCAAGGAGCTGTAGGAGCCACACTTTGGGGGTCCGTGTCGGACCCCCCTGGAAGCGTAGGCACGCGAGTCGCACACAGGGGGGAGCCATGGGTCCCCCCTACACGTGCATGTATGGTGCGACCCGCATCGACGCGAACACGCTGTAGGGGGCGCCCTTGTTCGCGTCGTGCCCATTGAGTCAATGGGAGCCCGTGTACGCGTCGTACGACTGGCTCCCATTGACTTCAATGGGAGTCCGACTGAATCGAGTCTGATCCCATACGTGCGCATCGTACTCGTTCGGTCGGACTGCTAGGGTCCGATTCGGTCGGAATTCTCTCCGACTCCGGCTCGGTCGGAGAGGTTTCCGGCCCGAATCGGAATCGGCCCCTAAGTTGTGGCAGAACAGGAGACAGAAACTCCCTTTGAAGTATAGTGAAATTCTTTGCCCCATTCTTTCTCAATTTTTCTCCTACAGGTCATCTTCCCAAGAGTTTGAGAGGGGGAGAGTAAGGGAGCCATTCCCTCATCTGTGCCTCTTAGAAATGGGGTTTCAGGTTGGCTAGGGTATGTACCTAAGCCAGACAGAACCCACCACTCTAGTCAGGGCAAGTAAGTTACACACCAAAGATAACTTGTACTCACCCTCTGGTAGCTAGACGCAGAGTAGTAAGGCGTCTCATCAGAGGCAATGTGTAAAGCATTTGCGCAACACACTCCTACAGAAACACAATGAATACACCACAAAAGGGACTCCACACAGGATTATATAAAAACATCTCTTGTATATTGTACATAAAACATAGCGGTTACTGAAATGGTACTTGTTATCCGGACAGTGCAAGGCATAAAACAACAAATATCAGTGAATTTCAGTAAACTGCACATGCAGACCCTGCAGTGGCAGTGCTGAGACAGGTTTGAAAGGCTATGTCTGTGGGTGGCGCAAGCAACGCTACAGGCACACTAGTAGCATTCAATTTACAGGCCTTGGGTATAGGGGATACCACTTTAAAAGGGACTTAAAAGTAAATTAAATATGCCAAACAAGTGTAAACCAGTCATACCATGTTTTAGGGGGAGAGCACATGCACTTTAGCACTGTTTAGCAGTGGTAAAGTGCCCTGAGTCCTAAAGCCAACAAAAAGTGGGTCAGAAAAATAGGAGGAAGAAGGCATAAAGTTTGGGGATAACCCTGCAAAAAGGGCCAGGTCCAACACAACTCCCTTCCAGTCTAAAGCTAGGTTAGACCAATCAATACCCTGATGGGCTGGGCTTCCCTGCTTAGGGCGCTAGAACATGGACTCTGGCCCACTACTTAAGGGGCAAGTTTAAATTTTACGCCTACCTGAACCCAGTTGGATCCCTCTGTCTGTACTCTCAGGATCCACTAAGCATAGCCATGAGGATTTCTTCTCCTTATCTATGGGCCCCAACCAGAGCCAGGCACCAGGCCATCCAGGAGTCTCTGTCCTCTGTGGTTTCTCACAGTGGGGAGCAGTATTCCCAGGTGCATCACATACTCTCTCCACTCCACTACCCAACAGTTCAAGGGTTCTATCCTGTAACTGGTCTTCCAATCCAGGGTCTATACCCTTGGGTTGAACCAGTGTCAGTGGTGAGTCCTTCCTCCTCCTCCTCCTCCTTCCCCTTCTACTGGGGTTCCGCACCCTCCGAATATGAGTGGTACTTCAGAAGACAAAACTGTAGGGGTGCTGATATCAGTCGCTCCTTCCCCCAGGCCAGGGATGATACACTGAACATGGTTAACCAACCCAGGGTCTGTACCCTTAGGCTGAACAGTAGTTAGGGGAAAGTCCTTACTCCCCTTCAAACTCCTCCATCTGGGCTTTTGCAGCCTCCTCTGCGGAGTGGTACTGCCAGACACTAGCATTGGATGGATGCTTGTATCAGTCGCTCCGCCAAGTTCTCCTGACCCTATGGGGTCCCCCTCAGTGGATGGTCTCCCGGTACAGACCAGACCACCTTTCTGAGGCCCCCTCAGGGTACTCTCCAGGATCTGGGATTGGACATAGGGCACCCTGGGTCTTTGCCCACCCCCACCTTTCCTCCTACTCTGAGAAGGGACATGGGACTCTTTACCCACCCCACTATACTGTGAACTGTCTGGGCTACTGTGAACCTCCCTGCCCTTGGTTGGGAGGAATCTTAGCCACTCCTTTTAGGATCACTCCCAAATGCCTTTCCAGATCCTCTGGTACTCACCCAGAGATCTGCCTCCTTTGCAAGTTCCCTGGGGTCAGAGAACTTACACTTCAACAGGTGTTGGCGTAGCCCTGAAAAACAAAAACAAAATATGTGCTCTCTGACAATCAGATTGTACAGCCCTTCAAAAGTGTTTGCTGTGCTACCCTTCACCCATCCCTCCAGTGCTCTTGAATAATCCTCCAGAAATTCCTCTCAAGACTAGTGAGACAGCTTCCTGATGCCCCTGAACCTCAACCTATACTCTTCAGGGGTTAAGCCATACCTTCTTATCAGGGTCTCCTTCATGGGGGTGTGCCTCTGCCTGTCACTCCCTTCTAGGGCAAGTAGGGCATCCCTCCCACCCTCAGGAATATAACTCCCCAAGCCAGTTTCCCAATCCTTCTCAGGGATCCTGCACACTACCAGAGCTTTCTCATACTCCTACAACCACTGATATGTAATCCCACTCCTTGAAGCTAGGCACCAAGTCTGTGGGTATGTGAATGGTACTTTTAACACTGGACTCAATAAAGCTGCCACCACTGGACTCTTACTTGTGAGTCCAGAACTTTTAAACTAAGTTCATGGCCCAAATTCCTTTCCTCAAGGGCCATTTTTCTCTGACGAAGGCCTTTTGAGCCTCCGCCATCCGTTGCTCAACTAAGACTCTTTCAACCTCAGCCCTTATCTCTTCTACAGCTAGCTGGGCCAGCTGCCATGTCAGGTCCCTTTCAGCCTGTCTTTCTGTGAGCTCCTCAGGGGACAGGGTGTGGGAGGTGATCCTGCTCCTGGCACTAGACCCAGCAGGGGGCTCTATATCTATGGGGTCCTCTCTCTACTGGCGTCCCTGGCCAGTCATTTTCTCCCTCCGGTTCATTGACAAAATATTGAAATCACAAATATTGCGGTATATATCGTGTCAAAAATGTCGAGCACAAAAATATAGTTTTCCTATAGTTATAATGTAAATGTAAAAATTTCATAAAAATGTATAATTGTACACTAATATTGATTACAAAAATATCATTTTTTAACATTTATATATTTAAAAATAGTTACATTAAAAATATTAACATGTGTATGTATATAATGTAAATTAAATATATTTAAATAATTAAAAATATATATAAATGCTAAACTTTTTTTTTTTTTAAACGCACATATATGTATGAGTGTATGTTTATTTAAACACATATCATTTAAAACTATTATTAAAATAATATTTTAATTTATATTATAATATACTAATTTCATTTAAAGTTTAATAAAATAACAAATATTATAAATATACAAATTCACAAACAATTTAAAAATTTAACAAATTAACTGTAATTTATATTAAAAACATACCAATTTAATTACGCATAAAAAGTAAACAATATAAAAAATTAAATTTTAATAAAAATATATTACATATTACAAACATTACTAAATAAAAATAATACAATGTTAAATACACAGAAACATAATCATAATATAAATTTAAACAATATAAACAAAAGTATAAAAGTGTAGGAATAACCATATTCTATTCTCACTCCAATCTGTGTAATAGTAGGTAAAGTGTTGGACTCAGGAGGGGTAAAATTTACTATTCCCACTCCAGTCTGTGCAACAGTAGGGAAAGCATTGGACTCAGGAGGAGTAAAATTTACAATTCCCACTCCAGTCTGTGCAACAGTAGGGAAAGCGTTGGACTCCGGAGGGGTAAAAGTTACTATTCCCACTCCAGTCTGTGCAACAGTAGGGAAAGCGTTGGACTCAGAAGGGGTAAAATTCACTATTCCCACTTCAGTCTGTGCAATAGTAGGGACAGCGTTGGAATCAGGAGGGGTAACATTTACTATTACCACTCCAGTCTGTGTAACAGTAGAGAAAGCGTTAGGCTCAGGAGGGGTACAAATTACAATTCCCACTCCAGTCAGTGCAACAGTAGGGAAAGTGTTGGATTGTTGAGGGGTAAAATGTACTATTCCAATCCTAGTCGGTGCAACAGTAGGGAATGGGTTGAATTGTGGAGGGAAAAATGTACTATTCCCACTTCAACCTATGCAACAGAAAAGAGTAAGAAGTTCACGTCATACAAATAAATTATTTTAACAATTATATCAAATATCAAGAAATATAAATATTTACATATAAAATATATATATATATATATTTTGTTATTGAAAAATTACATATTTTTTACAATGATTAGTAAATATTTTAAAGTAAAACAAATAATATTAATATAATTAAAATACCACACTATGGGGCTCATTACGATGGCGGGCGGAGACACAACCGCCGTGCTGGCGGCGGCGGAAAATGACCTTTTCCGCACTCCAGCAGCGGTCCTCGCGCCCGCCATATTACAATGGGCAAACATAGCCAATTTGCCGTCCGCCGCGGAGCGACATGAACCGCCAGAATTTTACACAGGCCACCGCGGCGGTGGGAGCCAATAGAGACCCACCACCTTGCGGAATGACGTCCCGACCGCCGTACAAATCACGATGCCACAAACAACCCACCACACCGCAGCGGGGAAACCACCAATCCAGAGACGGCGGAAGCACTACTGTGGAGCGCAAAACGAGACTCCCGGTCCCCTCCACCCGGTCCGGACCGCAATGGATCCAGCTCTCCAAGCCATTCCGGTGCTGTACCTCATACACCACCAGCAAATAATTGACCGTCACGGACAACGCCGCAGGTACGCAATAACACAACTCTGCACACAACCACAACACACAACTCTTGTGCTGATATACGGTTCATGTCCACATCAGACACTCTGGTGGGGACAGGAACACATCCCCAAGTGTACCCACACATGTCCTACCTGTCATGAAATCACCCTCCGAAACCGGGTCACCCATCAACCGCGAAATCACTGCAATGTCCCGGTCACGTTACCGCAGCGGTGAAGATGCTGGAAAACATGCGCAAAATGTAGTAGGCAGGGCCGGCGCCAGGCATGGGTAGTCCACAAAGATCCAAAGGGCTCCACCTCCTCCCTTCCCACACTACGCTTCCCACACCCATTTGGGGCACATGCTGTGTGCTCCTCCTGTGCCCCCCCTGCACAATTCATCTCCCAGGTGTAGCCAGACCTTGCACCTCACACACCAAAGGACCAGGGCGCCTGTCTTGGAAGGTGAGGGTGAAGAGGAACACCTTGCACAAAAGCTCAGAGGCTGGACAACCCTCCTCCTCACACCTACCTCACACTCATGTGAAGCAAACTGAGTCTAATTATAAAATGAAGACTCACACTGCAGAAGAACATCCACTGAACTGTCCACACTGCCTGTCAAGTCACTCACAAACACCCCACACTGACACACAGCCACATACACACACCATAGGTCAGCAGCAATGGAGGACAATCAATGGGCCAGCCAAACGTGAAGTGGACAGTGCTGGAAAAGCATGGAGCAAGCCACATAGAATCTGTACATCACATGCAAGAGAAGGAACATATCACAACACCCTTAGGCCATCAAATCAGACATGGGTGGCACAGTGAGTGAAATTAAACCAAACAGACCTCTGTGCAACAACTCGGGGCACATCAAGCCATGCATAATCACAGGAATGATAGGAAGTGTCTGAAGTCTTACAGTGACCAGCCACACATCTGTCTCAACTGACTTGACATGTGTACATCATCAGCACAACACACATGGCCCATTGTCACACTCCTTGACTGTCAAACACAACTAGGACCTTCACACATACCCATTCTCTACCCACCTCATACCTGCAGCACTCAACACCTGTGAGAAGCACACATAAAGGCCAAAATGGTGTCCTGTGAGTTCAATGACAACCAATCACACTCCCTGTGGTGCACCCACAAACATCACACTAACACACAGGGATGCCTCAACCAATGCAGACACCAAAACAATAGCCAAACACAAAGCTCACAAACAACATACACAGAAGTACAACAAGCCCACACATGGGCAGAAAAACAGTGGAAAGGCAATGTGACCCTAGACAGAACAGGAATACACAACATTGTCAATCAGGACCAATTCACCGACACCATACCTCAACACAAACAAGAGGTGCATCATCAAAAATCTACCATGAACACTAACTGGGATCAATGGGACAATCAGCTAACACAGACACAGACACCTCACCACCCATGAAGTGGACAAGGTGCCATATTGTACCAGAAGCATGCACATGTACAACCCTGAAAAGTGACAGGTCAAAAATAGGCGGACTAACCACCAATGTGCACTGAAAACAAGCCCAGCAACAAGAATCCTCCTTGCTGCATGTGACAGACACACAAGTAATGCACACCACACCTGCAACACACATCTGAATGTATCACACAGCAACAACCACTCACACACAACATCATGCAAATAGAACATCACACACACATAGCATCAGTCAGTACAAAGAGCCAACACAGGCCAAACACTGCATACATCCACAACAAAACCACAACAGATGCACAGACCAATCCATCACAATGCAAACTCAGCTGCACATTAGGGGGACGCACAACAAGCAAGTGCAAGGCAACATACACTGACAACACTGCATGCACACCAAGCAGTGTGTGCACAACAACCAAATCAGTAGCACACACATCTGAGTGCCACACCATGAACTCCCACAACACAAATCATCACAGCACAAACATAACATCACACTCAGGAAGTGTAGCACTACCTCAGCAAATACACATACAGCTTAGCCATCACCCACAGATGCGCAACTAAGGGACATCCAGGTGCAAACAACATGACCAGAGGACAGTGCAGCCCAAACATCTGGACTGCACATGAGCAACCATGACAGCAAACAAGTACAAGGAAAGAACATATAACTAATTTGCAAACTGTCCTGAGTAGCACATTGGTCCTGGACACAGATCAGCCTCACACAGCATAGTGTCACACTATGAAGTGGTGGGGAGGCTCACACACTGGCAAGCCATGGGGTGGAAGACATGAGACTGAAGTGGTGTGTACTTCAGTAGTGGACAGGTGAGCAGTGTACAGTACACAAACACAAAGAGGAGTCACTCACAATGTGTAGGCATCAGAAGCACATATGGGGCATGGCATGACTCCACATACCACATACCATACTGGAGCCAAAAATGGGTCAAGTGACAGCAATGCATGAGAAAACTCACAAGTATTGTCAGTGTGGCTGAGCAGTTCTGTACAGTGTGCACAAACAGTAACAAGACACATGGCTGATCAACAAAACAAAACACAGACTTGCCTGTCTCACACACTGCATACTCACAACTGGCAGCAACAACAAGTAGGTGTCCCCCAGGAGTGCAAGGACACAACAACACACTGCCCAACCTACAACTCCCACATGTGCCCACAATCTGAAACACATGGCAGACAATTGAAACAAACAGGCACTCAGCTTCTGTGTCATACATGTGTTCAGTTGGCATTGCAGGGGCACACACACATCAACACTAACAACAAAATCACCCCTTCACACTTCATGACCACACAAGTGCACACATTCAAATGTACCCATGTGACTAGAAAGACAGGCCATCACAAGATGACCATACATCAACACTGCTGTTCACATATCAAGAAAGATCACACAGATATGATGGACCCTGGCCAGCCCGCAAGTAATCCTGTGGATAGAATACACCCCTGTTCTGGTATTGCATTATAACATGACATGTGGACAATTTGGCAAACCTGACCATATGATGAGTATGATAATCGTAGATCATCACAAACACCCATCATTGCACCCTCAAGCCTCAGAACAAAGAAGAACTAAAGTGCCCCTCACCACTGCCAAACCCAGAAAAAGTAAAAGAAGCAATTGGCAATGTGAAGGTGGCATACAGAGCATTTGTCACATGCAACCATACACATACCGAAAACACTTTTATTTAGCAAGGACACTGACAAAGCAGACAACAGGAGTAACTGTCTTTATTACATATCACCAAGATAGGCATCAAAAGTAGACAACAGCAAAGCCAGTGGCCAGTCCATAGTTCAAAGGAGTGAAATGTGTGCATGAGAACCTGCACAGGGAATGGGCATCCAAAGTTACAAACAGCAAGGCCAGTGGCCAGTCCATAGTTCAAAGGAGGGACATGTGAACATGAGAACCTGCACAGGGAATGGTCCCCCAAAGTGACAAACAGCAAGGCCAGTGGCCAGTCCATAGTTCAAAGTAGGTACATGTGTGCATGAGAACCTGCACAGGGAATGGGCATCCAAAGTTACAAACAGAAAGGCCAGTGGCCAGTCCATAGTGCAAAGGAGGGACATGTGAACATGAGAACCTGCACAGGGAATGGTCCCCCAAAGTGACAAACAGCAAGGCCAGTGGCCAGTCCATAGTTCAAAGTAGGTACATGTGTGCATGAGAACCTGCACAGGGAATGGGCATCCAAAGCTACAAACAGCAAGGCCAGTGGCCAGTCCATAGTGCAAAGGAGGGACATGTGTGCATTTGAACCTGCACAGGGAATGGGTGACAACGTACACTGCCATGAGAATCACCACAGCTCTGAGGATACAGATGGGCAGTCCAGGCACCGCTGTGGGAGAGATGGCTTTGGGAGGGGGACTTTGCCTCAGACTTGGCTGTCAGTTGAACTGGGAGGTGGCTGATTGTCGGGGACCGTTGGCGTACCAGACCTGGGAGAGGGAGGAATAGCTGAGGTAGAGGCATCAGTGGCTTTGTGATCCGGAGGGCTGCTTGGACCGGGTGGCATGGTGGCACGGGGAGGCGGAGACATGCTGCCGTGAGACACAGTGTGTGAGGGAGAATGTGGAGGGCTGCCTTTCCACTTCTTGGGGATTCGATACTGAAGAATTGTCTTGGTAGGAGTGTGAAGTGGGGCGGGCACAACAGCCTCACTCCCCACCAAAGGTGCTTCAGGTGCAGGTGGTAGCCCTCCCTCTGGTGATCTGCTGGGTATCGTGGTACGCTTGGCCTGGCCTTGCCTTTTCCCCTCCATCCCCTGTTGACCAGGTGAACCCCCCACAGTGCCCTCCTGTCCCAGCTTCACAGGGGTGTGGGTGGGAGTTGAGGTTGTGGGTGAACCTGCCTTAGAGAGCCGTTTCTGCGGTCTCTTTGCAGGCACCAGCTTCACAGCAGGCACGGCAACTTTTTGTCTGTCTTTGGGAGCAGGTTTTGGGACAGAAGTGTCTTTGGATTGGACTGATTTGGATGCATGTGAGCCTGAGGACTGCTTCTTGGCTTGATGCCCCTGAGTGTCACCCGAAGGGCTTTTGGGTTTGCGTTCCTGTGTGACTTCTTTTGGTTTTGGGGATGGTGTCTGCGCTCTGGCCCGCTTGGAGTGCTGCTGTGTTGTGCTTTGTGTGGAGTACTTTGAGTCTGAGGGCTGTGGTGTGTGGTCACTGGCAGGGTGGTTGCCGAAGGGACTGGAGCTGGACCCTGAGCCTGTGCCAGCTGAATGGCTGCCATCACTGTGGAGGACAAAGACTGGACAGTCCTGTGTAGCCCACCCACATCAGAATGAATGCCCTCCATGAAGGCAACTACCTGTGCCAACTTCTTGTCATGATCAAGGAAGGCATTCAGTAGAGTAGTCTGACCCACACACAGCTGGTGCAAAAGCTCCACCGCCTCAACACTGAGGGCAGCAGGGGAGACAGGGGCAGGGGCAGCGGTGCCTGGGGGAAGGACACTCTACCCTTCTTACTGCTGTGGGCACGGGCAGCACTAGTGGAACTAGCCGGGAGGGTGGGCACTGGACGATGTGTGTTGGAAGAAGAGGCAGATTTCCCACTCCCTGTGTCCGCCAACATCGAGGAGTCACCACTGGCATCAGATGACGTTGAGGTTGGTGTTTCCAGGTGTGATTCTTCAAGGGCACTCCAGTCCCCCTCCGAGGCGCTGGTCACATCAGTGTCAGTGAGCTCATGCGTTGCCATCGAGCAAGATGCCTCATCCCCGGTGTCTGTCCCCTGTCCTTCTGTGCCCTCTGTAGATGCTGCAAGAGACAGAGACATAGGTTCAGTTTAGTGCCATACTCACAAACATCATATGCAAACAAAGCACAAAAAAAGATGGTGATAGCCCCATGTTGAACACACCCCTGTGCAGTCTGCATGTGCAGCCACAATGCAAAAATATGAAGATGCATGGGAACATGCATACTTGGCATTGATGACCCATGAGATGTTCACACAGCCAAATAGCTTGCCCGTGCCTCCATGTAACCTGACATACAGATCCCTGTAAGCATACCCACATGCCTGTAGGTGAAAAAGATGTACATCTCAACCTGTTGTAACAGTCACATATGGAGTCACTTTAAGGGGACAACACAGATACAGACTCCAAAATGTCCAGTTGCAATGGCCATGAGCTCCTGCCATCCACCATGTTGTGCTTTGAAGCACAACTACTGTTGCACATTGGTGTCAGATGTGTAGTTCCCACAAGTTCGAGGTCAGGCACTGCACACATCGACGAAAGCACACTAAGATGAGGCACACTGCCGTTCACTGCCCAGTGATGTCCATGACTCCCCTAATGCAGCAGATGCCATAAGGCCACATCTCAGATGCAATGTCAAGGGCCATTACATGAAACACATGAGAAAGTACATGTACCGCAAATGCATGACAGCTGCACTCAACACAGAGGACACTTACAAGCCATTGCATCACACTAGGAACATCACAGAGCTTTGCACTGGCTCAGGGTTGAGACACATGCAGTCACACACCCCAAAAGTCACCCTTCGCAGAATACTCACCCCCAACTTGCTGCTGAAGGGCCCTCAAGCGTCCATCCAGCTCTGGCTGTGTCACTGCCAAGATGCGGGCCATTAGTGGTGTCATGCTCCTGCGCGCCAACCTGCCAGTCTGAGGGAGCAGCCCCAGCGTCATCTCTGCCACGTTCTTGCTCAGCCGGCAGATGTCATCCCAACTCTTGTGACAGTGTGTGTGCCGTCGGTTGGAGACACCCAGAGCCCGCACCTTGCGTGCAATGGCCCTCCATATAGCCTTACACTGGTGGACTTTGAGCTGCAGGCACGGGAGACAAGACAAGGAAATATCAGTAACAATGGGTTATGTACCATTGTGTCTCAGTACAGGAGCATGCACAAAATTAGCACAGCTATTCAGACATGCTTAGCAGGGGCCATACATTATGATACGTAGTACATTAGCATAAGACAATCGTACCTAAATGCATGCAGGTATGAGGATGGGCACAGTACCTGCACATCTCATGCACATGCAGAATGCCAGCACAGAAAGCAATGTGAAGGAGGCCCACATCTGCAATGCAGTTTGTGAGGGAGCAAGACAGACATCACATTGTAAATGATGTTCCGTGGCAGAATCACTGTGTCCAACAATGCACACCCCTCAATGTCCTTGGGCTGTGAAAGGCTCACTGTGTCATGGTGGTCACATTTAGGGACATGATCTGACATTCTCACACCCTTCTCACAAGGTCTGTCTTGTGCAATCCACAGGCCTAAGATAGCTCATTGAGGAATAGGGTGGCAGACGACACATATGTCTCACTCTGTCCATTCAATGATGTGTCCCTGTCAATTTGGGCAGTAACTGTGCAGGCCAGAGTGGCTCACACTGAGGTTTAACGTGGGCCATCATAACAGTCACATGCATGTACAATATGAGAGTGCAAACAGTGCCTACACATGCGAGTCAGTACACATAATGAGAATAAGGGAAGGGGGATGTTTCTGAAGTACAACAATCTGCTGTGACATATGGGAATTTCCAACAAGATTGTCACCCTCCGGCAGTTCACTCTTGTGCATACTGCTCACAGATCCATGGTGGCAATAGAAATTCAAACACACTTCCATCAGTACCCTCTGGACGGAAAGTCTTTGTAATGTCACAAATGAGCATGTGAAAACCTCCTGGACTCAAACATCCATTTGCACAGGCAATATCTGTCCTGACTTCCACTTTCCAAACTTGCAGTGTCACTGTATGGCTGCAATAACACTGCATGTCCCTCCCATCCTGAAATGCAGCCCTGGAAATGTGTTACATAGGCGACAAACCCCATTTTCCTTAAGTCAGCATGCTAGGCAGTGTATCACACAAACCCACACTCTCAGGCACATACTGCAGCAGATCAACTTCATGTGTGCACTCCCTGCACTCTCACTTCCACTCTGAGACACTTACCATGACATCTGGTGCACCATAGAGCCTCCCATACTGTGAGAGCACCTCGTCCACAAGGACCTCCAGCTCCTCTGTGGTGAAGGGACGGGCCCAGATGTTCTCAGTTCTCGCCATCACTGGGTCCAGGAGACAGGAACAGCAGCAGTTGGTGGTGAAGAGTGTCAGGCAGCAGTGTCTGGAAGCAGTGGAAATGTGTGGCTCTCTCCCATACATATATAGGCCCCTCGGGTTGTTTCAGTGGTTCTCAGATGCTGCAATTGGTGTTCCAGGTCAGCTTTTTTCAAATGCATCCAATGACCGGCCCCAGGGTGGCGGAGCACGCCTACTGCGATTTTCAAAAGTGCATTTGGCTACCGCGATTGCAGCTCCCATTGGCTGTAAGGGCATGGGCATTGGCGGTGACACACCGCGGGGCCCAGGCGGTCGCTACCGCAATCGTGCATCTTTCAATTGCATCCAATGACCGGCCCCGCGGTGGCGGAGCACGCCTACCGCGATTTTCAAATGTGTATATCACTACCGCGATTGCGGTTCCCATTGGCTGTAAGGGCATGGGCATTGGCGGTGACACACCGCGGGGCGATTGGCTGCTTGACATTGATGCCTATGGCCGTGATTGTGGTGGCGATGCACGCTTATGGCACCTATGGACACATTATGCTGTAGCAATGGCAATGGCCAGTTCCCAACATTGAACAGTAGACACTTACTATGAGTCATGCCACCAGTTAGTACAAACCAATGCTAGTGTTACATTTGACTCGCTGATGACTACACATGCCATGTCAGTGCACAGGATTACATGCATTTTCATGTACTCCCTCACATGTCACTTATGATATTGTTGTGCATGTGCACAGATCTGTGGTGTGATGGACTCTCAAAGATGTACACATGTCAATGTGTGAGATGGCAAAGCAACACACAGTAATGAAGGTCTGGCTACATGATATGCCTATTTCACTGTGTACATTGCTGAGCTCCTGTATATACTTGATCATTGTGCGCAGTGCGGACACTGTGCTCATTGTGTTGTTAATATGTGCCCTGTCAGACTTACACAAGAGGGTGCGGTAGGTACAGCAGCTACGTCGAAGCCAGAAGTGTTGCTGTTTCACACGTGTGCTGTGTCAACTACTCTCAGGGCTGGTGACACAAGATGTTGAAATGTACCTTTTGGCATTCACATAGTCTGAATCTGTTTGGGGGGTACTCACTGTGTGAATACTGGACAAGTGTACGACTAGTTTACATCAAGGTGTCCCTACATGTAACTTGTGGTGTGAGTTGTAGTTTCATGCCAGTCATTGTTGGCGCTGTGACAGTCAAAATCTAAGATGTTGTGCCCATCTCAGAGGGGAATTGAATTGACATGTGTCCCCTTTCCTCGCACCTAGGAGGCAACCAAATCTTTTTCGTCCATTCACGGTGCTTGCGGACATGGAGGATGAGGACGTCATCCGTAAATTCCGTTTGGATCGACCTACCCTTCTGGACCTATGTGCTCAGTTGGAGCCCCATCTGAGGCCTCGCCGAACCTATCCAACTGCTCTGACACCAACATGTAAAGTGATGGCAGCCCTGCATTTTTTTGCAACTGGTTCATTCCAGTACACGGTGGCCAGCGCAGGTGGGATGTCTCAACCAATGTTCAGCATGGTGCTACGTGATGTCCTGTCTGCTATGATGAACTACAAGGACAGCTACATCCATTTCCCAAGGAGACATGAGTTGGCAGCTGTGAAGGGAGATTTTTATGACCTTACCCACATCCCTAATGTTGTTGGTGCCATTGACTGCACACATGTTGGTCTGGTTCCACCACAGGCACGTGAGCACATCTACAGGAACAGGAAGCATACACATTCCGTCAATGTGCAAGTGGTATGCCAGGCAGATATGATAATCTCCCATGTCTGTGCCAAATTTCCAGGATCAGCCCATGACTTCTACATCCTGCGTAACAGCATCGTACCACAGCTGATGGCAAATCTGCATCCAGAGCGTGCATGGATTGTGGGTGAGTACGCAGAGTCAAGTAGTGTGCTGTATGTGTGACATGCTGTCCTCTGCCACAGTTTTATTACAAAGTTGGTCTGTGTATCTCACACCTAGGTGACTCTGCATATCCCAACCGGCCTTGGTTGCTGAGCACACTGCGGAATCCCAGGACCCCGGGTGAAGTCCGCTACAATGAGGCCCATGGGAGGACACTTCGTGTTGTGGAGCTAACTTTTGGTCTTCTTAAGTCTCGATTTCGGTGCCTAGACAGGACCGGAGGTGCACTAATGTACTCTTTCCAAAAGGTGTGTCAGATCGTAGTTGCATGCTGCATGCTCCACAACCTTGCCCTGCGCAAAGAGATCCCCCTGATCCTGGACGATGATGAGCAGCAGATGCCCCCGCCTACAAACCCACACATGTCCAGTGAGGAGGATAGTGGAGAGGAGGAAGGTGTCGACCTGCGTCAACAGCTCATTAACCGCTACTTCCCTTGAAGGTGAGTGACATTGTACAACGGTGCCATTGTATGCTGTTTTTGTTGTTGTAGGAAATGCCTAGGGGAGCTTTGTGACAGCTGCCTGTTGTTGGCTCTGTGCTGAGGGCTGATGTTTCTGGGACAGGGTAGTTATGCACAGCTACATGATGTCTATGTTGATATCGTTGATCATTGTAATGTGTGCAGGTTTGAGTACCTTGATGACAAGTGTTGTGTAATGGGTGTGATGCCATCGCCTGACAAGTGAATGTTGTTCTCTTGTGTTTTCCTAGGTCCCTTCAGCCTCTCAATGCCTCACAACAATCAGTGCACCTGGTACATTGTAATCTGAGTCAAGATCGTACATTCTGTGATAAACATGGAGCTGACACGAAAACATAGGTGTGTAGAGTGTTTATTTACAATAAGTATATGTGACAAGGAAGTGATTATTTACAAATAGGTGGGATGTAAATCAATGAGTTGTCAATGATGGTAGACGAGACAATAGAGTAGTCACCACATTGATGTGGTGACACAGTCCAACAGATGCCTGCCATCAACATGGCAGTGTGGGTAAGGATAGTCAGCAAAGTCAATGGCAAGGTGAAGAGAGGTGCCATCATGGCTGGCTCTTTGACTGGCGTTTGGCTGGTGCTTTGCCACGTGATCCTCCCTTGTTTTTCCTCGGACGGCCCCTTGAGCGTTTGACAGGGGGGGCCTCTGCTGCGGACTCAGAGGTGTCTGAGGACTCATCCTGTTCCAGCTCACCCGTCTCTGTGGCCGCAGGTGAGGTGGTGGGACTGTCATCCTGCGGGCCACTGGAGGGAGGTTGAGCTGTCCTTTGGGCCACAGGCCTGTCCCTCAGAACACCCACAAGCTGGCCCAAGAGGTACACGATTTGGTCCATACGCGGGTCTATGGACCTCAGCAGCAGGCGGAGCTCACGCGATTCTTCCAGAGCCTGGCCCGTGTGTCCCTGGGCTTGTTCGTATGCCCCAAGGACTCTGGCGATGTTGGCCAGGGCTTCTGTCCCAGTGTCCTGTTGATTTTGTCGCCCAGTTGCCTTCCCACCTGCCCTGCTGTCCCGGACCTATGGCATCACCACTCGAAGCACCCGCTGACTCTCCCTGCCCTCCTGTGGGGTGGTGTGGGTATCCTCTGAGGCAGGGACAGTGTTGCAGGCAGCACTGGTGGTGGTGGTGGTGGAGGCCGCACAGGTTGTTACAGCAGGGGTCAGCGCAGTTGTTGTTGCTGAGGTAGTGGTGGTGAGGACAGTGGGGGCCTGGGACCTGATGCGTCCTGGCAGGCCTGATGGGCCAGGTTCTGTGTCTGCATCCGAGGAATTTAGGGAGTCTGCATCCGAGAGTCCATGTTCCAGGGGTGGAGACTGGCTCTGCAGGTTGGTGTTGTCATCTGCAGCAGTCAATTCTTGGTCACCTGTAGAACAGAGAAGAAATGGTCATTGAAGTGTACCCCACAAGCTTGGTGTTAGATGTTTCGATGTTACATGTTATACACCACACAGTTTACATTGAGATCACTTTGTATGGCTGCACGGTACTGGGCATCATGACATGATATGTAGGTACCTACATTACTTGTCCATGGTGTGACATGTCAATAGATACCATGCTCCACATACAGATTGTGTGATTACAAGGACATGTCGTCATCTAACGACTATCAGCACAACAACTTTATGTGAAGCATCTTTGTTGTTTACTCTGCATGGAAGACCTTCATTCTGAGCATGTACTAGCCATTGTTATCTCATGCATCCCTCTGTCATATCATGTTCTTTGCTTTATTTTCAAAAATGACCATGCTTGTTTTGTTTTCATATGGGCCTTGATGGTCTGCCACCATGGCACTTACACATAGCATTCACTGCTGTGCATGATTGTGCCCTGAATTTCTTCAACATGTGATTTGGTGAGTCAAACTTTAATTTCTGTGACAGTTACATACGCTAAGCTGTCTGCACACTGGAAGTGGCTATTGGATCTATGCCAAGTTGGGTGGGATATGAGGGCTGGTGTGGTCATATGGCTCCATGCTTTTTGAGAGGAATGGCAGGGTGCATGCACGGTCTACCTCCCTGTTCTGTGACACAGTTGAGGGGAATTGCTGACACATGCTTCTGGGTGTGGGGGAGTGCTACATCTTCCTCAGCTGTGGGACAAGGGTGCCTGGTGGGAGTTGTAGTGCTGGCTTTCAACCCACAAACACCCCTCCCTGTTAAGATGGCTACCTACCTGTTAGGGGGAGGTGATCAATGCAATGGCTGCCACATGCTTCTGGGTGTGGGGGGAGTGCTCCATCTTGCTCAGCTGTGGGACACGGGTGCCTGGTGGGAGTTGTAATGCTGGCTTTCCACCCCCAAACACCGCTCCCTGTTAAGATGGCTACCTACCTGTTAGGTGGAGGTGATCAATGCAGTGGCTGCCACATGCTTCTGGGTGTGGGGGAGTGCTCCATCTTGCTCAGCTGTGGGACAAGGGTGCCTGGTGGGAGTTGTAGTGCTGGCTTTCCACCCACAAACACCCCTCCCTGGTAAGATGGCTACCTACCTGTTAGGTGGAGGTGATCAATGCAATGGCTGCCACATGCTTGTGGGTGCGGGGGAGTGCTCCATCTTGCTCAGCTGTGGGACAAGGGTGCCTGGTGGGAGTTGTAGTGCTGGCTTTCCACCCACAAACACCCCTCCCTGTTAAGATGGCTACCTACCTGTTAGGTGGAGGTGATCAATGCAATGGCTGCCACATGCTTCTGGGTGTGGGAGAGTGCTCCATCTTGCTCAGCTGTGGGACAAGGGGGCCTGGTGGGAGTTGTAGTGCTGGCTTTCCACCCACAAACACCCCTCCCTGTTAAGATGGCTACCTACCTGTTAGGTGGAGGTGATCAATGCAATGGCTGCCACATGCTTCTGGGTGTGGGGGAGTGCTCCATCTTGCTCAGCTATGGGACAAGGGGGCCTGGTGGGAGTTGTAGTGCTGGCTGCCTGTACACATGCAACCCTGGGAATGTTGCTAGCTACCTTTGGGGTGATTCAGAGGGAGTGAATGTTAGATCTGTGAGACATGTGTTGGGGAGTGTGTTGTGCACATGAATGCATTTGGGCCTAGGAGGTGTAGCTTTGTAGTTGTGCAAGACAGTACATAGCAGTGTGATGGTAGAAATTTGTTGTTACTTACCAGCCTCCACTCCCCCGGGTATTCCTGTGAGACTCTCTGGATGCAGTATGGCAAGCACCTTCTCCTCCCATGCAGTGAATGTTCTTGGTGTAATGGGAGGGCCACCGCCAGTCCTCTGAGCCAGCTCACGGTTCTTGTTGTTCCTCTCTTTCACCTTTTTCTTGAGGTCATGCCACCGCTTCACGATCTCCCTCTTGGTGCGTGGGACAGTCCCTACTGCATTGACCTTGCGGACTATCCTTTCCCACATTAGTGTTTTGGTGGCTAATGGTGTCTGTTGGACCATGCTTCCAAACAATTGTGGTTCTACTCTGATTACCTCATCTACCATGACTGACAACTCATTGTCAGTGAATTTGGGCATTTTCTTCTGTGCCATGGTGTGTGATGTGCAATGGGGTTGGAAGTGCAGGTGTGAGAGTGGTGGTGGTGATGTAAGTGGTGTGTGGGTGTGTGTGTTGTTGTGCTGGTGAGTTGTGTGGTGGTTTGCCTCTCCTTTGTTCTGTAGGCTTGGTTCTTTCAGTGGTGGAGTATTGCAAAGGATTGTGGTCAGGGAAGGGGCTTGTTTTATACTCAGCTATGTGGGTGTGTCAAAATGGAGTTTTGATGTCAGGTGTGTTGTGTGGGTTGACTTGGGATTTGTAGTTTTTTTTACTTGCTATGGGGATGTGTCATTGTGGTGTATTAGGTGTTTTTTGAGGCTGAGTCAGGTTGCTGGGTACACTTGGTGGGCATGTTGTGTGTTTTTTTTGGTCGGCCGCCATGATTTTTCCGGAGCGGCCGCGGCGGTGGGTATACGACCGCCCTTCCGCCGGTTCTCCCATTCATCACTGGTTGTGATCACGGCGGTCGGAAACAGCGGATCGATCCGCTGTCACCTCAATGGTATCCTAATTTCAAGTGCGGTCAATCCGCTGGCCGTGCGGCGGTTTGGGCTTTTTCCGCACCTAATCCGACTGCCGCGGATGGATTTTCACCTGCTCCGCACGCTAACGGCGGTCTTTCTTGGCATCGTTCCACCGCGGTCGGATTTTTATGGCGGTTGATCCTAATCGGACCGCCGGTTTTCCCACGGTACATGCGGACGGTTGATTCCCGCTACCATGGCGCTCCTGATGCTTTTCCGTCCGCCATCGTAATCAGCCCCTATATTCTCACAATCATAACAACCAACAAATATAATGTTATTTACAATTAAAATGAATAACACAATTAACACATACCATAATAAATAACACAATTTTTAATGAATGAATAGCTAGTTTTACATTTATTATTACTTAAATAACTTCCTACCCTATAGTTCTACAAACGACACAAGATGCAGCTAAAATATATCTTAAAAATTATAATAATTGCACATTTTACATAATTGATTATCAGTGAAACAATTAATAGTAATTAACGAATAATAAAATAATTATATTTAATTAACTTCTTACCCTTTATCCCTACAAATCCAACAACCCACACCTAACATACAAATAACAAAATATCTTAATTACATACTTAACACAATTAATTTTCAATTAAACAATTATTAATTATTAATTAATAATAAATTAATCTTATTTAATTAACTTCCACCCTTTACCACTACAAACCCAACAACCTGCATCTGATATATAACTTAAAAAACATCTTAGTTACACAATTAACATAGTTAATTATCAATTAAATAATTATTAATAGTTAACATTCATTATTTATTATAATTAATTTCTTTCATACCCTTTAACCCTACTAAAACCACAACCAACACCAAAAATATAAATAAAAAATGTAATTAATGGCACGATTTACATAATTAATTATCAATTTAATAATTGAAAATAATTAAAAATAATAATTAATTATAATTAAATTACTTCCCACCCTATACCCCTACAAACCCCACAACTCACACCTAAAACTTAACTTAATTAAAAAATGTAATTACACAATTAACATAATTATCAATTAAATAATTAATAATAATGATAAATTAATTATAAATTAATTATAATTAATTTACTTCCCCACCTGTACCCCTATAAACCCCACAACCTGCTACGGCACTAAATATGACAATAAACTATTAAATTAAATTTAATAACAACTAACAATCTATTAACTATAATAAAAAACATAAAAACATTAACAATAATCATACAAACAATTTATAACATGTAATTCAAATATATGCTAAAATACATTAAAAAAATGTAAAATATTATTATTGACAACAATATTTTTGTAAGCGATAGTAACAACATAGATATTTCTAACATCAATATTACTTAACTTAAAATCGATATTCTGGTGAAATATAGTTTTGCACACGATATTTGTGCATCGTGATATTTCCAACTCGATATTTCTGCATCTTGATATTTTTTTTCTCGATATTTTGTCTGAATAACCTCTCTCCTCCTCAAACTCTTCAGGGTCACTGCCCTCTTTAGGTGATAGTTGGGAACCCTCCCACTCAGAGTCCTCACTAATCTCGGGCCCTCTTCAGTACCATCACCCTCCTGGTTCTCTGTTGATGCTTTTTCTCCATGATTAAAGGCAAGCAGGGCGTTCCAAAGGTGCAGCTGTGTGGATTCCTCAATCACCCCTAACCCCCTCTCCCTGCAGAAACCCTTTAACTCCTCCATTGTGTAAAACACCTGTTCGCTGAGATCAAATGTTGACCTCATTATGGCAAGGTACTAACAGTGCAAACAACAAGAGTCCCACGTGTAAGAGTTAAAGCAGGAGTAAACAATAAAAATGACCTATGAGAGAACAAGAGAAAAAAAAACACGTAATGGTCTATGTGAAGAGTTGTAGTGCAACAATGAGTCACTATGGTATCAGACACACGCCAGTCCTATCCCACCGTTGCCACCAGTGTTAGAAATGGGTTTTCTGGTTGGCTAGGGTGTGCACCTAAGCCAGGCAGAACCCACCACTCTAGTCAGGGCAAGTAAGTTACACTCCAAAGTTAACCTGTGCTCACCCTCTGGTAGTTTGGTACAGAGCAGTCAGGCTTCTCATCAGAGGCACTGTGTAAAGCGTTTGCGCAATACACTCTACAGAAACACAATGAATACACCACAAAAGAGACTCTACATAGCATTATATAAAAATATGTCTTGTATATTGTACATAAAACATAGACCAAAAATGACCTAAATCATAACTACTGTGCATACCATGCAGTTACTGAAATAGTACTCATTATCCGGTCAATGCAAAGCGTAAAATGACATATATCAGTGAATTTCTAGGGTACGTAATGCAAAACAGATTGGGCAAAACACACAGGAATCATCTCAAGTCACCCCAAATGCATGGCACGTTATGCATGAATCGTAAATATTGTGCATGTAAGGCAATGACTTAGTACTCGTTCTCTTGAAAATGCAAGAATAAAAACAACATACATAATATCACCAGTGCATGTAATGCCAGTTAAATATCACCATAAACACATCAGTAGCAGCAAATAAATATGTATTCAGGAACACCTGCCCTCCTATAAGCAGGGTTATGGTAATCAATCTGAGCTAACTGAACAAGTGCTTTTATAAAACTGGGTAGGGCGCTGGAGCACTGGCGCACCTACTACACCTGTTATGGTAATCTTCCAGTTACTGTTTTCAGAAAAGTGGGGAAAACTCCTCGTAATGCCTGACAACCGAACAAGTACCACTGAGGAACGTCTCAATGAGGGGAGGCACTCCCACTGCAAGATTTGGTAGAGAGCCCTTGCTGGGTCTCCCGCGTGTAGGGATAGCCAAGGCAGCAGCCCACAAGCGTGTGGTGCCACCACCCGACACACCAGGGAGCCCCCTTCGAGGTAGGGCTACAGGAGGTGTGGGCACCCGCAACCTCGCAATGCCTTGTAGGACTGCTGTGACATCGGGGTCACTCGGGTATGCAAAAGGTGATATAATCAGTGTAAGTATGAAGAGATGGGTGCACTCCCCCGAGGGAGTTACAGGAAACATGCTACCAACCCCACCTTGGTTGTCTGTGGTCCTTGAACACAGGGCCCAGTTCACAGGTACCGGTGGACTACCCGGCTCGCGGTCTCATATTGGAGTCGCGGCAGTATTGATCCTGAGCCTGCAGTGCAGCAGCCTCCCATGATTCACAAAGCGGTGCTCACACCAAAGAGCTCACACAGCAGTGCTCACACCGAAGTGCTTCTTCCTGGCACTTGAAAGCGGGAGAGCTTCATGCAAGTAAAGAAATATGAACAGCCTGTATGAAGGGTGGATCTTGCCTGGAAACAGGTGGCGGTGCTGCTGCATTTTTTTTTGTTGAAATGGCAATCTTGAGCTTACCTTGTGGTGAAGGTGATGGGAGGGGCCAGGCAGTGCTTGGTCTGGGCCACAGCGCTCAACACGTGCTCATTGCAATAATACCGGGAGCCTCAACCAGCACTCCACACGAGTGGTCAGAAAGTATTAATATAAATTGCTTACCACGTGCTCGTTAGGAAGTTCCCAACACATGGTGGAAGTACAATTATAGCAAAAACAGGGAGGGAGCAAGACACCCCGTTCCTGGATAACAACTGGGGAGCACTCAGGGGTAGTAGGCAGGCAGACCGGGTACACAGAGTCACTTGGCAGAGTGGCAGTCCCTTCAGCAACCTAGCAGGCAGAAGGTTAGCACAACAAAGCAAGTAGTCCCAAAATGGTGGTTTCTCCTGGCAGCACAGCAACCCTCTGGTGCAGTATGTAGAGCCAGCAGCATCTGGCTGCAGTGTCTACAATTATGGGGTCAGAGTCCCTGTACTTATACTCCAAAGTGTCTTTGTTCAAGAGGTGACCTCAAAGGAACCCTTTCAGGTGCACAACAAGCCCTTTCACCATAGCCCTGGCTTCAGACATCAGTAGGGGATAAATCAGCCCTTTGTGTGAGGTCAGGACACAGCCTATACAAATGTAAGTGCACCCCCTCCCTCTCTCCCAGTCCAGGAAGACTATCAATATGCAGATCTAACCCTGTCACACCCAACCCTTCCTGTGTGATGGCTGTCTGGAAAGTATGCACAAGGTGCAGCTGTCATCCAGGCCTAGACTTGAATTGGATTATTATCAAAAAACAAAGGCTCCTGTGGACACTTAATGAAGTAATCTCAATGTATATGGGCACAATGGCAATATATTGGGTTATAGTGATATTGGAGAGAGAAGGAAGCAAATACATCTCTGATTTGTTTTTGAATCAAAAATATTTATATAATCCTTGAAATGAAATACTGTTTACAAAGTAATACATTTGAACATATAGTTCTAAGTGAGAGGTGTCCCAGTGAAAAACGGAACCTAGGAAATTAGTGACATATATGTGAAATATATACAAGGTTTCCAATGCTTCATATAAACGACCATTAACATATATATGTACAGTGGACAGCGCTAGATACAGTGATCAGTGCTGGTAAACAATGGTTCGTTTATGCAACTTGTCGACGGCGTTTCGACCCTGTGTGCAGTTTAGGGTCTCTTCAGGACCTATGATCGTAGGGACACCTGAAGGGTAATGGGCCTGCTCGTGTGGAGGGTGTGGCACCGTGCAGAGAATAAGAAAAAGATACTCACATGGGTCCCAGCCGGGAGCCCAAGTGTGAGGTGAGTGGTGAGCCGGCTATTACGTGAATGCGCACAATGTAGGGCTCCACGTATGCGGAGGATGGCATGATCAAAGCGCTGTCTGGACTGGTCGAGTTCCGATTCTGAGCGCATGAATGGAAGCAGGCTACTTCCTTCTGTCGTCAATCACGACGAGGCCATAATTTTAACATATGGAGGGTGAGAATATTCTCACTTCGGTGTCTCTTATGGAGAATGAATCAACTGCAGCCTGTGGCAATCCTTCCAAGTAGCAGGACAGCGTGTGTCTGTCTGCTCAGGTACCTGACACATATATGTCACTAATTTCCTAGGTTCCGTTTTTCACTGGGACACCTCTCACTTAGAACTATATGTTCAAATGTATTACTTTGTAAACAGTATTTCATTTCAAGGATTATATAAATATTTTTGATTCAAAAACAAATCAGAGGTGTATTTGCTTCCTTCTCTCTCCAATATCACTATATTTATTTATTTATTTAAGGGTTTTGTAGAGCGCCTGAATCACTCCCGAAGGAGTATCTCTGCGCTGAGCGAACTTGCGGGCGGATAAGGACAGATTAAAACAGGGAGGCTTTAAGCAGTTTCCTGAAGCTTAGATAGTCCGGGCATTGTCGGAGCTGTAGGGGAGCTCATTCCAGTAAAGAGGGGCGAGGAGGAGAACGATTTCCCACCAAGTCTAGCTTTCCTGACCCTTGGAACCTGTAAAAAAAGTTTACAGCTAGATCTCAGTGTCCTACGCGGAGAGTAAGGCTTAAGCTTGCACAAGATGTAAGAGGGACCCTTATTATGGATGGCTCTATAGACTATGCAGCCAGTCTTAAACTTTATCCGCTTACAGACAGGTAACCAGTGGAGTCTGCGTAGCAGTGGCAAAGAAGGGGTTCCAGGAGTGGAGTTCATGATAAGCCGTGCCGCAGTATTCTGGACCACCTGAAGCCTATTAAGGGAAGACTCGTTTGCGGAGAGCAGAAGAGCATTGCAGTAGTCAAGGCGGCCCAGAATCATAGTTTGAATAAGAGTTTTTCGTGTGCAATCTGGCAAAAAGGGGAAGACTTGGCGTAGCATGCCCAGCACGTGGAAGCAGTTGCTAACAGTTCGGGCAACATGCTCCTTCAGAGTAAGAGCCTGATCAAGATGGATGCCCAGATTCTTTACTAAGGTTTTAGGAATGGGGGGTGGGCCAAGAGCGGCCGGCCACCAATTCGGAGACCAGAGTAGAGGGGCATCTCCGAAGAGCATTATCTCCGTTTTCCCTGCGTTTAATTGGAGAAAATTTCGCCTCATCCAATCAGATATGGCAGTCATACCTTCGGCGAAGGATGACAGAGCATATGTTGAGGTTTTGCCAAAGGTGAAGAGAAGCTGAGTGTCATCCGCGTAGGAAATGGGCAAAAAATCATGAAACCTAAGCAAGTGGGCCAAGGGAGCAATATAGATGTTAAAAAGCGTAGGGCTTAAGCACGAGCCCTGCGGAACACCCGTGGTCAGTTCCGTGGTCTTGGAACGGAATAGGCCCAGATTGACGGTCTGAGTTCGAGATGACAGAAAGCTAGTCATCCACTGTAAGGCCACTCCGTGGAGTCCAATCTCCCTCAGTCTCATGAGCATAATCTGGTGAGATTTCGTGTCGAATGCCGCAGAGAGATCTAATAGCACAAGTATGGTAGACTGGCCGCTATGGAGGGTCATTCTGATGTTATCCGTGACTTCCAATAGGGCCAGTTCTGTGCTATGATTGGGCCTAAAACCAGATTGAGAAGGGTCTAGGCAAATGTTGGTTTCGACATAGGTAGAGAGATGTGAATTGATATATTTTTCCAAGACTTTGCTCAAATGAGGTAAGAGGGAGATGGGCCGTAAATTGGACAGGTCAGTCATAGAGGCCTTGGAATTTTTCCGGATTGGAATGACTATAACCCAATATATTGCCATTGTGCCCATATACATTGAGATTACTTCATTAAGTGTCCACAGGAGCCTTTGTTTTTTGATAATAAGTTTATTACCCTGGTTCCGTGTGAGTAGGGTTCCCTTGTTCCTGTCCTACTAGACTTGAATTGGAGTCATGCTGCAAAGCACAAAGAGTCATAAGCACAAAGAAATGCCCTCTTTCTAAAAGTGCCGCGGCAACAAATGATTGACAGAATGCGGAATAAATGAAACATTCACCCACAATCAAGAGATCTGGGTTAAATCCATTGTTCTTTTGCTCACTACGCCACCCTTTCTAAAAGTGGAATCTCTAAAATAGTATTGTAAAATCCAACTAGACCAGAAACCAGGATTTATCACCACTAATCCAAACATACCAAACATGGCAACGCTACTCCTTTCAGATCATGAATTACCACTTAAACATATATAAGGGGATTCCAATGCTAGCCTATGGGAGGAGTAGACCTCACAGCAGCGAGAAACCAAATAGGCTGTTTGTCACTACCAGGACATACCACACAAAAAAGGCACGTCTTACATTTTACTTACACAGCACCCTGCCCATAGGGCTACATACGGCCTACCTTAGGGGTGACCTATATGTAGCAAACGGGGAGTTTAAGGCTTGGCAAATAGTTTTAAATGCCAACTCAACGTGACATTAAACTGTGCATGCAGGCCCTGCAGTGGCAGGCCTGAGACAGGTTTGAAAGGCTATGTCTGTGGGTGACACAAGCAGCGCTGCAAGCTCACTAGTAGCATTTAATTTACAGGCCCTGGGTATATGGGATACCACTGTACAAGAGACTTACAAGTAACTTAAATATGCCTAACATGTGTAAACCAATCATACCATGTTTTACGGAAGAGCACATGCACTTTTGCACTGTTGCCCAGAGTCCTAAAGCCAACAGAAAGTGGGTCAGAAAATGAGGAGGAGGAAGGCAAAATGTTTGGGGATAAGCTTGCAAAAAGGGCCAGGTCGAACAGTGCCTTCATTTTGGGTGTCTGTCCACTCCTCTTTTCTGTTGACACTAAAGGACAATGACTGTGACTTGAGCAGTCTGGGAGGCAAAATGTCGGGAACTGCCTGAAACATGTCTCAGTGGTGTATCAGTGGAATAAATATTGTGGTCTGCAAAACTCAGATAAGTACTGGCTAGAAACACCTGATCATGACCCAGTGATAGGATCTACACAGCAGGGTGGATGGGGCTTACTTGAGTGCCAAAGCAAGGATCTCTGATAGCTAGCTTCCTTTCAGGTGGAGCCAACCTGAGTAAGACCCACGTTAAGACAGCTGTGGACTGCCTGCTGGAGAAAAGTGACTGCTTGAAAGAATCTTCAGAGCACAAGCCTGTTTTGTGGAGCCGGCAGCCCATCCACCTGGTGGCTAAGGAGCAGTGCAGGGGACATGGGTCCTAATCCTGTTGGAGGAGCTGAATCTGCCTTGCGGGTGGAGGCAAACTCACTGTGGAAGGGGATGCTACTATGGAGCACCCCATAGGAAGACACTGCCTAGAAAAGGAGAACCAGCTGTGCAGGAAGGGCAAAGAAAGAAGTTCAGCCAGATTCTGAGCGCCAGAGGGTCAATAGAAGGTGGAATTGATGGTTAGAACCCACCACCAGGAGTAAAAGCTAATCCTAATGCAAATCTATGCACAGGGAACCAAAATAGTTGGTTGTAAGTCAGAATATAAATGACAAAAATATAGTGTCGCCAAAATATTGAGGACCAAACTTTTGTGAAGATAAATGCATACAGGTAAGTTCGTTTACTATTCGTACCTCCACATCTCTTCACGTTTGAAGATATATATACACTTACCTTCAGCATATCCTGTCCACGATACTTAGGCTTCAATAATTTGGCCTCATGATATTAAGTTGATATTCTGGTCGAGTACTAAAACAGTCTACAAAGAAACAGCTGCTCTTGCGCGACATCACCAGGGCTGAAGCACATGTAAGGGAGGGTTGGGGACACCTCGCCTCATTACATTTCAAGTGGGATGTACTTTTCATTCCCATGGTGCCTTTAAGGTGGTGCATCCCACAGGCAGACTTGAACGCCATTGTTCTATCCTTTGAAATACCCCTGTTAAAGGTGGGGGAAACTGTGACAACATTCACCAAGCCCAGGGACCCTCTGGGATTGCTCCAAGTGGCCACATAAAGTAGGGGTGTCCTCTCAGCAATGAACAGGGTGTTACGCTCTCTTACAAGTTCCCTGCATCCATAATAAGAAAGAAGGTTTGAGCGTATTCGCTTCCAGGCTCTAGCGAGTAGAGTGCTGGGTGGAAGAGGGATACTTTGTGGCTCACTGAACCTGCTGTTCAGTTCCCAGTTAGTCCAATGGCCCTGTATTACATAGTGTAAATCAACGCAGGTGCCATAGGAGAAATGCGTCACTTGCTTAAGAAACACAGCTGAGAAACGCCAACACAGCCTGTGTGGTAGCATCAAAGTAAAGCCCTCAGGGTGAAGGAGCGCCCTATAAGGCACTGCGGCTGCTCTGTCTAATATGCATATTTCTATGATGCCCCAGAAGGGCAGTGGCACACCAAAAAGAGTTCTTAAGGGTGGCAGCTAACCAGGTGCATTGGTGCAGAGAGAGACACACACACTCTCTCTCTCTCTCTCTCTCTCTCACACACACACACACCTCGGGAAGCCGTACAGTATTTCTGGTTTGAAGGCCCGAGGAGCGTTAGACCCTTCATGACATGGGTCTTTAGATGCTACCTAGCAATGTGGTTTAAATGCATAAATATATGCTTATGTAAAAATGTGCATTTTCGGATGAAACAATTGATTGCAGTGAAGGTATGAAAAGTGCGTCAAATACAATAGGACTGGCTTTTGATAATGTACAGCAAATATTGTTTTGCTATAGACCAATTGGCCTATGTTCTAACATGGCATATGTATTGTCAAAGGCAGTAGGTATGCATTGTAAATTGTGAGCTAACCTTTCAGTGTCTGTAGGTTTAACTATTCATTGAGTATCTGCAAGGCCCTTTTTGAGAAGGATTTTAAATCGCTGTTCCACCTGTCATTGTGATTACTGTTTGGAACACTATTTTGCCACTTTCTAAGTTGTGCACATGTTTATGATCCTACGCATACCATTTAGCTTTTTATACATTCAAATACTTTTCCTTTTTTTAAGTAAAAGCACTGTACGTTACTGAATTCTGAGTTTCCTACCCATCCCACCTCCCCGAGGGAGCCTCGTGCTGCTCTGCTATCACTATCCTGGCAGCCAAGTGCTGGGAGGGTGTGCTTGATTTTCTGTTGGTGGTGACAATAATATGAGGACCCCAGGAGTCCTGTGGAAAATGACCTCAGTGGTCAGAATTAAAGTGCAGTAAAGCCCTGGATGCCTTTGTTCCCCCGAAAAATTCAAAATGAAGTGGCTGCACAGTTACATAATTCCAGTGGTCCTGGCTATTACATGCCAATTTTCCAATTGTCATACTTTATCAGTGCTCTTGGATACTATTCAGTTATTTTATTGGCGAATCTACCTACAACTTCACAAAGTGAGAAAATGTTTTAAGCTCCCAGAAACCCACTACTGAAAAATTATAGTTTTAGAATGCCAAAGAAATCCACCAGAAATGGGACCTGAATATATAGAAAACTGGGAAGATCTTGCAGCAAACCCATGCTTAATTAATTTGGGGGTTCTGTTTCCAAAGTTTGTATTCCCAGATAAAGCAAACAGCATATTTTGTACAATGTATGGATGGATTCAGGCACCAAACGGTCATAGATAATGTAGATTCCCAGGGAGAGAAGATAGACTACCTGATTGGGTTACCTATAATTCGCAGTTAATCAATGGTCAAGCAAAAAGAAGAGGCAGCTGATGGATCAGGGTGTAGATTGGGCCTCGCAATAAACGCCATGCAGTGGGATTCACCTTGTTCCCATGGAGATCTGCAGGCACAAATGCCCGCCGCAGACCCTGTTTTGCTAGCCTTTTGATGTTAAAATAGGGTTGTGGCCTGAATGCATTTTGTAACCAAAAAGAGAGACACTGTCTCTAAGGTACAGCCATCTGGCCCCTTCTATGAAATATATATATAGGAATGGCCCCAGTGTGTGAAGGGGGTCCAATATTTTGTGGTGCATACAACATTTTCACATAGAGGACACCAGCCATAACATTCCCTGTCTCCATGCATTCCACACATGAGCCAAAACATGCAACACACAAACACTACACTCTACACACTGGGAGATAATCAGTTAATCAAACAGTATTTGTAAAGCGTGGCTTATCACCCCTGGGGGTATCAAGGCACAGAGCTTCTGAGGCATTAGTCGAAGAGCCAGGTCTTCAGCCCCTTCCTGAACTCGTTAAGCCACAGAGAGGTTCGCAGGTGGAGAGGGAAGTCATTCCAGGACTTGGCGGTGAGGTAGGAGAAGGAACAGCCTCCTCTGTGGTTTCGACAGATGCAGGAACCGTGTGCAAGGGTGAGGGAGGTGGAGTGAAGATTCCTGGTGGGTTGGTGGAAAGTCAGGCGGTGGTTGATGTAGGTGAGTCTGATGTTGTGGAGGGCTTTGTAGTCGTGAGTCAACAGCTTGAAGTAGAATTTCTTCTGGATGGGGAACCAGTGGAGGATTCTGAGGAGGGGGGTGATGCTAGTCCATTTGGGGATGTTGAGGATGAGTCTGGCTGCGTTGTTTTGATGGTCTGGAGACATTTGCAGAGCTGTTTGGTGGTTACGGAGTAGAGTGCTCTTCCATAGTCGAGTTGGCTGGAGATGAGGGCTTGGGTGACAGATTTCCTGGTGGTGACGGGAATCCATCAGAAAATCTTACGGAGCATGCGGAGGGTGTGGAAGCAGGAAGAGGACACAGTGTTAACCTGTCGCTTCATGGTGAGTTGGCTGTCCAGGATGATGCAGAAGTTGCAGGTGTGGTCTGCGGGGGTCGGTGTCGGGCCGAGTGCTGCAGGCCACCAGGTGTCGTCCCATGGTGAGGTATTGTTTCCGAAGATGAGCACTTCCACCTTGTCTGTGTTCAGTGTCAGGCAGTTAGACCTCATCCAGTTTGCGACACTGGTCATGGAGTTCTGGAAGTTGGATATGATGGTGGTGGAGGGGTCTTCTGTGAGGGAAAGGATGAGTTGTGTGTCGTCGGCGAATGAGATGATATTGAGTCTGTGGGAGCGGATGATGTCGGCTAGTGGGGTCATGTAAGTGTTGAAGAGGGTGGGACTGAGGGAGGAGTCCTGGGGGACACTGCAGATGATGCTTTTGGGTTTGGAGATGAAGGGAGGTAGGCCGATCCTCTGTGTTTGTCCTGTGAGGAAGGAGGTGATCCACTTGAGGGTGTGGTGGGATACGGTGTTGAAGGCTGCAGAGAGGTTGAGGAGGATCAGGGCTGCAGTCTCATTTTGGTTGAGGAGGCATCTAATGTCATCGGTTGCGGCAATAAGGGCAGTCTTGTTGCTGTGGTTGGAACAGAAGCCAGATCGGGAGGTGTTGAGCAGGTTGGTTTCTTCCAAGTGCTTGGTGAGCTGGTGATTGATGGCTTTCTCCAGGACCTTGGCGGGGAAAGGGAGCAGAGAGATGGGGCAGTAATTCTTGAGTTCCCTGGGGTCGGCGGAGGGTTTCTTTAGGAGCGCTTTGACCTCAGTGTGTTTCCATGCATCAAGAACAGTCGCTGTGGTGATGGATGAGTCGAGGATGTTTGTGAGGGTGCTGTCAATTTTTTTTCTTCCCAGGTTGAAGATGTGGTGGGAGCAGGAGTCTGTTGGTGCTCTGGAGTGGATCGAATTCATGATGGTAATGGTGGCTAGGTGATGAGCTGTTTCTAATCAGTGAGCAGGTGGCTGTCGGCAGCGTCGGTGGGAGTGAGGAGGTGGTTCAAAGTTGGTGGGTTTTGAGTCGAAATTGCTTTAGATGTCTCTCATCTTGTTGTCTTGTTGTGAAAGTAATCTGCCAGAGTGTTGCAGCGGGCCTGGGACAGGCGGATCATGTTTTTGAAGACAGACGGATCATGTTTTTGAAGGCAGCTGGGCAGGCGAACTCTCTGATGTTCTGAAGAGTTCTTTAGTGTGGTTTACACCCGCCTCGATGTGGTTGGCCTCCCTGGAACAGTGGTGGTATTTTCTGAGGGCTGATTTGGAGGTGGTGAGGTCTCAGGGGTTCCTGCTGAAGCGCCAATGTCTCTCCAGTTGCTTGCATTCACACTTGAAGGGGTCATAGCTCAGGTATGAACCAGCTGGTGTGCTTGCTGGATTTGCTGGTGTTGGCCTTTCGATTTGGGGGTGACAGAGTTGTGGAAATCCAGTTGGAGAAGTTCTGGACGTCTAGCTCGAGGATGGTAGTGGGGTCCAGCCTGGTGGATTTGAGAGCAGAGGTCCAGAAGGTCTCTGTGATTTTGCTCGATCAGCGATGAGGATGGTTGGGGGTTTGGTAGGGTGTTCTGGTGAGCCTGTGATGGTGAAGTGGACGATGCTGTGGTCGGTCCAGGTTTACTCGGTTACATGGGAGAACTTGATTCTGTCACTGGCTGTGAAGATGGGTTCCAATGTGTGTCCTGCATTGTGAGTGAAGCAGGTGAACTGCTGCGTGAGGACCAGGTTGCTCATGCTTTCCAGGAGGTTGGCAGAGTTAGTGCCGTTGGGAGCACTGAGGTGGAAGTTGAGGTCTCCGAGGAAGATGTAGTGTTTGGAGTTGATTGGCAGGGGGACGATGAAGTCGGAGGTGACGTTGCAGAAGCCGGGGCAGGGGCCTTGGGGTCTGTAGGCAAGGGTTCCTCTGATGCTTGTTTTTGCGTCTGTTCTGATCTGGAAGTTGAGATGCTCCATGATTGATGAAATTTCGTCTTTGGAGGAAGTGCTTTGGAGGGTGTCCTTGTGAATGATGGCAATGCCTCCCCCGTGCTTGTTGGAGTGGTCTTGGTGTATTATCTTGTAGCCTTGGGGCATTGCAGTGGCGATGTCAGGCATCGATGACGGGATGTGACAGGTCTCTGTGATGAACATCACGTCGGGTATGAGGGTGGTTATGGTGTCCCAGATTTCCGTTGCGTGTTTGCAGAGTGATTGATGTTGAACAGCATTCCCTGGAGCTGTTCCTTGTTGTTATTGATCGGCTGTGTGGGAGTGGCAAGGGTTTTGGCATTGCAGGTGAAATGGCAGCAGTGGCAGGTGAAAGGTCCTTCTGTGGATCGTTGTGAGGTGATGCAGCATTTGTTGTTCCGGCCTCCGCAAGCCAGGGCCAGCAGCTCAGTGGAGGAATACCGGTGGATGGCCAGAGGTCCAGGGTTCCTGGCACTGGGCATAGTCCAGGTGCAGCGGGGAAGATGGGCTTGCCTTTGGCGCGCCTGTGGTGTGCCCACTGCAACGCACCACTGCGTGCCACACTGCAACCCCCGTTAAGTAGGTCCTCCTGGGGGAGGGAGGGGCGCTGGGCAGTGGGAGGAGGGCTGGTAGCAAAAAGCAGCAGGAGAGAAGTGGCTTGGGGGGTGAGGGGAATCTGCCCAATAAATCAATACAACAATATGTTAACTATGCAGGCTAAGTATGGCAGCTGGGATGACTAGGGAAATGAGAAACACAATGGGGAATTAGCCTGGGGAATAATAGACGAAAACAGACAATAATTGGCACCAGAGGTGGCGGGAGCGGCGCGGTGGGGGATATCACATTAAAAAAAACAATCGGACTACCAGAACTAAGGTCTAGCAAACAAGCACAATGGGAAATGAAGCAAGGTGAATTACAGAATAGTCACAGTAAAACAAACAAAGTTATGCCAGAACGGGCAGAGTGCTCGCTCACAGGCGGTGGCCGAGGTGACTGTCATTAGTAAGGCAGGTCAATGACCTGACACGACAGGTGGGAGCTGGCGACAGGATAAAGCTACCAGTTATTGGCTACTTAGGGCCTGATTACAAGTGGGTCATTATTTTTCAGCCCATGTGTAAACCCCTGTTTGCACATGGGTCAGAATTACAAGTTGAGTGTTATTTAAAACATCCTTTAATTATCGGATGTGTTAAATACCTCAATCTTCATTAAATTACGACGGGTGAAACCTGTCTAAATTTAACAGGTGGAAAGCATACTGTGTTTACCGTATCATGTGGATTTCGGTTTTTATCGCATCAATATCATCATTTTATTTCCAGAAACTTGTAATAGGTGCTATTCATCACGCCCGATAAATAACATACCCCGTGTTTTTTAGGTTTTTTCAACTTTATTGAGCAATAAAGGAGGCACACATTACAGGATTGAGGCTCGACATGTCGCCTCGGCATCACAGCGTCCAGTACATTGATTTTATAAACCATTCAGGTAGCTTGTGTACCCCCAGCATGCACTCATTGAGCAATATTACAAGAGCAGCACATTTATGCCAGGCAGCGCTATTCTATCCCGGCAGCACCCTGCCAGCTTCCCGATGAGGTCTCATAGTCCTTTTCGGTGTCGCCCCAGGAAGGCAGCCACATCGCCCGATGCAGGCTGCTCGGCCTGTCAAGTGCCACTGCAGCTTCACGTCTGAGATATGTAACAAGAGGTTCCCAAATATCTATAGGTCTAGATCGCGCAGGCAAGGTCCCAGTATGCAGTGAGTTGTTCCTGATAGTAGAAGACATCTGCTAACCATACTGTGCAGATGGGTGTTGGCTTCTGACCCCATTGTATTGCTACCCTGCGCTTCACGAGCAGGAGCATCATTGCCATGAGATGGCGAAATGCACCAGGCGTTTCTTTTACATAGCCAAGGAGGCAGGTCATAGGGTCCGGTGGGAGAGGGTTCCTATAATGTCACCTATTATGCCACATACCGGCACCCAATAATTTGCCACCCTCGAGCAGTTCCAGGTCAAGTGTAGAAATGTGGCATCAGTTGCCGAGCAATGTGAGCAATTCGAGTTTTCTAGCAGACCCACCCTGTGCAGTTGTAAAGGTTTGCGGTACATTTTATGTATGTATTTGAAGTGTATTAATTGTGGCCTATAGTTGGGGAATAGTCGCTCCTTCTGGCCACAGCAATATTCCCACCTGTCTGCTGGGATTTCGTAGCCCAGCTCCCCTTCCCAAGCCGCCCAAGCCCTGGAGGTATCGAGCATGGAGGCTCTCATCGTGATTGTGTTAAGTCGAGTGATGAGTTTACATGGAGACGTTGTGGTGTATACATACTCCAGCGCTGTGGAGGTAGGAGGGGTTTTAGGAAATGTATTGTATGTCGTGCAGCAACAGCAAGTCGCTCTGATTTGGTAGTACAGCAGTGCGTCCATCGCTGAGAGTGCACGTGTAGAAGAGTTGGTTAGTGGGGAGAGGAACTGGACATCCGAGAATAGATCTACAGCTGTTTTCACTCCGAGTGCAGCAGCACGGCCCACCGTGCCTCTGTCCTGTAGTGGGGGGAACATGGGATTGCTCGCCAGCTGAGCTGATGGTGCATATAATATTGAGACTCTAGAGCATTGGCGAAGACCGTCCCATGCCCATCGCATGCATTCTACTGTATTTATTTCAGCTTTGGGTGCTTTGTATGGCTGGAATATTGCCGTTGTCAATGGCCAAGGGGACGCCTTATCATGTTCAGCTGCCACATGTGGCTGGAATGGGGTGAGGTGAAACCAATAATGCAGGAAGCCTGCCTAAGCACATAGGGCATATAATTGTAAATCAGTCGCACCCAGACCGCCCCGTTTAAGGGGCAACGTTAGAAGGTCGTATGTTACTCTGGGCTGCTGGCCGGCCCATAGGAGTGTGATTAAGTTGGAGCGCAGTCGCTTAAAGAACAGCGCTGTGAGAGGCATAGAGATGTTATCAAAGAGGTATAGGAATTTCAGAAGCACAACCATTTTTGTGATTGCTATTCGTCCAGGGAGAGATAACGGTAGTTTGTTCCATATAGGAATTTGTTATTCAAGCCAGTCTAATGCGAGCACGTAATTTACCTTCCAGAGCGCCTCCACATCCCTACTCAGCTAGACACCTAAATATTTGGCTGGTTTGCTTGCCCATTTGAATGTGTATTCTGTCTGGTATGGCGTAGCAGACTCTGTGAGCAGAAAAAGTATAGATTTCCCTCAATTGATCTGTATTCTCGAATATCCCCCAAAACGAATTACCTCACGCGTCATGGGCTCGAGGTTCTTGCATGGCTCTCGGATATAGCGGGTAATGTCATCAGCATACATTGACACAACCAGTCCCCTAGTGGAAAACCTGATGCCATGTTCAGCATGGTGCGGCCAGTGGTTCCATGGCCACCGCAAAGAGGAGTGGAGATACGGGGCATCCCTGTCTAGTGCCACGGCTAATTGTGATTGGCTCGAACACATGCCCGTTTAGTCTGATACAGCCATGGGGAGGGTGTATAGGATTTGAATCTTTAAGATGAAACTGGGGCTAAACCCCAGTCGTGCAAGCAATGAGAAGAGAAACGGACAATCCAGGGAGTCAAATGCCTTAGTGGCATCAAGAAGATCCACCACAGCTGGCAGGGAGGGGTGAACATGGTGCATTACGGAGAATATGGTGCGGAGGTTGTGCGATATGGTGCTCCCCGGAACAAATCCCGACTGGTCTGGCCGGATGATTAGGGGCATAAGTGGCAGTAAGCGATTCGCCAAGACTTTCGCGTATATTTTATTATCTATATTTATCAAGGACAGCGGTCGGAAGAAATCACAGAGTGCAGGTGGCTTGTCCGGTTTTAGTATAGTTACAATAATAGCTTTTTCTCTGAGGGATGGAGGAAGCTGTCCCGATGTCAACGATTCATGGTACATCTCTATTAAATGTGGGATAAGAATATCTGCGTATTCTCTATATAATGCAGGTGTGAGTCCATCCGAGCCAGGGGTTTTACCGGCCGGCAGACCAGCAATAACATGAGCAATCTTCTCTGGTGTTATCAGAGCATCGAGAAATTCTCTATGTCACGCTTCCAGCCAGAGCAGTTGGATAGTGTCAAAATATTCTAATAGGGACTTTGGGTCTCCTATCCGCCCAGCAGTGTAGAGCTGAGCATAGAAAGAGGACATGACCGCAGGCAATGCCGACGAGAAGGTGACCAGCTGCGAGTTACTATCCATCAGTTTGGTCACGTAGGTGGAGGAATGAGGCCTGCGCAGTAGTCCTGCCAGTGTTCTGCCATGGCAATTCCGTTCGCCCTACCGTCGCGCCTGTTCCTCTTTTCCAAAATATTTCACCTCCCTGTCCACTTCTTCACTGTATTGCGATATCTTATCCCTAATGTCAGCCAATATGGCCTGCTTGGGGTCGGCAGTGAACGTCTATTCCAAGTTGCGGATTTCGGACTCCAGCCTGCTCAAGGACCCTCCAATCGCCCTTAGCATGCCAGATTGTTTTCCGATGCAAGTTCCACGTATCACCACTTTGAACTCCGCCCATAGCGTGGATGGTGACTCAACCGAGCCTACATTGTGGTCTAAGTAGTCTGTAATGGCAGAACAGATTTCTTCCTTAAACACTACATCTTGTAATGCATGTGGGGGCAGTCTCCAGAAGAATGCCCATGGCAGGGTTTGCGGGACTGTCATGACCAGTCGTACTGGTGCATGGTCCGAGAGTGTTCGCAGTAGGTGTTCTGCCGCCGTGGTCCAAGTGAGTGCATCCTTGGTCACGAGCCAGAAATCAATGCAAGACGACGAGCAGTGATACAAGGAATAGCAGGTACCATCCCGCATATCTTTATGAGTGTACCGCCAGATATCTATGAGTGCATTGTCAGTGATGAGTGTGTTTAAGAAGTCTGCAGGCTTTGGGTGATCTTGCCAGGCTCCCGAGCGGTCCAGCCGCCCTTGTTTGGCCACGTTAAAATCCCTGCCCCACATTACCGTCCTCACGCCAAAGTCCGCCATCTGCCTCCAGATCTTCAGAAAGAAGTCAGGATCATCGGAGTTCAGCCCCTACACAGCTACTAGGGTCATGGGTTGTTTGTACAGGGTGCCCACCAGGATTATGTATCATCCATCTTTATCTATGAGAGAGTGTGTGTTGTGCCATGACAGCCCCCTCCTAAGCAGGACGGCTACGCCTCTGACGTAGTTTGAATATATTGATGAGTAGGACTCACGGCACCATCGAGCTTGGAGATGAGATGCAGTGCTCTTTGTTGGGTGCGTCTCCTGTAGGAAACACACGTCCACTTTTTGGCGAGCGAGATACGCGTATACTAACTGGGATTTCTGGTGGTCATTGAGACCACGGACGTTCCATGTCAAGTATGTTACACTAGCCATGCTGCCAGGAAGTTAGCAATAACGTGCTGCGATGCAGTGAGATGTATGGTGTATTGCTGAATGTAGAGGTGCCTTTGTGCGCTTGTGTGTCAAGTATTCTCCCCAGACCATGTCAAGCTATTTAACAGTGTGCCATGTGAACCCGAACTTCCCCAGATAGTCAAAGAAACACCCCCTCCCTCACCCATTCCCCCAACATAGCCTTATGAAGAATTAGTTGCAAACCCCCAACAGCCCCACGTTCACCCACACCAACTCCCCAATCAGGTTGTGACAATCTGCTCCCCCCCCCCATTTTGTCCCAAACAAAAGAGACCAACTTGGAGCATGTAAGAAATTATCCCAGGGGGACACAGCCTCTTCCAGCGGACACCCCTGTCTCAGGGTGGCCAAGCAGTAGTAGCTTGGGGGGACTGATGCAGATCAGGTCACATAATGGTAAATGTCCGCCCCTCCAGGACACACAGTTGATAGCTTAGTTTCAGACAAGGTTACACACCAGCTGTTCCAAAAAGTGTCTAATAGGGAGTATAAGGGCCATTAGTTCGTTAATCATTGTCACTGGTGCAGCTGTCTTCAAACTGCCCAGGGGATTTGGATGGCGACCTGCGTGCTTTATCAAGTTTTTTTGCATAAGTTAGGGTGGCCTTGGGATCTGTAAAGAACTGCATCTTGCCACCTCGGCTGGTGCGCAGCTTAGCCAGGTAGAGGAGGGCATAAGGCACTTCATGTTGCTGCAGGATGCATTTAGCCGGCAGAAGTTCTCACCTCGCGGCTCGCGCTGCAAGGGTAAAGTCTGGGAAAAAAGAGATGGTGTTTCCCTGATGTCTGATCTCACCCATTTCCCGTGCTTTTCTCAGAATTGCATCCCGGTCCCGGTAATTCAGCAGGCGGGCCACTATTGGACGTGCTGGGGCACCCAGCGGTGGTCTCGGTCCCAGCAACCGGTGCGCTCGCTCCACAATAAAGACTGTGGAGAGTACAGTCTCAAAGAGTTCACAGAGCAGTGTCTCCACGTAGTCTTCCATCCAAGAGATTGCTGCGGACTCCGGTATTCCTGTGATGCGGAGATTGTTTCTTCTGGAGCACGATTCAAGATCCTCATTCTTTGCTTTAATGAGCTCCAATACTTTATCCATTTTTAACAGCCGCTGCCTGTCTTCCGCCAGCATGTCATCAGCCTCAGACACTCTGGATTCCAGCTGCGCAATTTTAGTCTCATGTGTGTCCACCCTTTGCTTAACGTGATCCTGGCAGGCTGTGAGGTGATCTAGTTTAGAGTTGGTAGTTTTTAGGCTGGTTTTAACCTCCAACAGCAATGTGCGAATATCATCATCTCAGGTTGCTTCACAATCGGTTTGTGTGGCCTGCTCTTCAGCTTCTGTAATGGCATCAGCTTTCCCCATGGCGAGTGCTGATGCACCTCAGAGTGCACCGACGGGGGGGATATGCTTGTGGCTTATCAGAGTTTCGCGTCAACCGTCAGGGCACTCCGCCACCTCCCCGATCAGCTTCTATTGCCAGGGTGTGTGGGCATCGGCGGCAGTCCAGCAGTTTCTCGCTCCCACCATCAAGTGAGGTACTTAGGCAAGGGGAGACAATAGTACAGCATGTGCGCTACAACTCTGTCCAGCACCATAGGTCATGCATTCACGGGTTTCTCATACTGATCAGCGATTTAACTCCTGGGTGTGGAGGTCGTCCCCGCAAGAGATTGCAGCTTGTGTCGCGGAGTATCAGGGGGCCTCTGACGTCCGCCAGCATCCACCATGGTCCTGGTCTCGCAGTTCTTCCTGCGACGGGCTGGCCCGGCTCCCCGGGCCATCTGCGCAGTCCGACGTGCCGCTTCTGTCCCTCCAGCCGCAGTTTCCTCCAGGGGGCCTCAGCAGCCACCCCGACGTGAGTCCAGCCCGGCTCCGCCACCAGGCCACAGGTCAGCGTGCACCGCACCAGGTCACCAGCAGCAGGATTCGTGGTCACAGGAGTCCGACGCTTCCGCAGCTTTGAGGCAGGTTTCACAGTGCAGGGGTTTGTAGACCGCTCACGGCAGCACCATCGTCACTTCGCCCACGGCCCTCGCGTCTTGCTGTCCAGGAAGTGCGCAGGCCCTCGTCCTCACCAGGTTTCTTCGCAGTCACTGCGAAGGTTAGTCATCCACCAATTTGATATGTTTTATGCCCCCCGTATAGCAGGACATGTAGCGCATCTGTAGGGCCCGCGTGGAGCCCCTCAGCCCCCAGGATGTAGATGGATTATTCACTTGGCCGGCAGAGCCCACTCAGTGTGCGCCCATATTGTGGGCCGGCGAAACCACGCCCCCACGTACCTTGTGGTTAACGTTATTTATCAGATGCAATAAATAGCACCTATACTTGCAGTCAGGCCCTTAGTAGAATTACCTAAGGGAAGGGATGGGCATCTCCCTATCCAGGTAACACGTCTCAACACCCATGCCCCTGAGCTGTCAATCCAGCTGTCATTAAACATCAGTCTCTCAAGCACCTTATTTGAGTGATCGTAGTTTTACTTCTTCTTTGGAACAGGGTAAATTTTGACCACAGAGCCTGATGCTTTGAAGGAGAACATCGAAGAAAAGATGTATCTCCAACAGTGGATTTGCAGACTGTCAAGTTTGTGGGGGGAAGAAAATGGAGCAAGTCAGGAAAGAGCACAGGTGTCCACCTAGGAAAAGTATTTTATACCCAATGTCAGTAAGTGAAAATGGCAGTAGTCTAATAGTGAAAGTACAGGCACATCTATTATAAGTATAACAGAACTAGGTGAGAAATGTTTTTTTTAAATGTATATCACGATAATGGGACTGCCTTCTACTTATTGAAGACAGAGAGATCATTATTTACTCAAGTCTAAAATGGGGTTTGTTATTACAGAAGGTTCAGTCATCTTTGCTCACTAACTTAAGTACATATAAGGAACTTGGAGGAGCACGCACTTTGTCTCCCCTTCACTATATTTGGGCCCCTCTATAGAAAGCTTCAAGTTTTTAGTTAAATCTCACATGTAATAATATTCAACTTCACCAGGAAAGGTTTGCTATATTTACGTAAGTGTGGGGCCAATTGTAAAAATAATGCAAATTCCTACATTCTGCAGCTAATTCAGATTGCTTTGAAATTCACGAAGTCTCAGACATATTGCCTTAAAATCTATGACTTTAATAGATTTCCTGGAAATCCCCTGTTAAATACACCCATATCCCTATGAATTAGATAAAGGGACACGGGGGGCGTGGCTACAGAGCCGTCGGAGATGGCCGCTCGACTGGAGAGCTCCGTGGCACCGTAGAGCAGCGGACATCCTCCTGGTTTATACGTTGGTGTTGTGGACCCCGTTTTCGGCGCAGATGCGTCGGAACCTCTACTGCTCCACACGCGACTTTCGCGGACGTCCTGGGTGAGCCCAGAAGATGTTTATCTGACTTTGTTTGCCGGCCGCGGCTATTTGCGTAGTCGCGGCCGCCATTTTGTATTTTGGTCGTCTCTCCCGCTTGCCGCCTGACGGCCTGAGGCGCATTTTTACTTTTTACTTCACAACATGCTTGCATTTCTAGCGCTATCTCCTCATATTTTTTAGTGCTCTTCCCCTCTTAATTTTGCTTTCTGCTAAAGAGCGTCGGGACAATAACTATTTATTTACTCTTCTTTTTCACCTCAGAAGCACGAGTAATGTGCGTGTAACCACCTCTATAAGACTTTGGCTATATTTTCAACACAGTTTTCTGCAGTTTCATTTGGGAGGTCTCTTTTACTTTTTATTTTTTCCATGGCAAAACCCCGCTCTAACCGCAGTGGTGCTCAGCGCATGGACCACACGCCTATAGAGGAGTATAATCCTTTTAGTGTCTTGCAAGACAATATGGAGGACATATTCTCTGGACCTTCTGTTACAACTGGCTTGTCTCCTACTACTCCTAAATCCAACTCCAAATCAGGGTCCAAAATACCCTCTGCGTCCAACTCAACGCCAGGCAAACGAGTTAAGAAGGATCCACCTTCTCCTACGTCTCCTCCCTCTTCAATTTCTATGGAGCTGCTTCTCGAAGAAATTTGTGCCCTTAAGCCTTACATGGAGGATACCAATACCCGTCTCCAGAGCCTTGAAGATAATTGGTCAAATACAGAGCAGAAAGTTGAAGATTTAGTGAGACGAGTTGATACTATCCAAACAACCACCGATCAGGTTCCCTTCATGCATAGAGAGATAGCTCTTCTTAAACAACAGGTGGCAAATTTGGAAAACCGCAACAGGCGTAACAACCTACGTATTTATGGCCTTGTTGAAGGTCTCAAGGGTTCTGATCAATTCTCCTTTTTCAAATCCTTTCTGCCAACTCTTCTTGGTTTTCCTGAGTCCCCTCCACTGAATATTCAACAAGCTCATCGTCTGGGACAGAGCCCTCGCTCTTCTTCTTCCTCAGCGAAACCTAGAGGAGTTATTTTGTACTTTCTGGAGTATACCGATCTGCTTAGAGTCCTCCAGGCCGCCAGGCAAAAAGGGAAAGTTTCTTGGAATGGTTCTAATCTCTTTTTCGCCCAGGACTATGCCAAAGTAACAGCGGACAGTCAGAAACAGTTCTTGGACATGAGACCAGCGCTTCGCAATTTGAATGCTCGTTATGGGTTGTTTCACCCCTGCCTTTTCAAGGTGACTTATAATAACAAAACAACAAACTATGAGGACCCTGCACTTCTTCAGCGCTTCTTGGATACCTGCAGAGACGAGTCCATGGACATTCCTCGACCATGAATGACTTAATTATTCCATTAATGTTTGTCATTACTTGTATTTTTCCTCCTCCCTGTTGTACTTATTGTTGTATTGTTATGTCTTGTTAATAATTTCTTTTTCTTCTTTATCAGATGCGGTTTGTGGTCCCTCGATATATGTCCCCTCTTGCTCCGCCTGGAGGATGTCCCCCGTTGCCGTCTTGGTCCTGGAGTCCTCTGCTCGGCGTGCTGTCTCCCCTATGTGGCTTCACCCACCCCGCTTTTATTGTCTCTTTGTGGTATGTCTTTTGTTTATCCTTTTTCAATATCAGATGTTTGATTTGTATTGTCTGTTTGTTCTTTGTTCTGTTCTCTCCTTCTCCTTATCTTTTTCTTCATAACTTCCTTTCCCTTCCTTCTTCATAACATCTATCTTATTTCTCCTTCTCCCCTATTCTCTAACCTAAAACAATATTTCTACTTTCACTTTTTTATTCTTTTTCTTTCTCTCAATAGTGAATTTGATGGTTTTGCTGTTTGCATAGTTAATGTTCATGTAAAAAATGTTTCGTCATTTTTAGAGTTACTACATGGAATGTTAAGGGAATAAGTAACCCTATAAAAAGACAATGGGTATTAACCCATTAAGCTAAATTAAAAACGGATATTGCTCTAATTCAAGAAACTCACTTAACTGACTCCGAGGCCTCTAAACTAAAAAGATGTTGGGTAGGCAATGTATTTTCTTCCCCAGCTCTAGGTAAGAAAAATGGAGTTTCAATCCTTTGCCACAAGAAATTTCAGGTTTCAGTTGCCCATCAAGAATCGGATTCAGAGGGACGTTGGGTAATAGTTAAACTTCTTATCAATCAGATACCTTTAGTTCTCTTTAATGTTTATGGTCCAGTTACTGTTGATAAAGTTTTTGGACTCAAATTTCTGATAAACTTCTTTTATTGGATGATGATTACATTGTTTTAGCGGTGATTGTAATCAAATTTTAGATCCTGTATTATATAGACATTCCTCAGTTAAGTTTGTTAATACCAAGATGCACTCACAATTCACCTCCACCATACGTCGCAAATCCTTAATTGATATTTGGAAACTTTGTAATCCAGACCTTCGGGAATATAGTTTCTATTCCCCCCCGCACCAATCACAATCTGATTACCTTTTTCTAAGTAAATCCCTATCTCAGCAGGTTCTTCATTCAGAAATAGGTTCTATTTTAATATCCGATCATGCTCCAGTTTACGTTGATTTTGACTTGATACCTTTTGCCCCTCATGCTGGTAGATGGCGCTTTAATAATATTTTATTAACCAATCCTAATTTCTCTAGCCAATTCAGCTCTTTCATCTCTGAATTCTTTTCTCTCAATTCAACTCCAGACTCCTCTCTTGTAATGGTTTGGGATTCTTTTAAGGCCGCAGCCCAAGGTTTTATAATAAATTTTGTTTCACAGAAAAAGAAATCCTTTGAAGCTCAAAATGCCCAATTACTCTCTAAGATTAAACATTTGGAAAATACTTATTATCATTCAAACACTGAATCTTCTTTAAGAAAATCTTATCGACGCAAAACTCACTTTCAACAAATTATCCACAGAAGCTGCCTCCTCCTATCTTTTAAAAAGTAGTTCTCGTTATTATGGAGGCCAAAATAAAATGGGGAAATTGTTGGCCAACTACTTGAAGATACGACGTGAATGGACTAAAATAGATTCTTTAAGAAATGCTGCCAGTACTTCTTTATTTAAGGACAGCGATATTTTAAATGTTTGTCTCCTTTTACAAAAATTTATATACCCCTGAACTACAACCTTCTTCTTTAGATCTTTCTTCTTTATTTTCAATCTGTTGATTCCCCCCATCTCATCATGTTGATTTTATCTCTTTGGAAAATGATATCACTTTAACAGAAATTACGCATGCTGTCTCGGTGTTAAGGCGAGGAAAAGACCCTGGACCTGACGGTTTCACTATTGAATTTTATGCGCATTTTGCTAACCTTCTTCTCCCTAATCTCTTATCTTTATTTAACTCTTTTGTTACAACTGGTTCTTCTAGTGGAACATTTCAAGAAGCCATGATATGCTTAATTCCTAAAGACAATAAAGACCCTTCTCTTTGCAAAAATTATCGTCCCATTTCATTAGTAAACACTGATTATAAAATATTTGCAAAAATTCTTGCTCTCCGTATTGATCCTATATTACCTAAACTTATCGGCCCTGAACAATCGGGTTTTGTAAAAGGTCGATTATCATCAGATAACTCCAGAGTTTTTTTCAATATTCTTAGCAAAGCTTCCTCTCTTGATTATCCTTTTGCAGCTATAGCTTTAGACGCAGAAAAAGCTTTTGACAGGATTGGATGGGATTTTATGTTTCAGGCCTTAAAATGAATAGGGTTTCTTCTAAAATTAATTTCTTTTATTTCTTTATTATATTCGGGCCCCAAAGCTTCTATTTTCGTTAATGGTAAGATTTCAGATTATTTTCCTCTCTTCAGAGGAGTCAGACAAGGATGTCCCTTATCACTTTTATTATTTGTAGTAGCATTAGAACCCTTCTTAACTAAGATTAGACAAGATACTCAGATTACTGGTTTTCAACTCGATACCTACCAGGTCAAAATGTCTTTATATGCAGATGATATTCTTTTATACTGTTCTAACCCTACAACGTCCATCCCTTCTTTTCTTAACCAGGTTGATATCTTTTCTCAACTCTCTGGATACTGCCTTAATCGAGATAAATGCGAGGTTCTTCCTCTCAATGTGATTTGTCTCAAACACTCTTTTATACATACCGGTTTCTCTTGGCAACTTTCTAAAATAAAATATTTAGGTCTATGGTTCTCCTCGAATATTTCAGACACATTGAAACTAAATTTTGACCATATTACCAAAAATCTAAATGATACTATTGAACGTTGGCCTCCGCTCTTTCTCTCCTGGTGGGGACGATTAGATTCCATCAAGATGATGCTTTCTCCCCTGATTCTATATACTTTATCAATGATCCCTGTACACATTCCTGGATTTTATTTTAAAAAAATTGACTCTATCCTAACAAAATTTCTCTGGAAAGGCAAATCTCCTCGGATAGCTTTACCCTCCTTAAAGACAGACAAATCTAATGGTGGTCTTAAATTTCCTGATTTCAAATCTTATCATTATGCTTTCTCTTTAAAACAATCATCCCGCTGGCTCTCCCTTGAGCATGATACTCATCCCCTATATGGATTTCCATAGAAAAGTTTTTGTGTCCCCTTTTGATTTTAACGAGTCTCTTGCTTTCACTAATATCTCATCTTTTCGCCCTCCCGTTATTTCCCATACTCGAAAAATTCTCATCCCTTTTTTACCTTCCTCTTATCCTTCTCCTTCTTCTCTAGATCAACAACCCATTTGGCACAATAACTTATTACGTCTAAAGAATCACACCATTTACTGGAAGTCTTGGAGACTTAAAGGGTTGTTATGATTTTCACAACGATTATCTAATGACATCCCTCTATCTTTCGCTGACCTTCAAACACAATATTCACTGCCATCGTCTTGTAAATCACAATATAATCTTTTACTTCCTGTTCTTACTCAGTATCTTCTCTCTCTATCATCTGCCCCTAAACCACCCATGAGAAGTTCGAATATTTTTCCCTTATTAACTTCCTCCCCTTCTGCTTCCTCTTTATATAAACTCTTATTTCTTTCCTCAGACAGAAATAAAACAAAGGCTGAATTGGCTTGGGAAAAGGACTTATCTCAGTGCTGGTCGACCCTCATATGGGATAAAATATGGTCCAAAATTCACAAAACATCTAGAGCTGCTAACACTTCTCAAACCCTTTATTTTGTTTATCAACGTCTTTTATATACTCCTGCAAAATTGGCATCCTTCTCTCCGAATGCTTCCTCTACCTGTTGGTCCTGTCCTTATACACCTGCTGATTTAAAACATATGCTTTTTAATTGTCCCACTATTTCTCACTTTTGGCATTCAGTTTGGAATCAAATTAATAAAATATTTAAAACTGATGTACCTTTTTCCCTATCTAACATTTTCCTAGGCTCTTTATCACCTCAATGGCCCCAATCCCCCTCTAATTTTAAATTAATAGATTTATTATTAGCAGTAGCCTTACATTTAATAACTTCAAACTGGAAACAAACAGACAAAGTCACCTTCAGAGCCTGGTGGAACGCTGTATGTTTTCATCATCGGCTTGACACGAATTACATTACCCCCATATCCTTATCTATTAAAAGAGATCTTTTGTGGCTCCCTCTGACTACCTATTTAACCTGTATTGCATCAGCTATTGTTCCACCTATTACCACTTCGGATGAAGTTCAGAAACCACCGTAATTCACCATGTTGTCTTTTTACTTTTGAAATATCATATCATTATTATCCCTTACTTCGTTTTCTGTATCATAATATGATGGTTCTTCTTTAATTGTTCTTTATGCTTACAGTAAATATTTCCATATGCTATTTTCCTTTTAATGTTATAAAGTTATGGTATACTCTTCATTCCCTGTCTTTCTCCCCCCCCTGCCTTTCCCCTTCCTATCCCTTCCTTCACTTCCTATTTTACGCAGCATGTTTTCTGATAATGACTATATTTTGATTCTTATTGTTCTCTTTACCATATTTGTACTTATATAAGATGTATCATATTTTCTGTACATGCTGTTTTATTTTGCTTCTATTTCTTCATTGTTTAATAAAAGCAAACTTAAAAAAAAAAAAAAAAGATAAAGGGACACAGCCCTCAGACGTTAGACTTGGAGAAATTTTCATTTGTAAATTTTCTTTTCCGCTCTTTTTCTTGTGAAGATATCTTTTTCCTTATGTCATAGAAAAAAGTGGGGTGCTTGGCGATCTTTGTCTTGCTGCTCCACTCACATATACATTTTTGGTTCACATTTACATGTTCTGAAGTGGTGGGAAATGCTTTCCATGTGTTTGAAAACACTCACAAAGCTATGACTTTCTGAGTGTTTTCAACATATGGAAATTGCAACTGTAAGGAAGTTCATATAGTAGCCATAAACTTGAATTTATTTGATCTGGACGTCTGATGTTTTGGCCTCTAAAGTGACTGTGCCCAGTGAAACAGTACCGGTTGCATTCTCAATCTAAAAAGATAAGGCAACTGTGCACAGGAACTTGCACAGACTATGAACAAGAAGAGTAGGAGTGAAGGACATATTTATACCATCTGGTCCTAAAACATAACAAGTTATTTTAGATTTGGATATCCTATGAAAACAGCATTTGCAGCATATAGGTGACGTGGGCTGAAAAGGCCAGTGTCGAAGATAAATTCTTGTTAATCTTATGGCAGTTATCAATTATGAAATATATTCTGCCTGTTCTCAGCTGCAGTGAATTCCAAAAGACATACATATTTGCTTACCTGGGATTTTACCATGTGCATGCTTTGTTCTTCAAAACTGGGAGTCACAAGTCTGGGAATTTTATTAGGTTTGACGATGACCTTTTCCCCAAAGTTGTATGGTTGGCCCATTAACATAACCGTGCTACACCCATTCCAGGGAGAGAATCTGCCTGATTCTGAAGACCAAAGAAATGTTACCTGCTTGGATCGAAGAATTCAAGCCTTCCTGCCAAAGTATTGAAGAGAGATTCTCAGTTTTTGCCTTGAAAGTCTGCTCCCATATGTGAAACAATAATACTGTACGAAAAAACACAGTGCAAGATGAAAGAGAGCACTAGGTACATAGCATGTGGTGTTCCTACTAGGCTGGGGCCCTTGAAGGACAAGGAAGGAGTATATCAAGGAAGACACCTGAGTCCACATCTGTACACATAATGGTCAGAGGGGTGAGGGAGGCCAGAAAAATGTAACATGACAAAAAGAAAAGAATAGAGGAAAAACAAACAGGTAAACCATTCTCACATCCACATGCCTGGGATGTTGGGGGCAGAGAGGGAAAGGGGAGAGATTAGGGAGAGAAGTGGGAAGAGAGACAAAAGATGAGAGGCAAAGAAGAAGAGAGTTGTGGAAAAGGCGGGAGTGGGAGAGGAAAGTGAGGGAAGTAGTCACGCACCCTCATTATGACCAGATGGCATCTCAAGGGCAGTGTCAGTGTGTTATGATATCTGGTCACCCTTTTGAGGACAGGGGCATTCTCAATTAAAGGCTTGGAGCTTCATTCTGGAGGAAAGGCATCCAGGTGAGGAGTAAGGTCTCTGTCTTATCCTGTAGGTTATATATGGCCCGCTCATAGGAAGCAGTCTGGTATATTGTCGAGAGCCATTCATCATGAGTTTGGGGGAACGCCAGTGGGGGAGAATGCAGATCTTAGAGCTGTATGCAGTAGATGGCCCTGAAGGTGAGAAAGGTCCAGGGAGGTCACAAGATCATGTAGGAGGATCAGGGGACGAGGCAGGGGTGAGGTGATTGGTAAGGTCTCGCTCGGCGTGGTGCTGACTGCCTCCCAAAAAGATTGTACCGAGGGGCAGTCACAGAGGACGTGTATCCAGGTCACATCAGTCGTGGGAGCAGTGCCAGCAACTTTAAGAGACAGAACTTCAATTGTGCCTCCCAGGCCCCATGATCCAATAACTCAGAACGTCCGCCCAATCCTTTGTTTCATATTCTGTTTGAAGTCTGGTTTGCCATGTGATACGGAGACTATTTAGAAGAGGAAGGGAGAAAAGTTGACAGCTCTGGAAGCCAGACATCACCCTGTGGAAGCGGCCCCATGTTTTAAGGTAGGAGACTACAGGAGAGGGCTGGAGGACCTAGGGCCACGCACCGAGGCGACGATTGAGGAAATGTGGGTGGTGCAAATATTGCCAGGACTGATGGGATGGGAAACCAAATTCTTGGCAGAGCACCGCGAAGGATTTAAGGGCACATTGTTCGAAGACTTGATGGAGGCTGTTGATGTCCGTAGAACGCCATGTCTCCCAGTTCAACATCTCGACACCTATACGGATGCCAGAGTTGCCCATCTCTCCTTCCCCTATACACTGTTTTGTTTTAATCTTCCAATAAAGAATTATGAAACATAAGAAATTCCGTTCCCGGCATGCTGTTCCAGGATGGGTGGTATAGTTCTACTTATGACCTGTGGGGCTAAGGAAGTCAGTGTCCAGCCAATGATGTCTGTTTGCTCCGATGGAAAATTATTTTTGAGCCTGGATGGTACTGAAGGTTTCAGACAGCGAAAGTTGTTACCCGAAAGAATTCCAATTGACGTTTTGAAACTGCACAATTTCTTGGGATCTGAAAGATTTGATTGATTGATTGATTTTTATTTTTATAAAGCAAAACAATTACCCATGGGTATCAAGGCGCTATAGCCACAGCAGTCCACTACAGTCCAGCGGCAAATTAAACATTTGGATACTAACAGGACGCTACCTAACTAGCATACAACCAGGTCTTAAGTGCCTTTCTAAAAGCAGTCAGAGACTGGGGAGGGAGTTCCAGAGTCTGGCTGCCACAACTGAAATGGCTCAACCCCTCCATCTCTGCTTCTGGACTCTAGGCAGGATAACCATATTACGATGGGCTGAATGAAGATTTCTATCTGGAATGTGCAGGTGGAACATCTCCCTGATCCCAGCTGGGCTCGCTTGATGTACAGCCTTATTTACAATACAGGTAGTCTTGAACATGCTCCTCTTTCTAACGGGGAGCCAGTGCAGCTTACGCAGCCCCACAGCAGCTGATTGGCGCTTCGGAATATCAAGAACCACCCTGGCTAGAGAGTTCTGTGCTACCTGCAATTTTGACTGGGTATTAATACTTGAGTCCAAATATAGGGGGTTGCAATAATCCATTCTAGACATGACCAATGCCAGGACCACCTGTTTCTGCACCGAGAAAGGAATAAAGGGGAAGATTTTCTTTAACTTCCTTACAAGCCAGACACAGGTCTCAACTGGGAGATTGGTCTGTCCACTAAGCGAAAGTTCACTATCTAAGATCACTCTGAGATTTTTGGCCTTATCCGCTGGAACAGGAGAAGTACCTAAAGCAGCCAGCCACCAGTTGTCATTCTAAATCGAGGCTTGCATCCCAAAAAGTTACTCCTCGTTTTTTCGCCATTAAGTGTGAGAAAATTCCTCTCCATCCAAACTGCGACCGCAGACATACAATGTGAAAAATTATCTGCGGCAGCTACCGAGTTCCTAGGGAATGACACAATAATCTGTGTGTCACCAGCGTATGATATTGCTTACAGCCCATAAGAGAGCATAATGGAGGCAAGTGGAGACACTTAAATGTTAAATAATGTAGGGCTCAAAGATGAGCCCTGCGGTATCCACATGGCAAAGAAAAACATCAGAGTGGTACTGATTGAGCATCACCCTCTGAGAGCGATCCTTAAGGAAAGAGGATAACAATTCCAGGGCCCTATCTTTGATGTCCATTTGTTGTAGATGTTCAATCAGCAGAGAGGGGGTGATGGCATCGAAGGCCACGGACAAGTCTAATAGAATCAGAGCCATGCCTTGCCCTTCATCCACTAGCCGCCAAATGCAGTCAGTAGCCGAAACCAATGAGGTTTTGGTTCCATTATGTTTATGGAAGCTGAACTGAGAAATGCCCAACCATCCCTGATCTTCCACAAACTCCATTAATGGGCCGTTTAGATGTTTCTCAAGAATCTTGGCAGGAAGTGGGAGTAGCGAGATCGAACTGAAGTTTTTAGGATCTTTATTATCAAGACTAAGATCTCTCAGCCTCTCATTGAACCAGGGGGCTGAAGGGAAAATCCTACTCAACTTAGCTTCCTGTATAGGAGCTATCATATCTGCGGCTGCATTCAGCCACGCTGCAAAGTTTTCTGGCCACATCGTCCTGTACCTCAACAGGCATGTTATCTAAAGCAGTAAGCAAAGCTTCTGCAGATAACCCCTTCCAATTCCTCCTGCAGACCTTAACACTGGATGCTAAACATCCCCCACATTGAGAAGGAAGCACGAATGAAAGTGCAACTGCTCCATGATCTGACCAACTGAGGGGAAAGACAGACTGAAACAACACCCGAGGATCGTTTGAAAAAATATGTCCAGTATCATGAGTGGGTGCCAAAACTAGCTGAGATAACCCCATTCCAGAAAGGGTCTCAATCAGTGTTATAGACTCTGTGTTAGCACTTTCGTCAAGGTAAAAATTAAAACCACCCAAAACAGTCAGCCCACTCTTCATCATAAGTGGTTCTATGAAGTTCGATAGCTGCAATAGAAAGAAAGTTCTATGCACATAAACAAGAATACCAGTAAAAGAGCTGATAACAGACACTTTAATCTTAAAAAAGGTTCACAGGAGCTGGTGCCTAGATCTGAATCCAAATGACACTGATAATGAGCATTAAAATCCACTGCCAGATCCCCTCCTGACCTACCCACTCTATCAATCTTAGAATGGAATAACCTGATGGAATTGCATTCACTAAGCCTGGGCCAGAGGCTTTATTGGCCCATGATTCAGTTAAAAAACCCAATCTGGGTCATGCGATGCCAGAAAATCTGAGAATTACACTTTATGTTTTACTAAACATCTAGCATTAATCAGAAACCCTTTAAACTTAATTTCTGATTCAGCAGCTCTAGACCCCCCTACTTTATCAGGAATGGGAACAGTAGACACATTACTCTCTGAACGGCAGAGGCCAATATCATACCCGCAACAGAACTTGAAGCTGCAAGTCCTACTGCTACATCGTCCATGCTCATATATATCAGTAAAGGAGAAAGGCACACAAGAGGTGGACTCAACCTCCCCTCGCAGTCTCAATAAAGAATCTGTAGAGTACCTGATAGCTGGGGGCAAGTCCAGGTTGACAGGACCACGGGTCCAGGAGCAGTCCAGATCCGGACAGGTGCAGACGGGATGCCTTAGGCGCACCTTCGGCACGTCTGAGCATCCTGGCCCCTTTTGTAGCATTTCTCCAGAAGCTAGAGTGATAACTCAGATTGTCCCCCTCACTCAAACAGGGAGTGGGCATCTGGCAGCTTCCCTCCGCATCAATCGATTCCTAAAGACTCATGGCGGACCAGGGAAGAAGTATTCAAGCAGTATTCAACTTAAAAGAAAAATGCTGCAACTTATCAAAACTGGTAGGGAAAATAATATTGAAAATGTTTAAAACATGTCTAGTGTGCTCAGACCACACAGCGACTATCGGTGCATCCGCACACCCATGCACCTTTTGTAGCATCTCTCCAACAACTAGAGCGCTAACTCAGATTGTCCCCCTCACTCAGCCAGGATGTGTGCAGCTGACAGCTTCCCTCTGCAACAATCAATTCCTAAAGAATTCTATGTCAGGACCGGAGGCTCCGATTATGCTTCTCATTTCTTTACTGCAAGAAATTCAGCAGCCAATAAAATAACAGAAAACAAAATACTACAATACCCATGAACACTTACATGTCACATGAACAACCATAGAGTCTCTCCCTATATAAGCTCAGTACAAGGAAACAGTGTCCTCTTTCTTTGCTGCTCCGCAGCCAGTTAAGTGCTCACTCAATTTCTTATATGCTTTTGTTGCTATCGTTATGCCATATTGCTTGAGGTTAATGAGTTATTGGGGTAATTGCTTACTGTCAGGCTTGCTTTGCTGAACGATATTTCCCCGCATTAGTTGCCCACTCGGCTGTGGTGGTAGGCGGTCCTGTCCGTTTTTTCCCACTCGCTTGAATTATTGGTGTCGTTTCCTGGGCGCGTTGGGAGCGCTCTGCCTCCCGAACCGGGCGTCCCCGCCCGCGTTCAATTCTTTGTGGAGTGGGAGAGTGAGGGAGTGAGGACACGCATCTGCCGGACGCAGAGTCCTCTTTTGCTGCCACTGGGTGGCTCGCATCGTGCATGCGCAGCGGACATTTTAGGGGCATTTCACTTTCGCTACAGCGTTTCCTACGAGCGAGTGAGCGGTGTTTAATGTTTAAGCTCGTAGCTCGCTTTCTTTAAGTGCCTGCTCCCGACGACGTCCCACACGGTCAGGAGTGTTGGGGCTGCATAATTGGCATAGGCTCTGCCTAGAGTGGATCGGCAAGCCCTCCCTCCACACTTTAACGCATATTCTCTATACTGTCTGGCTTGCCTGGGGTTGCTCCACTCCCCCTGATTTTGGGTTTACCCAATATTTTACGTTCCGGTTGTGGGATTTTGCCCCCATTGTTGAATATTACGCTCCTCGAATTATACATACCCTCAAGATCTCTGAATTCTACTATGAGGAGGAGTATGGTGATGATGATCCTTTGGGTTCTATGGAGCAGGACCTTGTTGAGGCCCTTGACGCTGGAGTACAACACTCCGTAAATAGAGCATTGGTCAGGGCTATTGAGGCACTCAAACGTTATCTTTGTTCATATGCTCAGCAGCAGGGCTGGCTTCCCACTCCAGGTCCCCGTCCAAAGGCCAGTGGGAAAAGGGTCGCGAACCCTCACACAGCAGATTTTGCCAAACTAGCCGAGTCCATGGCTTCAGATCATGCCTATGGAAACCCCAAGAGTGAGGCGACTATCACGGAGATTCCCCAGGAGGACTCCTCTGATACATCCTCGGACCAGGCTTCGGACCAGGACGAGGCTCCTCGCCCCTCTAAGAAGGCTAGGAAGGAGCGTCATGTGCAGACGCCCTCCCGACCCAAACTCCTGACCTTCGAACCTACTGAAATTGTGCACCCTAACTCCACGGCCTGGCTCCCACCGCAAGAGGTAGCAGACTACGTTCAGGCTCACCTTCGTCAAGCGTTTGACAAAGACGTGAGGGCACATCTCCGCTCCGAATGCCCTAGACCTGACCTCGCAGGCAAAGTAGCAGAGACACAGAGGTAGACCCCTCAATGCTGACCTACCTTAAAAAATACCCTAAGGACCCAAAAAAGGGTTTGGATAAGGCTTGGCGAACCTGTCAGGATAAATTATTGGATATGGCAGGTCCCCTTACAAAGATCCTAGAACTTGGTTTCCGCGCCAAGGACTCTGCAATGGCCATAGACCCTGAGGATCTGATTGGCTGGGCTCAGCGCACGATCTGCCAATTGGGCAATGCCAACTGTGCCATGTCTAGTGAGCGTAGGCGCTCTATACTTTTGAAACTGGACCCTAAGTTGGCCGAACTCGCCTCCTCTGAGTCGGGCCCGCTAGCCCAGGGCCTACTCTTCGGACAACCATTCCTGAAAGAACTCACCAAATTCGTTGCCACTTTTAGTGGCTTAGATAAAGCCCAAGGCTCGCTCAAACGAGCATTCAGACCGGTTTTTGGCAGGGCTGGACGTTTTCGAGGGCGATCGTTTGGCCGGGGATATAATCAAACACCCCCGAGGGGACAGTTCCAGCAGAGAGGTGGCTATCAGGACCCCAATTATAACAACCCCTCCTTCTACCCCACTCGCCGTGCCAGAAACAGGTTCCGGAAAACCAGGTTCGGAGGTAACCAAGGTGGACAACAAGAGTCCGGAAATGCAGGTGAGATCTATCCCTTATTCCGAGGTAACTCTGGGGGGCAGAATTCAATGTTTTCTGCATATGTGGCAGACTATTTCACAAGATGCACGGGTGCTGGAGACCGTGCAGGGCTTCAAAATCGATTTTTACTATTCCCCGAGTCAGATTTCCGCCCCTCATCCCATGTATTTTTCACAAAGGAGCGATCGTGGCTACGGTCCCTCACCCTCACGGCTTCCTCAGCAGCATCTTTCTGGTGGAAAAGAAAGGAGGTGGGTCCAGACTAGTGTTAAACCTCAAGGGTTTCAATGGTTGGGTGGTGTATCGCCATTTCAAGATGGAGGGCATCCATATCTTGCGCGATCTTCTTCAAGAGGGCAACTGGCTAGTTCGTCTAGACCTGAAGGACGCCTATCTTTCAGTTCCAATCTTTGCTCCCCATCATCGATTCTTGCAGTTTCTTTGGCAGGGGATGTGCTACGAGTACCAGGTTCTCCCCTTCGGCCTTTCGTCAGCACCTTGGTGCTTCACGAAACTCCTGCGACCGGTAGTAGAATCTCTAAGAGCAAAAGGTGTACGTCTGATTATTTATTTAGACGACATCTTAATTATGGCTCGGTGCCCTCGCCTGGTAGTATCTCACCTGGAATGGGCGAACGATCTTCTTCAGAGTCTGGGATTCTTGGTGAATCTGCAGAAGTCGATCCTAGTACCAACCCAATCCATAGAGTTCTTGGGGTTTCAGATCGACTCCCTGTCTTGTCAACTCCGCCTGCCCGCTCAGAAAGTCAGCTCAGTCAAGAGAGAGTTGAGGTCGATTTTGAACAAACAGATTGTGTCCTTGAGATCTGTAGCCCGGATCGTGGGACTCCTCTCTTCATCGATCCAAGCGATCTTTCCGGGCCCCCTCCACTACTGTGCGCTGCAACGACTGAAGATTCAGCATCTCCGGAAAGCCCTCGGGTATGCAGATCAGATTCCCCTCTCGGAGGAGGCGAGGTTGGAGATGCAAAGGTGGTTAGACCACATGGAGGCTTGGAATGGTCGAGCCCTCTTCGGATCCAGCCCAGAAGTGGTGATAGAGTCCGATGCCAGCAGGTGGTGTTGGGGAGCCCGCTGTGGCCAGTTGTCAACTGGAGGCAGGTGGTCACTGGAAGAACTTTCGCTGCATATAAATTGTCTGGAGCTTCTCGCAGGCTCTTTTGTGATTCGTTGTCTTTCCCCCCAAAAGACAGATTGTTGCATCCTTCTCCGTATGGACAACATATCTGCCGTCCAATATATGAACAAACTGGGGGGGACCAAGTCCAGGATTTTGGCAGAGATAGCCAAGGATTGTTGGCACTTTTGCCTGCAGCACAGGATTTCAGTGATAGCAGAATATCTTCCTGGTCGCAACGACGAGGTGGCCGACTGGCACTCTCGTCATCTTCAGGACTTCAGTGACTGGAGACTTCATCCCAGAGTCTTCCAGTCGTTAGTTCATCTTTGGGGTCCGTGCGAGATAGACCTATTTGCCTCTCGCCTCAACAGACAGGTGCCATCTTTTTTCAGTTGGCGTCTGGATCCGGAGGCGTTAGCCACGGATGCCTTTCTTCAGACTTGGACAGTGACCCTCGGCTACGCCTTTCCTCCGTTCATGATGATCCCCAGGGTTCTAGCTAAGATCTGGCGCCATCACTCGGAATTGATTCTGATCACCCCCCTTTGGAGGGCTCAGCCCTGGTATCCCATGATCCTCGAGTTGTTGTGTGCAACCCCGATCCTCCTGCCGCAGCTCTGGAACCTATTGCTGGACCCTCAAAAAGTCCCTCATCCTCTGATAGGGTCGGGGCATCTTCATCTAGTAGCCTGGCGGGTTTCAGGGACAGATGGAAGATCCCGGGCCTTTCAAGAGACGCTGACAAATTCATTTCTGAGGCCTGGTCAGCTAACACGCATAAGAGATATTCCTCTGCCTGGAAACGTTGGTGTAGCTGGTGCTCTCAACGGGAAGTGGATCCCATTAAAGCACATGTCTCCTTGATGGTAAATTTTCTGGCTTCCCTAGCTGCCTCAGGTTTGGCTTATAGGACTGTCAACAATTTTCGGTCAGCCATCTCAGCGGGTCACACAACGGTCGACAGTAAACCTGTGGGTGAACATCCCTTAGTATGTAAATTGCTCAGAGGCATACGTATGGTCAAACCTCCTTGTCCAAAGTATTCTGAATTGTGGGATGTTTAATCTGTTCTGAGATTTCTTGAATCCTGGCCCTCTAACAAATATTTGTCTAGAAAGCAATTATCAGCTAAATTGACTATGTTACTTTGTTTAGTATCATGCAAGAGGGTTTCAGACATTAGAGCTTTGGATCTGGCTGGGAGAAGATTCTCCCCGGAGGGTGTGACTTTTTCTATTACTAGGCGGACTAAATGTAATACCTCATCGGTATCTTATCCAGCCTTTCCTGCTAATCCTAAATTATGTGTGGTTCAATGTTTGAAGGATTACGAGGTAAGTACAGCAGAGTTTCGTTCTGACATGAATGGTCAATTATTGATTGTTTTACAAAAACCATTTCGTCCTGTGACTCCAGCTACTTTGGCTAGATGGCTACGCTGGTTAATGGCGGAAGCCGGCATTGATGTGTCAAAATTTGGAACTCATTCAGCTCGTGGAGCGATGGCTTCTAAGTCTTTTTCTTTGGGTGTCAGCTTGAATGATATTATGAATGCAGCCAACTGGTCATCAGAATCTACTTTTAAATCTTTTTATTACAAACCTATTGTAGACGTAGCATCTGTAGTGGTGGCTAAGCTTTGAACAAGCAAAATCGGAGCCTCCGGTCCTGACATAGAATTAAAAATTTGTGAACATACGTGACAAGAATTTTCAATTCTATTAAGGACACGGAGGTGATTATTATCCCACCCAATTGTCTATGTATTGATATATGTATAACATTTTATACTGCATATGTTTCCTTGTTTTCCCTTCCCTTTCCTTTGACCTGAAGACATATGGTGAACTGTGTTACGGCGTATTCCTTGTATTTCAGGTGCCGATAACAAATGATGTTTGATGATTCGTATCGGAAGTTACTCCTTCCAAGGAGTTTTGCGAGTTCCGCTGGATCAGGATCCAAGTTCGGAGGTCGAGCCCCGTTGGGCTACTGGTTATTCTGGAGAAGTTTCCACGTTTTATAACGATGGTTTTAAGAGTGGAGGTCATATCATGGACTTAACTGTTGGATGTCGTTCAAAGAAAGAGGACACTGTTTCCTTGTACTGAGCTTATATAGGGAGAGACTCTATGGTTGTTCATGTGACATGCAAGTGTTCATGGGTATTGTAGTATTTTGTTTTCTGTTATTTTATTGGCTGCTGAATTTCTTGCAGTAAAGAAATGAGAAGCATAATCCTCGCCTCTGTGTCCTTAATAGAATTGAGAATTCTTGTCACGTATGTTCGCAAATTTTTAATTGTGGTGGACCAGGGAAGAAGTATTCAAGCAGTATTCAAGTTAAAGAAAAAAGCTGCAACCAAACAAAACTGGTAGAGACAATAATTTTCAAAATGTTTAAAACATGTCTAGCGTGCTCAGAACACACCGTGACTATTGGCACATCCAGGCATCCATGCCCCTTTTGTAGTTCCTCTCCAACAACTAGAGCGCTAACAGCTTCCCTCCGCAATAATCGATTCCTAAAGAATCGTGGTGGACCAGGGAAGTAGTATTCAAGCAGTGTTCATCTTAAAACAAAAATGCCACAACTAAACAAAACTGGTATAGGGAAAATAATATTTAAAATGTTTAAAACTCATCTAGCCTGCTCAGACAACACCATGACAATTGGTGCGTCTGCGCACCCATGCTCCTTTTGTAGTGTCCCTCCAGCAAATAGAGCACTAACTGAGATTGTCCCCCTCACTCAACCAGGAAGTGGGCAGCTGACAGCTTCCCTCTGCAACTATCGGTTCCTAAAGAATCATGGCAGGCCAGAGAAACAGTATTCAAGTAGTTCCAACTTAAAAGAAAAACGCAGAAACTAAAGAAAACTGGTAGGGAAAATAATATTCAAAATGTTTAAAACACGTCTACCATGCTCAGACCACACCGTGACTATCGGTACGTTTGTGCACCCATGCCCCTTTTGTAGCGTCTCTCCAGCAACTAGATCACTAACTCTAAACAGAGTTATGGAATTCTTCTGGCAACTGGGATATGTGGTCTAGAGTCTGGGGAGCCAGTTCTGACAATATAAAGATATTTATTCAAGGCAGCAATGTTACTTGAACTTTTACAAAAAGTATGGACTTAGAATGTCAGTCCCGGAGGACCGAGACGAACTGCCATTGCTGCTGTCAAGCTTCTGCCTCCACCCTCCTCCTTCACCTACGGTTTGTTAACTTTATATGCCCATACAGCAACAGGAAGTTTCAGTCAGTGTCAATTCGTGGGATGGAAGTGGTGGAACTGAATGTTAGTCTGGTTGCAAGCATGGGCAGTACCAGGATATGTATTTATCACCCAGATTCACCTGTGTTGCTTACTAACATGTTTGTCTTGTATGTGGTTACTCTCTCACTGATGTCTGCTGCTACGTCTTGGTTAAGAAAAAGTTTTGCTACCATATCCTTTTACAATACACTTTTGGATTCAACCTGGTTCTGCATCCTGTGTTAGTAACCGTTTTTGTAGGTCCCTGCATATTGCCCTACTGGAAGAGATCTACAAGGAGTTCCTTGCTGACCAGTGCTTTGCTTGGTGGTACCTGTCTTGTGCATTGTTCTTGGATAGTGGGAGGTTAGGAGCAACATCTGTGCAGGAGTCCAAAATAATCTAAGTAATATTTCTTTCCCTGTTTATGTTCTGTTATTAGGGCCACCACATTGCTGAAGAATAGTCTGCGTTAAGGATACTGACAGGACTGCTAGACAGCCTCCTCTATTTCCTAAACCCTTTTCAACTACTGTCCCCTGAACACCTTCCTTCACTCTGAGATGTACCCAGAGGTATTTAGGAGAATGCAGGACATTAGAAGCTAGTATCATACAGCTCTTGTGGATTGGAACTCCGATACAAAGCCAATAGGCCTGTTTTTTTTTATTGATTGGTAAGTTTGTGTGTGGTTATGTAGATGTGTGAGTGAGTGAATGTACAAGAAAATCAATGTGTGAACAGACTAATGGCCGTGTGAGTGCATGGATGATGAATAAGTGAATCCATGGATGAATAAATCGAACTTTGGATGGATGATCTTACAATTCCCTTCCCTTACAGTATATAGCCACGAGTGTGCTTTGCACCATCATTAAGAGCATGTTCTGATTTTTACCATCACTTCCTGACAATAAATTAATGTTCAGATTAGCACTCTCACTATGTAGTCCTTAGTATATCTTCAGATTTAATCCAATACTCTTTAATCCTTAGTGTGTAATCAAATTTTCTCAATTACTCAATAACCTTTAGCATATGTTCAGATTTGCACCATCACTCAGACATTTTGACTGCATGTCTATATTTGTACCATCACTCAGCAAGAGTACATGTTCATATTTAGTCCATCACTCCCTAATACCTGATATGCGCCCAGACTTTAAACATCACTCAGTAATAGTGCATGTTGATATTTATGCCATTGTTCAGGAACCTAGAGTGCCTACAGCTTACTTAGAAATACTGATTCATGCCCAGATTCTTTCCACTGCTCATTAATCCTTAGTGACTCTTGAATTTGCACCATTAGTCAGTAATCCTTAGAACACTTTTAATATTTGCACCATCATGTTCAGCAGTCCCCTATCAATGAATGATCCCCAGGAGCATGTGAAATTTTGCACTGTTAGAACTGGGGTTTCTGGTTGTCAGGGTATGCCCCCTGGACAAGCAGGAACCATCACTCTAGTCAGGGTAGGCTAGATACACACTAAAAGATAACCTGTTCTCACCCTCTGGTAGCTTGGCACAGAGCAGTCAGGCTGATCTAAAGAAGCAATGTGTAAAGTATTTGTGCAACACTCACACACACACACACACACTAACACAAGGAAGACACCACAAAAATACTCCACACAGGGTTAGAAAAAAAATACTCCACACTGGTCCTGCTCCATAAGTACATTGGATGGAGCAAGCGTTGTCATTGAAGACTCGATTTTCATTTCTGATCCGTGCATGTGACGAAGGGTTCGTCGACGAACACCTTTACGATGCAGGCACTGCTTCGTCGTCGAGCCGCGCAGTCTATAAAAGTGATGTCGTCGATCGGCTCCTGCATCAGTGTCAAAGGGCAATGCATCGGTTCAGATCTGCGCAAAGTCGTCACTGCTTCAATTTTGATGGTTTTCAAGGACTCAGGATGGGATTGGCACCACTTGGCAGGGCAGGACTCACAGATGGCTGAGTCCAGGTGCTGTTGCAAAATTGAAGGAAGTCCTCGATGGCCCTGAGACTTCAGAACAGGGGGCAAGCCAGCAATCCCTTGTAGTCACCCTGGGTTCAAGTGAAATGAGTCCAGTCTTAGTCCTCAGCAGGGCAGAGGTCGGCAGGCAGCAGGGCAGCACAGCAAAGCAGAAAAACAGTTCTTCCAGAGCAGCAGTCAAGCAAAGTGGCAATCCTTCTAGCACAGCAGTCTTTAGTCTTGGCAGAGTTCTTCACAGGTTCAGTAGTGTAGGGTCAGAGGGCCAGATACCCGGCTGTGCCTTTGAAGTGGGGTGACTTCAAAGCAGGCCCTTGAAGTGCACAGGTTTCCCTTTCCTCCCAGCCAGAGTGTAAGTGTCAGCTCCTCCTCTCTCTTCCTGCCAAGGAAGAGGTATCAGAATGGAGATGAATGCAAATTAGTTCTCTGTCAGACTCACCCTTCCTACGTCTTTGGCTGTCTAGAGGGAATGCACAAAGTGGAGCTGTCCCCCACCCCAGACTTGTATTGGACACAGGCTACAAGGCACACTGAGCAATAAGAGCAGAGAAATGCCCACTTTCTAAAGTGGCATTTCTAAAATAGTAATGTTAAATCCAACTTTACCCTTAAAGAGCATTTATCATTACCATTCCAAATATATAAAACATGATGCAGCTATTCCTTTCGGATCATGAATTACAGCTTAAAAGTGTTTTAAGGAATTTCTAATGCTACTCTATGAGAGGAGTAGGCCTCACAATAGTGAAAAACAATTTTAGCTGTTTGTCACTACCAGGACATGTAAAACTTAAAAGTTCATGTCCTACCTTTTAGTTACACAGCACCCTGTCCTTAGGCTACCTAGGGCCTACCTTAGGGGTGACATGTGTAATAAAAGGGGAGTTTGAGGCTTGACAAGTGGTCTTTTGCTCCACCCCAGGCGTAGGTCTGCGCAGGGGTGTCAGTTAGCAAACCTGATGATGAAGCATGTCACAATTTGTGAATGAGGGCAGTCTTTTCTCACTGAGCACGTGCCACTACAGAACCATAATACACATTTCTACCTCTCGCTTGTGTGTAATAGATTGTGAATGGGGAGGTCGGGTAGGAATGCAACCTCTCCCCCCTTCTTTGTGTGAATCAAGTGGTTTTAAATGCCAAGTCAAAGTGGCAGTAAACTGCACACACAGACCTTGCAATGACAGGCCTGAGACAGCTTGGGAAGGCTACTTGTGTGGGCGGCACAACCAGTGCTACAGGCCCACTAGTAGCATTTAGATTACAGGGCCTGGGTATATGGTATACCACTTTACTAGGGATTTATAAGTAAACTAAATGTGGCAATTGTGTATACACCAATGTTACCATGTTTAGGGGAGAAGCACATGCACTTTAGCACTGGTTAGCAGTGGTAAAGTGCTCAGAGTCCTAAGGCCAACAAAAAGATACAGCAAAAAGAGGAGGTAAGCAGGCAAAAAGCTGGGGGGCGGAGCTTGCCGCAGCACAAGATGGCTGCGTGATTGAAGAACTCCGCGAGCCTTCGTCCCAATTTATCATGGTTCCTCGCACCTGAAGCCGTTGCACGATTCCTTGTGGGTGGAGAGTGAAGTGCAAGATCCACGCTTCCGTCCGGTGTAAAGATAGCGCACGGAGCCCGGACGATTGAGGTAGAAACCGGGCACGGCCTGTATTACCCTGCGACACACCGCCCTCTACTAGCTGCTGACACGTCCATCGCTTGCTGCACGGCACTGGAGTGACGGACGGCGCAACCCCAGGAGGTCTTGCCCCGGGTGCGTTTTCGCGCCTGCACCGTGTGCCCCGTGAGGTGCTGTGGGTGCAGCACAGTCCCGTTGTGGACCCTCGCTGCGTACGGCCTGCTGTTATCGCTGCAGCCCCTCCAGGCGGCACTGAGGCTGATCCGCCACCCGGGCGCACAGCGTGACTGGCCGTAGGGGAGTGGTCTCCCGATGCACACCTCGGCTTCACCCTGGTAACGGACTCTGGGACCAGGCGGAAGGTACAGAGTGTCATTGCCCTGGAAGTGTGCCCCATCGGCTTGGCCCTCTACAGGATTGCCCGGTACGTTGCTGGGTCTCAGCCTCTAGAGACCCCCTGGTGGTGTGGCTGTATGTGGGCTGCTTAATCCACTTCAAATAACTGTGGAACTTGCTCGCTCTCTTGGCGGAGGGGCTGACTGTTGGCAGCCCCGTGTGGACAACGCCCCAGCGTATTCCTGGGAGTGCTCGTGAGCCAGCCCTCGAGCGGTAAATTACTACTGGCTGAGGAGCCGGACACAGGCCTATGGTAGCACCACAAAACATTACTCCTGTGAATCCACTTCAACTAGGAGGTAATCACCAGCTTTTACTTACCTTTGGCATACTGAGCCCTGACTCCTCTGGAGGTACTCCCCGACCAACAACTTCTATAAGCACGGGTGGAGACCTTGGGGATTCGATCCTGATTGGCGTTAGATAGTGGGGGGCAGTTTCCCCTGCGCTGCCAGTGATCAAGGCTAGCGCAGCGTTTGGAGGATTACTGTGTAAAGCACAGGAGTGATACAGACCCCATACCGGAGAGCGGGAGCGCAGCGAAGAGAGGGCGCGTCCCTTCCGGCGCCAATATAGGCAAAGTGGACAAGACTCAAACGAAACTACTCTTTGACCAGAGGAAGTCAAGGACCAGGGAGGCGGAGGTGGCCCACTCTTCGGAGGACCGGGTAGACGCCCCTGAAGAGGAAACCGGCGATGTCAAACAGATGTTTGCTGCGGTGTAGAAGAGTCTACTAACAATCGATGGCAAAATTGACTCACTTGTATTCCGGATGGACAGAATGTCGGAGCGCCTTGACAAACAAGCAGAGCGTATTGATATGACTGAGCGGCGTGTGTCGGAAGTAGAAGAGGCGCAGTCGGAGTCCGACTCAGTCCAAAAACAAATGGCTAAAGCATTAGTCGCGCTCCAAAATAAAGCAGAGGATTTAGAGGCCAGGTCCAGGAGGAGTAATATCCGGATTACGGGCCTGCCGGAATCCACCGCAATGGGCAATATGGAACAGTTTACAGAGAAACTTCTTGCCACATTGCTGGGCCGCAAAACTTTCTCGGATATGTTCGTGGTGGAGCGTGCCCACCGCTCGCTCTGTCCTAGGCCGACTCCGGGAGCCCCTCCGCGTCCGATGTTAGCAAAACTGCTAAACGACAGGGATAGAGATGCGGCCCTAAGGCAAGCTAGAGTGAAGCAGGGTCTATTTTTATCATATAGTACCCCAGGCCCATTCTGTCCACACCTGTAGCATGAGACCCTGATAAGGCCCCACCAGCCAGCATACAGAGTGGTGTTAAGTTGACCATACTGTCTCAGTTGTTCTTTTAATGTAGTAGGCCCAAAATGCCTCTCTGCTGAAATACAAGTTATTTCTTCTGTGACACACACGACGCTTCAGCTCTGACTTCTTCATAAACAAACTGCCCATAAGGCCCCCACTCCCTCGATGTGCTCTTCTTCTCTTACACCCACGTAGAAACCACAAGAACACGGAACATCTCAAGCTAAGAGGAACTCTTATAAACCTATAAAAATTTCCCTGAAGTGACGCAAATCCTGTTCGATAGATGTTCAATTTCATTATGATTTACGGTCAAACATCAAGTGACCTTTTGGAAAACTTTTGTAGTGTGGGTGTCACTTCTGTGTTCATAAATATTTCCAAGACGTAACCAAAGTGAGTCATGGTCTGCGGTCAAAAGCACCTGTTAATGTCGTGATTCTGTGGTCAATGGTTCGTCATTCAAAAGGGTATAAAAGATCTGCTCCTCTGTCCATTCACGGGACTACCTCGCAGAAGTGACCCCTTGGGTCGCTGACGCCTGTATAGTCTCCCTCAGCCACCATCTTGGCTGAGGCTATAATGCTTATTGTATTTTGAAATTGTCTCTTTCTCTCTCCTCTGCATTGCCCTTATTCTAAACATTATTGCAATTACATGTTCTTGCTCTCCAAGAGAATTTTCATTAAGGTTGCATATTTTCTATTTTCTAGTGTATTCTGAATGGCATTTCTCTTCTGCTCTCTAAGACAATCTTGACACTGTTGCATATCTTTAATATATTCACAAATGTTTCTCCTCTTTCTCCTGCATTCACATTATTCTAAAAGTATTTCATTATATGCTTTTGCCATCATTTTTAGCATGTGTCTTCTGCCATCTGGTCTTTGCTAAGACTCCACGGCTCATTATTGCATTTAAAGTGTTTCTTTGCACTTCTTGTTGAAGTGGTTTCATTGTAATAAAGTGCAAACAAACCTGATTCAATTTCTATCGTTTACACGTGTGTTTTCTCATATTATGTAGAGGCACCCCTTCAAATTAAGCTGCCCTGGTCCAGTGCCCCAGGACCATAAAATTTCACCCTCCAACATCTGGCGACCACGAAAAAAGTGCGACACCTTTCTATCCGGCAAGGGTTTCCTGTGACAACGGACGCAGCTTGCTGGCCCTTCGGTGCTTCTCCCTGTAGGTGCAGAGACGTCATGCTCAGGTAGGTCAATGATCAGAGTGTAACACTCTCTTGTTCTTTTGGCTCTCCCCGGTGTGTTGTTTGTCTGTATTTTCAGGTGGGCATTTGAAGTTGCACTTCGGTCCTGAGTCACAGTTTCTTGCGTAGTTGGTGTTTTGCCACGTTACTCGAAACCTTTCCTTTTAAATATGTGTAAACAGCCGTTGAGTCAGGCGCTGATGCACCCTTTTTTATCTGCAGTTTAAATTGTGTGGTTTTTTTAATATATACATATATTTGATATTATGGAGCTCTAGTTTTCATATATTTTCCTGTCTATGAGGGACAGGTCGCTTGTGTGGTAAGCCTGGGTGGCTAAGGGATTGCGTGGTGCAGATCCCATTTTTTTAATATATATTTTCCTGTCTAAGAGGGACAGGATGCCTGTGCAGGACGTGTAGATATTGTGCTTCATATGTGTATAATTGAAGTGTGATTATTTTGAGGTTTTGTTCTACATTGTATATATATATATATCTTTTGGCTTTTTTCGCATGCATTGTGGTTACCTTTTTGGAGAAAGTATCTGTGCCTGGTGCACCGATTTTTAAGTATCTAGTGAGATCAACAATAACTAGATTTGTAAATGTTTTTACATATGTATGTTGTTCGTTCACCCTGAATAGTAGTGTTCTATGGCCGCATCCTGCCTTTCTCTGGTCCTGTCTGGCCCATGTGGCTCAGTGCCACATTTAAAATAGCACAAGTCACCGCCAGATAACTGGCCACGTAATGAACAACAACCAACACCAAATTGTTGAATTAGTTTTGCACACATTAGATAATAGACCTGTGTCCGTGTATAATAGCATAACAGATACACTGTCCCCTATAAGCCAAAATAACGCTGCCCTCCTTTTAATTGTATGGAACATATTGGGAGTCAATCTCACCCCCACATCAGAAGTTAGGATATCCACACTCGATTTAACACAACTTCCCACCATATGCAGGGCTCACGCCGACCCCCAACCAAATCCTAAAGTCCCATCACTAGCGATGCAAACGCTGCTAGGTAGAAATAAGTGAACATTTTTTGCCACTGAGACCACACAAACTTTCACATTTATATAAACATGGTAAAAGATACACTCGAAAATAAGTAGCCCCACCTAATTTCAAATACCAGTAATTTGATTTGGAAGGCTCTGATCTCTATAAATAGAAGTGGAAGAGTCACAATAAGTAATTCATATAGAACGACAGTCCCCTGGGTTACAGAAAACGGAGCCCTGCGATTGACTGTACCACAACATGTAGTGGCGGAGTGTCACATTTAATATTACATTTAGTTTCCGAATGGCAGCCGTCACAACGCTTAAATTATGACTTTTTGTGAACTATTTTCAATAGGCTCCCCTATTTTAACTCATTACAACCTAAATAACGTACATTCTGTTCCTTGACCATCACCCTGCACGCTTCTCACCTCACCTTTTCTGCGTGCTTGGCCCCATAGCAATCGATCCTCCCACTTGACTATTCAGTCAAGTGGCAGAAAGAGGGGAGGAGGGATTTCAAAGGCATTCACACTGAAGATTAAGCAAGCACAAAATACTGCAGCACGAAGCAACTAAGCCCCAAATAATTTACTCCTACCTGCGTCAAATTCAACAACAGCCCATGCAGTAACAGAAGGTGCCACCTCTCCAGGCACAAGCAGTAGCCCGAATGCAAGCACCGATAAAGGAGGTACTGCCACAGAGCACACACAGTTGGAGTTAGCTATTACGACAGAGATCTCATGAACAAGGAAGTTAGTGACACTAGACTAAGAGTAGCGTAAATATCGGAGCAGATGGTGTTCATTGGACTGCAGAAAGGAATTAGCGAGATGGGTCTGTTCTTTTCTCCCGATTTCATGTGCACAGAACTAGGAAGAGAAGAGGGGAGACATACTGATAGAATGGAATGCACACTAACTACACCCGATTTTCGTCTTGGATTACACAAAACATTTCCTGGCCCCAAATATTCAATGACACCGATCCCCTATCAACAGCAATACGCTTCAAAATATAGGTCCAATACACTATTGTAGGCCCTTAGGAGCAAGAGACTAGGAAATACGGCGTATTACACAACATGCATGTCACATAATGAATGTGGGTTGGGTTTGTGGGAGCCTGTGTTTGACTTCATGGTTGCATGTTCCAATGCTACTAGGTCTCCGGAGCATTTCATCCTTCTGAGGTGGGTAGATGCGGGGTCTGATCAGCCCTTCATCATTCTAAGGTGGATAAAATGAGTACCATTGAGTTAGGGAGCAATAAGGATCTGCGATCTAACGCCAAAATACCGTTCTGAGTGAACGAACGCTTTACAAAAAAAAAGACATGTTATTTTAAAATAGGCTTTATTTTACTTAACGTACACTGGAACACAACGCGTGTGTTGGAAGGGTTAATTGATTTTTTTCTTGGGCTGCCGTTAGGAGTAGCGCTTCTGGCTGGCTGCAGAGTCTGGGCGTTGGGCCAGACAGGAAGGCCATTAGAAATAGTTTCCTGTGGTTAAACGGAACAGGAACATGAGAAATGAAATGCCCAGGATCACACAATTAGGTCAGGTTAGGTAGCTGGCTTGTTTTCCCCATTTCTCACTCCACAGACCGCCACCTAACATAAAACACCGCCATCCTCACAAGCAGATATATATAGAATAGCACTAGGTATATTGCGTTCTTGAAGGGCTTTGCCTACTTAAATGGCGCAAGGAGAAGTAGTATTTTGTGTGTGTATCTAACATAAATAATGTGTATGTATATTAATGTTTTTCAGTTCTAGGTTCTTCAGAGTTGCAGGAAATACTATGATAACGAATTATATTGTGAGGTGGAATGTGCTAAAATGCATTCTAATGCAGTGCATTCACCAGGGGCTACAAAGAATAGGATAAAAAGTAGTAATATTATGTTTATATTATGTTTATATATTGATCTTTAGTAATGAGTATATGCCAATGCAGAAGGATAGTGTGCATTGAATAACAATGCTTCGTATTATAATGTTTTATGGATACAATGTGTACAGATTTAATATGTCTTTTAATATACAGGTGCAGTATTTAAGGGTGTTTGCAATTAGATTTCAAGGTATAAAGGATTGGCACAGTTTGACAACTATGAGTATTTTGATTCCCAGAGGTGTTACTGTGACAGAGATTTTCATCTGTGTTTGCTGTTGGGACAAGCTATAGTACAATGTTTTAATTCTTCTTTTGCTTTTGGAGATAATGGATTTCTTTTTAAAGTCTTGTATAGGGATGCCAATATAATTTTTAGGTTCTTTCCTTCATCCCCATACAGAGTGTAATAGGTTTCCTGTTTTCGAAATGTTTGCATGCATGTGCTTACTGATAAACGTTTTCACCCTCTCATATCTGGTTAGAAAGCTCCACTGGTGCAAATGTGTTCTATAATTCTGACAATTTGGCCCACACATTGCGCCACTACTGCTTTCATACCTACCAACGGGTAATAGACAGGGAGTGTTTGGTAAAGAATAGTTAATGTGTGCTAGCAACAGATAAGTATGCAAATGTTCAACATGATTTAAGAGAGACACCTTTCCCCAATGCAGACGTAGATCTAATGGTTCATGGTTCATGCATCAGCAATAACGCAGGCTCACTGTAAATTTCTTACGCAGTGGGCACGGCTAGAAATGTACTGGAATGTACTGCGAAATTAACAACATGAAGGAAGAATAGTGAACATTACACAGACGGCAAATATGATTTTGGGGTGGCCCCTGATCTTAGTCAGCTGTGGGCTATGAGGGGATTCATTACCTCAGTTGGCCAACAAATACAGCATGCACCATTAATAAGCACACCTATTGCAAGGCCTGTTGCTACTAAAGAGAGTTTCAATTGTAGAATGTGCTGCACACACCACCTCCAAGGACTATGTATCAAGAGGTAAAGAATTTATTGATGCAGACGTAAAAAAGGAATAGCATTAACTGGTTGTGAGAACACAATGGTTCAAATTGCTTCTACTCCACATGATATCATGATATAAAGATAAAGGATGATGATATGTACTATGACCCAAAGTATATTACTCAAAGGGCTGGGTGGAAGAAAAGGAGGAATGGAGAAGGGGAGGATGTAGGCAAAGAGAAGAGGGAATATGGATAGGCCCAAATGGAAAGATATGTTTACCAACGATAAGGCTTGCTCCCATGCTTGCTCCCATGGCCCGACTTTTTCATGGTCCATCACATGTAGGACGTGATGGAATGATCAGACCGTTTTCCTAATACTGGTACAACGGTAAAATTGGAAAGGGTACTTCCTGCCCCAGGCCACTTCATTTCCCCACATGAAATGGACTTCATCAACATGCCCCTCTACTGAAAAGTACAATACGTGTTGGTTATTATGTGCATGTTCAGCACATGGACTGAGGTATACCCATCCAAGAACTGCAAAGAACAAACTGTTGCCAAATGCCTCCTGAAAGAGTTCATACCGCGCTTTTAAGTACCTATGCTTTTGGGTTCTGACAATGGACCAGCGTTCATCTCACATGTGATTGAGGGGTTGTGCAAGGGGCTAGGAGCTACACAGAAACTACATTGTGCCTACCATCCACCAGCAGCGGGCGCTGTTGAGAGAAAGAACGGAGTGTTGAAAAATAAGATAGGGAAGATTTGTGCATCCGCTAGCTGACCTGGATTGATGCACTACCACTTGCTCTGTTGTTCATGAGAAGCACCTCAGACAGAGTGACAAAGCTCAGCCCACATGAAACTCCGCAGTAACTCCGCCACCACCACAGGAGTCTGCAGTGCCTTCCCCTGCATCACATCAAGGACAACCTCGTTACAACATGTGTTCCACGAAAAGTACCAAGTGAGAATGGTATCCCAAGCTCATCCTGAAGGGTTGCGCGTGCTGCACACAGCAGAGAAAGGAAGAGTGTGTAAGCGGGCCCCAATGATACATCAACTAAAGACGTCTGGAACATCAATGCCCCAACCCCTCAGTCTACAAGTTGTGACAACGAGACATCTTTACCTTCTTCATTACTTTGTTTTCTTCATATTGAAAGTGCCTAGGTAATAGAAGTGCTTGTAACCTCTCAAATTACTTGAAAACAGGCACCAACGGTTACTTTTTCTGTGTACAGGTATGATCACTGAGGCTCTGCATTATTCCTCAGCAGACTTTTGAAAAGAGTAAAAGTACAGCAGAAGATAAGACATTCTTCCAACTAGTCACACTAGCCACACGTACCAACGATTGGAACAATGCCTCAAGACTTTCAGAACAATGAGAGAAAATGACCATGGGTGCTACTAGCATTATTGACCCCCATTGCTGCCATTATAATGACTACGCTCCTTATAGTGTATTCTGATCACAGTGCTATACCTGAGCTACTGCTTAAATGACACAGAGATATTGTACCAAATTGAATAAATAGCCATTGATAAAGATGGGACAGGGGGACAGTTGCCAGGGCAGGATGTTATGTTTGCACACACCGGCCTACAGACACAGAAAACAGCATGTGTTACAATGTCCTACCTGTCTCTAAATACGTGGGCTGTGTCCTAATGCGCGATATGCTCTTCAGTCAGCACACCATGTCTGTAGCAGTTGCACCTCCCGAGAGTAGCAGAATTAGCAAAGGGGGAGCAAGGATAGAGCAGGGAATGTGAATAACTTAGCACTTGTAGAAGTTGTAGAAGTAACAACAATAGGACTACACTAAATGCAGCCTGCTACCATTACCAAATGCCAGGTCGATAGCCCCCAACTCACCACTAGTAGATACCAACTGAGATAGGATTTAAATATGGATTGACCATCACCTACACAGACACCATATACATCCCTCATTGACATGCCTGAAGGAGAGTATATAGCGTTAAGAAAGATACAGGAGAGCCAATGTTCTAATATGGATGACACCCCTGGATACACCAACTAGAAGGAGGGCCTGCAAGGTATGCTATAAGGATTTTGTTCAAGAATGAACAAGAGGAGGGTATGAAGCAGGGTCTATTTTTATCATATAGTACCCCAGGCCCATTCTGTCCACACCTGTAGCATGAGACCCTGATAAGGCCCCAACAGCCAGCATACAGAGTGGTGTTAAGTTGGCCATACTGTCTCAGTTGTTATTTAAATGTAGTAGGCCCAAAATGCCTCTCTGCTGAAATACAAGTTATTTCTTCTGCGACACACACGACGCTTCAGCTCTGACTTCTTCGTAAACAAACTGCCCATAAGGCCCTCACTCCCTCAATGTGCTCTTCTTCTCTTACACCCACGTAGAATCCACAAGAACACGGAACATCTCAAGCTAAGAGGAACTCTTATAAACCTATAAAAATTTCCCTGAAGTGACGCAAATCCTGTTCGATAGATGTTCAATTTCATTATGATTTACGGTCAAACATCAAGTGACCTTTTGGAAAACTTTTGGAGTGTAGGTGTCACTTCTGTGTTCCTAAATATTTCCGAGACGTGACCAAAGTGCGTCATGGTCTGCGGTCAAAAGCAGCTGTTAATGTCGTGAGTCTGTGGTCAATGGTTCATCATTCAAAAGGGTATAAAAGATCTGCTCCTCTGTCCATTCACGGGACTACCTCGCAGAAGTGACCCCTTGGGTCGCTGACGCCTGTATAGTCTCCCTCAGCCACCATCTTGGCTGAGGCTATAATGCTTATTGTATTTTGAAATTGTCTCTTTCTCTCTCCTCTGCATTGCCCTTATTCTAAACATTATTGCAATTGCATGTTCTTGCTCTCCAAGAGAATTTTCATTAAGGTTGCATATTTTCTATTTTCTAGTGTATTCTGAATGGCATTTCTCTTCTGCTCTCTAAGACAATCTTGACACTGTTGCATATCTTTAATATATTCACAAATGTTTCTCCTCTTTCTCCTGCATTCACATTATTCTAAAAGTATTTCATTATATGCTTTTGCCATCATCTTTAGCATGTGTCTTCTGCCATCTGGTCTTTGCTAAGACTCCACGGCTCATTATTGCATTTAAAGTGTTTCTTTACACTTCTTGTTGAAGTGGTTTCATTGTAATAAAGTGCAAACAAGCCTGATTCAATTTCTATCGTTTACACATGTGTTTTCTCATATTATGTAGCTGCACCCCCTCAAATTAAGTTGCCCTGGTCCAGTGCCCCGAGACCATAAAATTTCACCCTCCAACAAGAGAAAGGGGTGCTCTGACATATGAGGGCTCTGCAATATCCCTGTACCCGGACTTTACCATGAAGGTCCAGGAAGCTAGACGCCAATTTGCCCCGCTGAAGTGTCGCCTTCGAGAGCAGAACCTGGACTTTGCTATGCTCTACCCTGCCAGGCTGAGAGTCATAATGAACGGCAAAGCTAGGATTTTCTCGGATCCCAAATCTCTACAAAAAGCTCTCTAAGACGGAAGAGCGGAATTCGGAGGCGAAAAAACTTGACGAGGCAACTGGCGGGGCGCCTGTTGGCAGCTTGGATGAACAAGACTGAGTGGGCCCCGGTTCAGTGCCTTTTTTCTGTTTTTGCGGTCCTGATACCCCTTAGAGGGGCTTAAAGATTGTGCTCCACTGTGCGATGAAACCTGGAGAGCTCTACAAAGGTCAAGATGGTGGCGTGGAGACATTTGGACCTTCGCAAGTATTGTTAGGGATAATGTAGCAGTGGCCTGGGGGAGGGTCATTGTTTTGGTGCGTCTGGTCACATCACTCCACTGGGGGACATATGGTTTGCATGTATAGATAGATGGTTGCTTCTCCCACCCGTAATGTAAAAATAATGTTAGTATTGTTGGTTTCAGGTGTGCCTTATTAGATCCGATGGACTAGCAAGCTGACTGTTGTTCCCGGTGCAGTTTGCGGTGCTTTGGTAACATCTGCCCCTGAGTGTTACACACTTTATGGCTTATGGCCTTTCTCACATAAGGGGGGTGGGTGAGGAGAGGGGGGTTTTCGACTATGTTGAGTTGGGGTTAGCATGGCGTGGGTAGCGGGTGGAAATCTTGTCCTGGGTATGTTTTTTTGTCTATTTCGTTTTGGTCACAGTGTGGGTACGGTACTTGATAACTTTGTCAAGCAAGGTCCGTTGTAAAGGGCCGCTCTGGGGTGGCTATGCAGGGTGGTATGAGGGACACAGTTGTGAAATTGCCCCCCTCCCTTTCATAGACACTGGGTGATAGGTTGAGATTGTTGACCTGGAACGTCAGGGGATTGAATGATTATCGGAAAACTAGGAAAGTGGTTGCGTACCTCAACAGGCATAACATAGATATTGCCCTATTACAAGAGACCCACCTTCCCTTAGACAGCCCAATATTAACGCACAGAAAGATGCACGGCATGTTCCATGCAGCAGGTTTTTCCACACATGCGCGTGGGGTGCTGACCTGGGCAAACCCAAGGCTGGTCTCTCCCTAGAAAGACTCCATACAGATTCAGAGGGCAGATTTGTGATCACTAAATGCAGGAGGAAAGGCAGGGAGTTCATCATTATAAACGTCTACGGCCCTAACTTTGATCACCCACAATTCTATCGTACTCTTCTTGCTGTAGCACGACAATCATCTTCGCTTCCGCAGATATGGGGAGGCGATTTTAACTTTGTACTGAACCCAGCTATTGACCGTTCAGGGGGCCCGGTTCGGCATCAATCACTAGCGGCTAAGGCGATTGAAGATGCGAATGCTGAGCTAGGCATGAAAGACGCCTGGCGTTCACAGTTCGGGGATGAGGGGGGCTACACACACTACTCTGCCCCACATGATCTATACACTGGATTAGATTACTGGTTTCTCGCTGGCTCGCTGAGACACGCAATACGTGGCTGCGAGGTGTTCCCTCGCTCGTATTCTGACCATTTACCAATTCTATTAGACCTTGAGTGTCCACAGAAACGGCCTGCTCCCTTTACGTGGAGGTTCCCTCCATATGCTCTCCTGGATGACGCCTTTCGGGTTGATATGTCGGAGGCTATTGAGACCTTTTTTGATACTAATATAGGTTCAGTACCCCAATTCGCCACCATTTGGGAAACCTTTAAGGTTTATATCAGAAGGATAGCAATCGCCAAACACTCAGGGGTCTTACGCTCTATAAGAGGGCGCCTTGAATCGCTAGAAAGGAAACTGGCTATTCTGGAGCGGGAAGCTCTCGAGGGAGGTAGTGACCAGGTCATGGATGAGCTTAAAGTCACACTGGAGGAGTACCATGAGGAAGCTGACAGGGAGGTTAAACTCTTGGGGAAGTACGCCCTAGCAAGGACATACGGAGAGGGGGAGCGCCCCGGCGCTACCTTAGCAACCATAATGAAAGGTAGACGGGAGGCATCAGGTCCCATAGAGATCAGTACAGCTTCGGGTGAAAAGACAAGTGACCCTGACTCTGTCGCCGACAGGTTTAGGAGCTACTATTCAGAGTTATATCATACCAAAACACACAGTACCGACACTACTATGCTGGATTATTTGGATCACATTAAACTCCCCTGGTTGGCAGATGAACATAGAGAGAACCTTATGAGGCCCCTAGAAGCCTGGGAAGTCCTGGACGTGCTAAAATCCATGCGCGCAAATAGTGCCCCTGGTGAGGACGGTGTAACGGTGGCCTTCTATAAGGAGTACAGGGAGCAGCTAGTTCCTCATCTGATTACCCTATTTGAAGAGATGGTTGAGAGTGGAATCATGCCTCCGTCGATGCGTGAAGCCATGTTGGTCACGCTTCTGAAGCCAGTCAAGCCTCCACATGAATGCTCATCATACAGGCCGCTGTCTCTACTAAACGTTGACACTAAATTATTTGCCAAGATCTTGGCGAACCGGTTGGCCCCCCTTATTCCGACTTTAGTCGGCCCGAACAGGCAGGGTTTGTCCCTGGGCGTACATTAACACACAACTTACTCACAGTATTCGGTGCTATCCAACACACTAAGCCAGATACTAATGCGGCTGCAATATTTTTAGATGCCAAAAAGGCGTTTGATTCAGTTGAGTGGAACTATATGCTACTGGTATTAAGATGTATGGGTTTCGGTGACCTCTTCATTCGGTTGGTGGAAGTCCTCTATAATTCCCCTACGGCCCGGGTGAGAGTGGGAAACATCGTAACCCCTCCTATCACTATCTCCAGAGGCACCCATCAGGGATGCCCGCTATCCCCACTACTCTATGCGCTGGTAGCTGAGCCTCTGGCTTGCGCCATAAGGGAGTACCATAGTCACAGAGGGCTTCGATTCCCCAACTATAATTTAATAATTTCCACCTATGTGGATGATACTCTCCTATACATTAGAGACCCGGGTGATAACCTTTCCCCAGTGTTAAGGGAGGTGGTAAGATTTGGGGAGTTCTCTGGACTTAAAATTAGTTGGTCTAAGTCTACTATTTTTCCCCTCACCTCAGCAATGGAACAGATAAAACTGGAGTTCCCTCTGACCTGGTCTACTGACTCTGTACGATACTTGGGGATCCAGGTGCACACGTGCTCAGAGACGGTCTTCACGGAGAATTACGGCAGAGCGATTGTCAAACTAGAAGAAGATATAAACAGATTGGTGCGGCTCCCACTATCGCTCTTGGGACGTGTGTCCCTAATGAAGATGGTGGTGTTACCCAGATTCCTCTTTTTGTTTCTAAACATACCTATGGTTCTCCCTGCCCACTTTTTTAAGCATATTAAGTCCTTGCAGGTTAAGTTAGCTTGGGCCCGTAAGCAACCTCGGGTTAAGTGGGACATCCTTACTCTCCCTTATTCCATGAGTGGGTTAGGCGCTCCGGACCTGGAGCTCTATTACCTAGTGGCACAGTGCTCGCACGCTTTCTACTGGCTCCATCCGCAAACCTCTACTCCCCATCTAAACATAGAAAGGGTAGCTGCAGTGCCATCCCACTTGGCTATGGCTTTGTTTCGCGCTCCGGTGAGATGCACCGGCACTTTAGACTCGATCAATGCCACCACGCATGCCTGGAACAACCTAACCAAAAGACAGGCTGCTTCCACACTGTACTCCCCGCTCACACCAATTGAGTGGTGTGTTTGGCTCCTGACAATTGGGCAACCTGAAGTGGTGCGAGCCTTAAAAAACCTGGATATCTCTGTAATAGGTGATTTATTTGCTGAGGAGATGGGGCGAGACTGGGAAGACATAATTGCAGAAAAACAGGATATTTCTCCACTTACGATGTTTCACTTTTACAGAGCCCGCCATGCACTCGGCGAGATGTTGGGTGAGGAGTTGATGGAGCCTCCGGAAGTTGCCCCCTTCTCCCTATTGTTACGTTCAGAACTTCCGTGTAAGCTCGTCTCACATATTTACAGCACAGTGCAAGATTATCGTAAGAATCACTACATTAAGGCCAGGTTAGAGTGGCAAACAGACTTGGGTGTCACGCTGGATGATGTTACCTGGCGGTATTGCTGCGAAGCCACAGAATGTATTTCTTTGAATGGTGGATACAGACTCATCCAGTTTAAATACCTCAATAGGGTTTATCTTACCCCTGCCCGTTTGCATAGATATGGATTACGGGATACAGCTAAGTGCGAAAGGTGTGGGGAAGAACCAGCAGGATTCATGCATCTAGCTTGGTTATGCCTCCCAATAGTAAACATCTCGATTTCAATATTCCAAACATTAAGGGGCTAATTAGGATGGTGGTCGGAAAACGATTCCGACCGCCATGGTAGCGGAAATAAACCGTCCGCTGGTACCGCGGCAAATTCAGCGGTCCGATTAGGATCAACCGCCAGAAAAATCCGACCGCGGCGGAACGATGCCACGAAAACCCGCCGCTAGCGGGCGGAGCAGGTAAAAATCCGTCCGCGGCGGTCGGATTCGCGGCAGAAACACCCAAAACCGCCGCGAGGCCAGTGGAGTGACCGCCCGTAAAATTAGGATACCATTGAGGTGACAGCGGAACGATCCGCTGTTTCCGACCGCCGCGATCGCAAACAGTGATGAATGGCAGAACCAGCGGAAGGGCTGTTACATACCCACCACCGCGGCCGCTCCGGAAGAAATATGGCGGTTGACAAAAAAAACACACCACAAGGCCACAAAGAGCACACATCAAACTAGCTCAGCCCCCCAAAACACCTAACACACCCCAATGACACACCCCTATGGCAACTAAAAAAATACAAATCCCAGGACACACAACCAACCTGACAGCAATACTCCATTTTGACACACCCACATAGCTGAGTATAACACCAGCCCCATCCCTGACCAGAATCCTTGGCAATACTCCACCCCTGAAGGAACTAAACCCTACAGCACAAAGGAGAGGCAAACCACCACACATCTCACCAGCACAACAACACACCCACCTACCCCACTTACATCACCCCCACCACCCTCACACCTGCACCTCAAACCATTTGCACATCACACACCATGACACAAAAGAAAATGCCCAAATTCACTGACAGTGAGTTGTCAGCCATGGCAGATGAGATAATCAGAGTAGAACCACAATTGTTTGGTAAGCTGGTCCAACAGACACCATTAGCCACCAGAGCACAAATGTGGAGAAGGATAGTCAACAAGGTCAATGCAGTAGGGACCACCCCGCGCACCAAGAAGGAGATCATGAAGCGGTGGCATGACCTCAAGAGGCTGGTGAAACAGAAGAACGACAAGAACCATCAGCTGGCTCAGATGACTGGTGGCGGCCCTCCCATTCCACCAAGAACATTCACTGCATGGGAGGAGAAGGTGCTTGCCATACTGCATCCAGAGAGTCTCACAGGAGTAGCCGGGGGAGTGGAGGCTGGTAAGTACAAACAAATGTCGACCATTACACTGCTATGTACTTTCTTGCACAACTACAAAGCTACACCTCCTAGGCCCAAATCCATTCATGTGCACCACACACTCCCCAACACATGTCTCACAGATGTAACATTCACTCCCTCTGAATCACCACAAAGGTAGCCAGCAACATTCCCAGGGTTGCATGTGTACAGGCAGCCAGCACTACAACTCCCACCAGGCCCCCTTGTCCCACCCCTGAGCAGGATGTAGCACTCCACCCCACCCAGAAGCAAGTGGCAGCCATTGCATTGTTCACCTTCACCTAACAGGTAGGTAGCCATCTTCACAGGGAGGGGGGTTTGGGGGTGGGAGGCCTGCACTACAACTCCCACCAGGCCCCCTTGTCCCACCCCTGAGCAGGATGTAGCACTCCACCCCACCCAGAAGCATGTGGCAGCCATTGCATTGTTCACCTCCACCTAACAGTTCGGTAGCCATCTTCACAGGGAGGGGGGTTTGGGGGTGGGAGGCCTGCACTACAACTCCCACCAGGCCCCCTTGTCCCACCCCTGAGCAGGATGTAGCACTCCACCCCACCCAGAAGCATGTGGAAGCCATTGCATTGTTCACCTTCACCTAACAGGTAGGTAGCCATCTTCACAGGGAGGGGGTTTGGGGGTGGGAGGCCTGCACTACAACTCCAACCAGGCCCCCTTGTCCCACCCCTGAGCAGGATGTAGCACTCCACCCCACCCAGGAGCATGTGGCAGCCATTGCATTGTTCACCTCCACCTAACAGGTAGGTAGCCATCTTCACAGGGAGGGGGGTTTGGGGGTGGGAGGCCTGCACTACAACTCCCACCAGACCCCCTTGTCCCACCCATGAGCAGGATGTAGCACACCACCCCACCCAGAAGCATGTGGCAGCCATTGCATTGTTCACCTCCACCTATCAGGTAGGTAGCCATCTTCACAGGGAGCGGGGTTTGGGGGTGGGAGGCGTGCACTACAACTCCCACCAGGCCCCCTTGTTCCACCCCTGAGCAGGATGTAGCACTCCACCCCACCCAGAAGCATGTGGCAGCCATTGCATTGTTCACCTTCACCTAACAGGTAGGTAGCCATCTTCACAGGGAGGGGGGTTTGGGGGTGGGAGGCCTGTACTACAACTCCCACCAGGCATCCTTGTCCCACCCCTGAGCAGGATGTAGCACTCCACCCCACCCAGAAGCAAGTGGCAGCCATTGCATTGTTCACCTTCACCTAACAGTTAGGTAGCCATCTTCACAGGGAGGGGGGATTGGGGGTGGGAGGCCTGCACTACAACTCCCACCAGGCCCCCTTGTAACACCCCTGAGCAGGATGTAGCACACCACCCCACCCAGAAGCATGTGGCAGCCATTGCATTGTTCACCTCCACCTAACAGGTAGGTAGCCATCTTCACAGGGAGGGGAGTTTGGGGGTGGGAGGCCTGCACTACAACTCCCACCAGGCCCCCTTGTCCCACCCCTGAGCAGGATGTAGCACTCCACCCCACCCAGAAGCATGTGGCAGCCATTGCATTGTTCACCTTCACCTAACAGGTAGGTAGCCATCTTCACAGGGAGGGGGGTTTGGGGGTGGGAGGCCTGCACTACAACTCCCACCAGGCCCCCTTGTCCCACCCCTGAGCAGGATGTAGCACTCCACCCCACCCAGGAGCATGTGGCAGCCATTGCATTGTTCACCTTCACCTAACAGGTAGGTAGCCATCTTCACAGGGAGGGGGGTTGGGGGGTGGGAGGCCTGCACTACAACTCCCACCAGGCCCCCTTGTCCCACCCCTGAGCAGGATGTAGCACTCCACCCTACCCAGGAGCATGTGGCAGCCATTGCATTGTTCACCTCCACCTAACAGGTAGGTAGCCATCTTCACAGGGAGGGGGGTTTGGGGGTGGGAGGCCTGCACTACAACTCCCACCAGGCCCCCTTGTCACACCCCTGAGCAGGATGTAGCACTCCACCCCACCCAGAAGCATGTGGCAACCATTGCATTGTTCACCTCCACCTAACAGGTAGGTAGCCATCTTTACAGGGAGGGGGGTTTGGGGGTGGGAGGCCTGCACTACAACTCCCACCAGGCCCCCTTGTTCCAAAGCCCAGCAGGATGGTACACCCCCCACACCCAGAACCATGTGGCAACAATTCCCCTCAACTGTGTCACAGAATAGGTAGGTAGACAGTGCATGCACCCTGCCATTCCTCTCAAAAAGCATGGAGCCAGATGACCACACCAGCCCTCACATGTCATCCAACTTGGCATAGATCCAATAGCCACTTCCAGGGTGCAGACCGAAAAGCATATGTAACTGTCACAGAAACCAAAGTGTGACTCACCAAATCACATGTTGAAGAAATTCAGGGCACAATCATGCACAGCACTGAATGCAATCTGTAAGTGCCATGGGGGCAGAGCATCAAGGCCCATATGAAAACAAAACAAGCATGGTCAGTAGAAAAAAGAAAGCAAAGCACATGATATGACAAAGGTATGCATGAGACTACAATAGCTAGTTCATGCTCAGATGTAATGTCTTCCATGGAGAGTGAACAACAAAGGTGCATCACATAAAGTTGTTGTGCTGCTAGTCGTTAGATGACATGTCCTTGTAGTCACACAATCTGCACGTTGCGCATGGTAAAAGCAATATATGTACCTCCACATCATGACATGATGCTCAATACTGTGCAGACATACAATGTAATATCAATGTAAACTGTGTGGTGTATAACATGTAATAACAAAACATCTAACACCAAGCTTGAGGGGTGCACTCCATTGACCATTTCCCCTCTGTTCCACAGGTGACCAAGAACTGACAGCTGCAGATGACCACACCAACCTGCAGAGCCAGTCTCCCCCCGGAACATGGACTCTCTGATGCAGACTCCCTAGATTTCACGGATGCGGAGCCCGAAGCCGGCCCATCAGGCATGCCAGGGCGCAACAGGTCCCAGGACCCCACTGTCCCCACCGCAACAATCTCAGCAACAACAACTACGCTGACCCCTGCTGTAATGACCTGTGCGGCCTCCACCACCACCACCACCACCAGTGCTGCCTGCAACACTGTCCCTGCCTCAGAGGATGACCACCCCACCCCACAATCTGAGGAGGGCAGGGAGAGTACGTGGGTGCGTGGAGTGGTGACACCACAGGTACGAGACAGCAGGGCAGGTGGGAGGGCAACTAGGCGACAAGACCAACCGGACACTGGGACCGAAGCCCTGGCCAACATCGCCAGAGTCCTTGGGGCCTATGAACAAGCCCAGGGACATGCGGGCCAGGCTCTGGAGGAATCCCGTGAGCTCCTCCTGCTGCTGAGGTCCATAGACACACAATTGGACCAAATCGTGGACCTCTTGGGCCAGCTAGTGGGTGTCCTGAGAGACAGGCCTGCAGCCCAAACAACAGCTCCACCTACCTCCAGTGGCCCACAGGATGACAGTTCCCCCACCTCCCCTGTGGCCACAGAGAGGGGTGAGTCCTCAGACACCGCTGAGCCCGCAACAGAGGCCCCCCCTGCCAAACGCTCAAGGGGCCGTCCAAAGAAATTCCAGGGAGGATCACGTGGCAAAGCACCAGCCAAATGCCAGTCAAGGAGCCAGCCGTGATGGCACCCCTCTTCACCTTGCTATTGACTCTGTTGACTGTCCTTATCCACACTGCCAGGTTAATGGCATGCGTCTGTTGGACTGTGTCACCACATCAATGTGGTGACTACTCTATTGTCTCATCTACCATCACTGACAACTCATTGATTCACTTTTCACCTGTTTGTAAATATTCACTTCCCTGTCACATATACCCATTGTAAATAAACACTCCTTACACACCTATGTTGTCGTGTCAGCTCCATGTTTATTGCAGGATGTACAATGTTGACTGGGATTACAATGTAGCAGGGGCACGGATTGTTTGGAGGCATTGAGAGGCAGAAGGGACCTAGGAAAACACAAAAGAACAATATTCAATTGTTAGGTGATGGCATCACAGCCATTATACAACACTTGTCATCAAGGTACTCAAATCTGCACACATCACAATGAGCAACAGTACCGACATAGACATCCTGTAGCTGTGCACAACTACCCTGTCCCAGAAACATTAGCACCCAGCACAGAGCCAACAACAGGCAGCAGTCACAAATCTCCCCTAGGTCTTTACACCAACAACACAATCAGCAGACAATGGCACCGTTGTATGTTCTCACTCACCTTCAAGGGAAGTAGCGGTTGATGAGCTGTTGACACAGGTCAACACCTTCCTCCTCTCCACTATCCTCGTCACTGGACATGGGTGGGTTTGCAGGCGGTGGCCTCGGCTGCTCATCAGCATCCAGGAGCAGGGGGATCTCCTTGCGCAAGGCCAGGTTGTGGAGCATGCAGCATGCAACTACGATCTGACACATCTTTTGGGAGAGTACATCAGTGCACCTCCGGTCTTGTCCAGGCAGCAAAATCGTGACTTCAGGAGACCAAAAGCACGCTCCACCACACGACGTGTCCTCCCATGGGCATTATTGTAGCGGACTTCACCTGGGGTCCTGGGATTCCCCAGTGGGCTCAGCAACCAAGGCCGGTTGGGATATGCAGAGTCACCTAGGTGGGAGACACACAGGACAAACTTGTAACATTACTGTGGCAGAGGACAGCATGTCACACATACAGCACGCTACTTGACTCTGCGTACTCACCCACAATCCATGCACGCTCCGGAAGCAGATTAGCCATCAGCTGTGGCACAATGCTGTTACGCAGGATGTACGAGTCATGGGCAGAGCTGGGAAATTTGGCACAGACATGTGAGATTATCATATCCGCCTGGCACACCACTTGCACATTGATGGAATGGAAATGTTTCCTATTCCTGTAGATGTGCTCACGTGCCTGTGGTGGAACCAGGCCAACATGTGTGCAGTCAATGGCACCAACAACATTAGGGTTGTGGCCAAGGGCATAAAAATCAGCCTTCACTTCCACCAATTCATGCCTCCTGAGGAACTGGATGTATGTTATGTTATATGTTATGTTATATAGGTTTGTAAAGCGCACTGTTGCCCAAGGGTGTCCTGGCGCTGAGCACTGTATACCTGGCAATATAACCTGGCAAGCTCCACCCCTGAGCCCAACTGAGACTAAGCTGAAAACAACCAGGTTTTCAGACCTTTCCTGAACGAAAGGAATTCCGTACCGGTCCTAAGATATAACGGAAGATCATTCCAGGCATTGGTGGCTCTAAGGACAAAGCTCTTCCCACCCCAGTTAGCCTTTTTGGCTCTAGGAACGACCACCCGCTTTGCTTCCATTGAGCGCAATGTTCTCCCGGGGACATACCATTGAATACGCTTTTGTAGGTCTTCAGGGCCAGTTCCCATCAGGGACTTAACCCCTTGACCGCGATCGGAATTCCGCTCGTATGCTGGACATTCCGATCGCGGGTGGGGTCGTGACGAGCTCAGCTCGTCATGCGCACAGCGCTACCGCGCAGCATGACGAGCTGAGCTCGTCATGAGCACGGAAGGGGTTAAAGACCGTACAGAGAGCCTTGAATTGAACTCGCGTTTTGATTGGGAGCCAGTGAAGGTAACGTAGGCCATTTCTGACCGACATAAACCTCGGAGTGCCTGTAAGCAACCTAGCTGCCGCATTCTGCACCATCTGTAGTCTGTTGAGATGTTTCTTATTAATAGTCAAGTACAGACTATTACAGTAATCCAGACGGGACAGAATGAGGGCTGAGACGACTGTTCTAAAACTTTCTTCCGTAAGGAAAGGTTTTATATTCCTCAGCGTCCTCAGAATAAGAAAGCTTGTTGACACCACCCCGCTGACCTGGTCCCCAAATGTGAGGGTATTATCCATGATCACCCCCCAAGTTCTTAACTTTCCGTGAAGGGGGTGGGGGAAGGCCCATATCACTGGGCCACCATGCTGGAGTCCAGAGGTTGGGGTTGTTCCCAAAGATAATCACCTCTGTTTTGCCTGCGTTTAACTTCAGGTAATTAGCAGCCATCCAGCCAGTTATTGCTAACATACAGTCGTGGCAACTAGGGGCCTTTTCCGCTTCTTTACCTCTCTGCAGGGATAACATAATTTGAGTATCATCTGCGTAAGAGGTCAGGAGTAGCCCAAAAGATCTTATAAGGGCAGCCAGCGGTCTCACATACATATTGAAAAGCGTTGGACTAAGGGAGGACCCCTGTGGGACTCCACAGGGGATGGAAAATGGTTTTGATCTGTCCCCACCTAGTTCTACCATTTGTATTCTATCGGCCAAAAATGATTTTAGTAGGTTCCAGGCCGTACCCTGGACCCCAGCCTCCGATAAATGGCCCATCAACACTTCGTGATGGACCGTATCGAAGGCTGCCGACGGATCCAGCATGATCAAAATGGCAGAGCCTCCCCGGTCCACCGCCTCGCGAACCTCCTCCGTGGCTTTGATCAACGCTGACTCCGTACTATGTCCCGCTCGGAAACCGTACTGAGAAGGGTCCAACGTGTTGTTTTTCTCGATGAACAGACTTAGTTGCATGTTCATAGCCTTCTCCAGTATTTTAGCTGGTAAGGGGAGTCGGGAGATGAGTCGGTAGCTGTTAGGATCGCATGTATCTGTCCTTGTAGGTCATCATAGCGGACAGGACATCACGTAGCACCATGCTGAACATAGGTTGCGACATCCCACCTGCGCTGGACACCGTGTACTGGAATGATCCAGTAGCAAAAAAATGCAGGGCCGCCATCACCTTAGACGTTGGTGTGAAAGCAGTCACATATGTTCTGCGAGGCCGCAGGTGGGGCTCCAACAGAGCACATAGGTCTTGTAGGGTGGGTCGATCCAGACGGAATTTCTGAATGACGTCCTCATCCTCCATGTCCGCCAGCACTGTGAAGGGACGATGCACATTTGGTCGCCTCCTAGGTGAGATGAAAGGGGACACATGTCAATGCAATCCACCATGAGATGTGTCCAACATCTTACGTTTTGACTGACACAGCGCCAACAATGACTGGCATCACACTTCAGCTTACACCACAACTTACATGTAGGGACACCTTCAGCTACACTAGTCGTACACTAGTCCAGTTTTCACACAGTGAGTACCTCCCAGACAGATTCAGACTCTGTGAATGCCCAAAGGTACATGTCCACATCTTGCGTAACCAGCCCTGAGAGTAGTTCATACAGCATATGTGTGAAACAGCAACACTGCTGGCTCCTACCTAGCTGCTGTACCTGCCACACCTTCTTGCGTAAGTCGAACAGGGCACACATCAACAACACAATGAGCACAGTCTGTGCATTAAGATCAAGTATGTACATGAGCAAAACAAACTACACAGTGAAATATGCACATTGTGTAGTCAGACCTTCGTCACTGTGTGTTGCTTAGCCAGATCACACATTGACATGTTTACTCATTGGAGAGTCCATCACACCACGGATCTGTGTACATGCACAACAATTTCATAAGTGACATGTGAGGGAGTACATGCCAATGTTTGCAATCATGTGCACTGACATGGCATGTGTAGTCAGCAGTGGGCTAAATGTTACACTGGCATTGTTTGCACTATCTTGTGGCATGATTCAGGTGTCTACTGTACACTGTTGAGAACTGGCCATTGCCATTGACACAGAATGATGTGTCCATAGGTGCTGTTAACGTGCCCCACCACCCAAATCACGGTCATAGGCACCAATGTATAGCAGCCAGATCGCGGTAGCGACCGCCTGGCCCCTGCGGTGTGTCATCGCCAATGCCCATGCCCTTACAGCCAATGGGACCCGCAATCGCGGTAGTGATATACAGATTGTGAAATGGCGGTTGGCATGCTCTGCCACCCAAATCACAGTCATAGGCACCAATGTATAACAGCCAGATCGAGGTAGCGACCGCCTGGCCCCTGCGGTGTGTCACCGCCAATGCCCATGCCTTTACAGCCAATGGGACCCGCAATCGCGGTAGTGATATACAGATTGTGAAATGGCAGTTGGCATGCTCCGCCACCCAAATCACGGTCATAGGCACCAATGTATAGCAGCCACATCGCGGTAGCGACCGCCTGGCCCCTGCGGTGTGATACCGCCAATGCCCATGCCCTTACAGCCAATGGGACCCGCAATCGCGGTAGTGATATACAGATTGTGAAATGGCGGTTGGCATGCTCTGCCACCCAAATCACGGTGATAGGTGCCAATGTATAGCAGCCAGATCGCGGTAGCGACCGCCTGGCCCCTGCGGTGTGACACCGCCAATGCCGATGCCCTTACAGCCAATGGGAAACGCAATCGTGGTAGCCAAATGCAATTTTGAAAATCGCGGTAGGCGTGCTCCGCTACCACGGGGCCGGTCATTGGATGCAATTGAAAGATGCACGATCGCGGTAATGACCGCCTGGCCCCTGCGGTGTCACCGCCAATGCCCATGCCCTTACAGCCAATGGGAACCGCAATCGCGGTAGCCAAATGCAATTTTGAAAATCGCGGTAGGCGTGCTCCGCTATTGCGGGGCCGGTCATTGGATGCATTTGAAAAAAGCTGACCTGGAACACCAATTGCAGCAGCTTAGAACCACAGAAACTACCCCAGGGGGCTATATATGTGTGGGAGAGAGCCTCAGATTTCCACTGCTTCCAGACACTGCTGACTGACACTCTTCACCACCAACTGCTGCTGCTCCTGTCTCCTGGACCCAGACACTGCTGACTGACACTCTTCACCACCAACTGCTGCTGCTCCTGTCTCCTGGACCCAGACACTGCTGACTGACACTCTTCACCACCAACTGCTGCTGCTCCTGTCTCCTGGACCCAGTGATGGCGAGGACTGAGAACGTCAGGGCCCGTCCCTTCACCACAGAGGAGCTGGAGGTCCTGGTGGACGAGGTGCTTACACAGTATGGGAGGCTATATGGTGCTCCAGATGTCATGGTAAGTGTTTCAGAGTGGAAGTGAGAGTGCAGGAAGTGCACACATGAAGTTAATCTGCTGCAGTATGTGCCTGAGAGTGTGGGTTTGTGTGATGCACTGCCTAGCATGCTGACTTCAGGGAAATGGGGTTTGTAGCATATTTCACACATTCCCCGGGCTGCATTTCAGGATGGGAGGGACATGCAGTCTTTTTGCAGCCATACAGTGACACTGCAAGTATGGAAAGTGGGAATCAGGACAGACTTCGCCTGTGCTAATGGATCTTTGAGTCCATGAGGCTTTTTCAGAGGCTCATTTGTGAAATGAGAAAGACTTTACGTCCTGAGGGTACTGATGGAATTGTGTTTGACTCTATATTGCCACCATGGATATGTAAGCATTATGCACAAGAGTGAAATGCCTGAGGGTGACACTCCTGGTGAATAATTCACATATGACACATCAGATTGCTGTACTTTGGAAATGTCATCCTTCCATTGTTTTCATCGTGTGTTCAGACTCGCATGTGTAGGCACTGTATGCCCTCTCATATTGTACCTGCATGTGAATGTTCTGATGGTCACGTTAAACCTCAGTGTGAGCCCCCCTGGCCTGCACAGTCACTGCCCAATTTGACAAGGACCCATCACTGAATGGACAGAGTGAGACATATGGGTTGTCTGCTACCCTATCCATCAAAGAGCTATCTCAGGCCTGTGGATTGCACAAGACAGACCTTGTGAGAAGGGTGTGAGATTGTAAGATCATGTCCCTAAATGTGACCTCCATGACACAGTGAGCCATTCACAGGGCAAGGACATTGAGGGGTGTGCAGTGTTGGACACAGTGAGTCTGCCCCGACACATCATTTCCAATGTAATGAATGTCTTGCTCATTCACAAATTGAATCGCAGATGTGGGCCTCCTTCACATTGCTTTCTGTGCTGCCATTAAGCATGTGTATGAGATGGGCAGGTACTGTGTCCATCCTCATACCTGCATGCATTTTGGTATGATTATTCCATGCTCATGTACTACGTGCCATGCTGTATTGTCTCTGCTAAACATATCTGTGAAGCTGTGCTGAGTTTGTGCATGCTCCTGTACTGGGGGATAGTGGTACATAACCCAGTGTCACTGAAATTTCCTCCTCTTGTCTCCCATGCCTGCAGCTCAAAGTCCACTAGCGTAAGGCCATATGGAGGGCCATTGCACGCAAGGTGCGGGCTCTGGGTGTCTCCAACCGACGACACACACACTGTCACAAGAGGTGGGATGACATCTGCCGGCTGAGCAAAAACGTGGCAGAGATGATGATGGGGCTGCACCCTCGGACTGGCAGGTTGGCGCGCAGGAGCATGACACCACTAATGGCCAGCATCTTGGCAGTGACACAGCCAGAGCTGGATGCACGTTTGAAGGACCATCAGTAGCAAGCTGGGGGTGAGTATTCTGGGAAGGGTGACTTTGGTTGTGAGTGACTGCATGTATTCCAAGCCTGAGCCAGTGCTGAGCTCTGTGATGTTGCTATTGTGATGCAATGGCTTGTAAGTGGCCTCTCTGTTGGGTGCAGCTGTCATGCATTTTCGCTACATGTACTTTCTCATGTCATTGATGTAATGGCCCTTGACGTTGCATTCTGAGTTGTGGCCTTATGGCATCCGCTGCATTGGGGGAGTCAGGGACATCCCATGGCAGTGAACGGCAGTGTGCCTCATCGGAGTGTGCTTTCATCAATGTGTGCAGTGCCTGACCTCGAAATTGTGAGAACTACACATCTGAAACCAATGTGCAACTGTAGTTGTGCCCCAAAGCACGACATGGTGGATGGCATGAGCTCATGGCCATTGCGAAATGATATTTTGGAGTCTGTATCTGTGTTGTCCCCTGATGGTGACTCCATATGTGACTGTGACAACATGTTGGAATGTACATCTTTTTCACCCACAGGGTCCTAGGTATGCTCAGAGGGATCTGTATGTCTGGTTACACGGTGGCACGGGCAAGCTATTTGGCTGTGTGGACATCAAATGGGTCAATTATGCCAAGTTTGCATGTTACCATGCAATTTTTGAGTTTTGACTTAAGGCTGCACAATGTGGCTGCACAGGGTGGTGTGCAACATGGGGGTATCATCATCTTGTTTTGTGCGTTGCTTGCATATGATGTTTGTGTGTATGGCACTAAACTGAACCTACGTCTCTGTCTCTTGCAGCATCTACCGAGGGCACAGGAGGACAGGGGACAGACACCAGTGGTGAGGCATCAGGCATGACTGCTACACATGAGCACACTGACACTGATGTGACCAGTGCCTCGGAGGGGGACAGGAGTGTGCTTGAGGAATCACAGCCAGAGACACCAACCTCAACCTCATCTGATGCCAGCGGTGATTCCTTGATGTTGGCGGGCACAGGGAGTGGGAAATCTGCCTCCTCTTCCACCACACATCGTCCAGTGCCCACCCTCCCAGCTACTTCCACTAGTGCTGCCCGTGTTCGCACCAGTAAGAAGGGAACAGTGTCCTTCCCCCCAGGCACCGCTGCCCCTGCCCCTGTCTCCCCTGCTGCCCTCAGTGTTGAGGCTGTGGACCATTTGCGCCAGCTGTGTGTGGGTCAGACAACTCTCCTGAATGCCTTCCTAGACCATGACAAGAAGTTGGCACAGGTGGTTGCCTTCATGGAGGGCATTCATTCAGACGTGGGTGGGCTACACAGGCTGTCCAGTCTTTGTCCTCCACAGTGACGGCAGCCATTCGGCTGTCACAGGCTCAGAGTCCAGCTCCAGTCCCTTCGGCCACCCCCCTGCCAGTGGCTACATCTGACGAGAGTGACCACACACCACAGCCCTCAGGCTCAAGGTATACCACACGCAGCACACAACAGCAGCACCCCAAGCGGGCCAGAGCGCAGACACCATCCCCCAAACAAACCAAAGTCACACCGGAGCGCAAAGGCAAAAGCCCTTCAGGTGACCCTCAGGGGCATCAAGCCAAGAGGCAGGCCTCAGGCTCACATGCCTCAAAATCATCCCCATCCAAGGACACTCCCGTCCCAAAAGAGTCTCCCAAAGACAAGCAGACAGTTGCCGTGCCTGCTGCGAAGCTGGTGCCTGCTAAGAGTCTGCAGAAAAAGCCCTCTGAGGCAGATTCACCCACAACCTCAACTCCCACCCACACCCCTGTGAAGCTGGGAAAGGAGGGCACTGTAGGGGGTTCACCTGGTCAACAGGGGATGGAGGGGAAAAGGCAAGGCAAGGCCAGGCCAAGCGTACCGCCGGATCCAGCAGATCCCCAGAGGAGGGCCACCGCCTGCACCTGATGCACCTGTGGTGGAGAGTGTGCCTGTTGTGCCCGCCCCACCTCCCACTCCTACCAAGACCAAACTTACCTATCAAATCCCCAAGAAGTGGAAAGGCACCCCTCCACATTCTCCCTCACACACTGTGTCTCACGGCAGCATGTCTCCGCCACCACGTGCCACCTGGTCCAAGCAGCCCCCCGGCTCCCAAAGCCACTGATGCCTCTACCTCAGCAGGTCCTCTCTCTCCCAGGTCCAGCCCTACAACTGGGCCCGACAATCCGCCACCTCCCAGTTTGACTGACAGCCAAGTCTGAGGCTAAGTCCCCCTCCCACACCTGTCTCTCCCACAGCGGTGCCTGGACTGCCCTTTGTTATCCCCCTAGCTGTGTTGCTGACCATGGCAGTGTACGGTCTCACCCATTCCCTGTGCAGGTTCTCATGCACACATGTGCCTACTTTGAACTATGGACTGGCCACTGGCCTTGCTGTTTTTCACTTTGTTTGCCCATTCCCTGTGCAGGTTCTCATGCATACATGTGCCTACTTTGAACTATGGACTGGCCACTGGCCTTGCTGTTTTTCACTTTGTTTGCCCATTCCCTGTGCAGGTTCTCATGCACACATGTGCCTTCTTTGAACTATGGACTGACCACTGGCCTTGCTGTTTTAAACTTTGTTTGCCCATTCCCTGTGCAGGTTCTCATGCACACATGTGCCTACTTTGAACTATGGACTGGCCACTGGCCTTGCTGTGTTTCACTTTGTTTGCCAATTCCCTGTGCAGGTTCTCATGCACACATGTGCCTACTTTGAACTATGGACTGGCCTTGCTCTTGTCTACTTTTGATGCCTATCTGGGTAATATGTAATAAAGACAGTTACTCCTGTTGTCTGCTTTGTCAGTGTCCTTGCTACATAAAAAATGTTTTATGTATGGGTATGGTTTAATGTGACACATGCTCTGTATGCCACTTAAACATTTCCAATGGCTTGTTTCACTTTTTCAGAGTTTGCCAGAGGTGACAGGCACTTCAGTTCTTCTTGCCTCTGAGGCTTGGGGGTGCAATGATGGTTGTTTGTGATGACCTACTGTTATCCTAATCATTCTATGGTCAGGTTTGCTAAATTGTACACATGTCATGTTGGGATGCACTACCAGCTAAGCCTGGGCGTAGTTCGCGAAGTAGCGCTACGCGAAGCTACGTGAAGTGCAGTTCGCACTACGCGAGCTACGCGTAGCACTACGCGAACTGCGTAGTGCGCTGTTCACGATGATTGCACAGTGCCGGATGCTTGTCCGCACTGTGCAATCATTGAAAGGGCATCTTGCACAGTGTGAGCTGTCTTTTACTGCCGCTCGAGTAGATTTTTACTCGAGCGGCAGCGCTTCTCAACGCGGACTGGTAGTTTCTCATCGCGGCGGTCGCGAGCATACGCGACCACTCGCAATGAGAAACCTGACCTCCCCGCGTTGAGAATCTCGCCGGCAGGTTTATTTTCCACACTCGCGATCGGCAACTTGATGTTGCTGATCGCGAGCGCAGAGAAAAGTCTCGCCGGGATGTCATTTTGCTTGCTCGCGGTCGCCAACTTGACGTTGAGGACCGCGAGCAAGCAAAATGACCGCTGCGCTACGCTACGCATGTTTGCACTGTGCTACGTGCAATTCGCGTTGTGCGAAGTAGCGCAAACTTCGCAAACTACGCGAGCGTAGCGTAGTGCTTTGCCCAGGGTTACTACCAGCACAGAGGGGAATTCTATCCACAGGATTGCAGGCAGGCTGGCCTGGGTCCATCATGTCTGTGTGATCTTTCTTGATGTGTGAACAGCAGTGTTGGTGTATGGTCATCTTGTGATGGGCTGTCTTCGTAGTCACATGGGTACATTTGAATGTGTGCACTTGAGTGGTCATGAAGTGTGAAGGAGGTGACTTGGTCAGTAGTGTTGATGTGTGTGTGCCCCTGCAATGCCAACTGCACACATGTATCACCCAGGAGCTGAGTGCCTGTTTGTTTGATTTGTCAGCCCTGTGCTTGTGATTGTCTGCACATGTGGGAGTTGTAGGTTGTGCACTGTGCAGTGTGTTGGTGTGTCCTTGCACTCCTGGGGGACACCTACTTGTTGTTGCTGCCAGTTGTGAGTATGCAGAGTGTGTGACAGCCAAGTCTGTGTTATGTTTTGTTGATCAGCCATGTGTCTTGTTACTGTTTGTGCTCACTGTGCAGACCTGCTCAGCCACACTGACATTGTTGGTGAGTTTTCTCATGCATTGCGGTCACTTGAGCCATTTTTGGCTCCAGTATGGTATGTGGGATGTGGAGTCATACCATCCCCTAGCTTTGCTTCTGATGCCTACCCATTGTGAGTGACTCCTCCATGCATTTGTGTATAGTACACTCCTGACCTGTCCTCTACTGACGTACACACCACTTCACTCTCATGTCACCTATCCCCTTGGGTTGCCAGTGTGTGAGCCTCCCCAACACTTCATTTGTTACACTATGCTTTGTGGTGCTGATCTGTGCACAGGACCAATGTGCCACTCAGAACAGTTTCACATATGGTCATGTGTGATTTTTTTGTACTGGTTTGCAGTCATGGTTGCTCATGTGCAGTGCAACTGTTTGTGCTGCACAGTCCTCTGTTCATGTTGTTTGCACCTGGGTATCCTTAAGTTGTGCATCTGTGAGTGTTGAGTTAGCTGTATGTGTATTTGCTGAGGTACTGCTACCCTTCCAGAGTGTGATGTTGTCTGTGTGCTGTGCTGATTTGTGTTGTGGGAGTACATGGTGTGACACTGAGATGTGTGTGCTACTGATTTGGATGGTGTGCACACACTGCTTGGCCTGCATGCAGTGCTGTCAGTGTATGTTGCCTTGTACTTGCTTGGTGTGCATCCCCTGATGTCCAGCTGAGTTTGCAATGTGATGGATTGGCATGTGCATCTGTTGTGTTTTTGTTGTGGATGTATGCAGTGTTTGAGCTGTGTTGGCTCTTTCTGCTGACAGATGCTCTGTGTGTGATGCTCTATTTGCATTACATTGTGTGTGAGTTGTTTGTGCATTGTGATACATTTAGATGTGTGTTGCAAGTGTAGTGTACATTACTTGTGTGTGTGTCACATGCAGCAAGTTATATTCTGGTTGCTGGCCTTGTTTTGAGTGCACACTAGTGCTATGTCCTCCTATCTTTGACCTGTCACTTGTCAGGATTGTGCATGTGCATGCATGTGGTACACTATGACACCATGTTGACTTGATGGGTGGTGTGGTGTGTCTGTCTGGGTTAGCTTACTGTCCCATTGATCACAGTTTGTGTTCATGATTGTTTAGAGATGATGCACTTCTTGTTTGTGTTGGGGTATGGTGCCTGTGCATTGGTCCTGAGTGACAATGTTGTGTACTCCTGTTCTGTCTGGGGTCCCATTGCCTTTCCACTGTTTGGCTGGCCATATGTGGGCTTGTTGGACTTCTGTGCATGTTGTTTGAGAGGTTTGTGTTTGGCTATTGTTTTTGTGCCAGCATTGGTTCAGGCATCCCTGAGTGTGTGTGTGATGTTTGTGGATGCACACCAGGGAGTGTGATTGGTTGTCAGTGTACTCACAGGACCTCATTTGCACCATTCTGTGTGTATGACACTGGTGTTTAGTGCTGCAGGTGTGAGGTGGGTAGAGGAGGGGTATGTGTGAAAGATCAAACTTGTGTTTAACAGTCATGGAGTGTGACAATGAGCCATGTGTGTTGTGCTGATGGCATACACATGTCAAGTAAGTTGAGACAGATGTGTGGCTGCTCACTGTTTGACTTCAGACACTCCCTTTCATTCCTGTGCCTATGCATGGCTTGCCTTGCTGTCTCCCTGAGTTGTTGCACAGAGGTCACTGTGGTTTAATTTCACTCACTGTGCCAGCCGTGTCTGATTTGATGGCTTAAGGGTGGTGTGATATGTTCCTTCTCTTGCATGTGATGTACACAAGCTTTTTGGCTTGCTCCATGGCTTTCCAGCACTGTCCACCTCACTTTTGGCTAGCCCATTTATTGTCCTCCATTGCTGCTGACATCTGGTATGTGTATGTGGCTGTGTATCAGTGTGGGGTGTGACTGGGTGACTTGACAGGCAGTGTGTACAGTTAAGTGGTTGTTCATATGCAGTGTGAGTGTTCATTTTGTGATTGGACTCAGTTTGCTTGACATGAGTAGAGGGTAGGTGTGAGGAGGAGGGATACCCTGCCCCTGAGCTTCTGTGCAGGGTGTTCCTCTTCACCCCCACCTTCTGAGACAGCCTCCCTGGTTGTTTGGTGTGTGTGGTGCATGGTGGTCTGGGTACACCTGGCTGGTTAATTGTGCAGGGGGGCACAGGAGGGGCACACAGCATGTCCCCTAATGGGTGTGGGGGGCGTAGTGTGTGAAGGGTGGAGGTGGGGCCCTATGATCTTTGTGGACTGCCCATGCGTGGCGCTGGCCCTGCCTACTACATTGTGCAAATGTTTTCCCGCGTCTGCACCGCTGCGGTGACGTGACTAGGACATTACTGTGATTTCGTGGTTGATGGGTGGCCCGGATGCGGAGGGGTGATTTAGTGACAGGTAGGACATGTGTGGGTACACTTGGGGATGTGTTCCTGTCCCTACCAGAGTGTCTGATGTTGACAGAAACCGTATGTCAGCCCAGGAGTTGTGTGTTGTGGTTGTGTGCGGAGTTGTGTGATTGCGTACCTGCGGCGTTGTCTGCGACGAGCCATTATTTGCTGGTAGTGGATCAGGTACAGCACCGGAAAGGCGTGTAAAGCTGGATCCATTGCCGTCGAGACCAGGTGGAGGTGACCGGGAGTCTGGTTTCGCGCTCCGCTGTCGTGCTTCCGCCGTCTCTGGTTGGGTGGTTTCTCCGCAGCGGTGTGACGGACAGTTTGGGGCATCGTGATTTGTACGTCGGACCGGACGTCATTCCGCACGGCGGTGGGTCTCTATTGGCTCACACCGCCGCGGTGGCGTGTGCGAATTTGTGGCGGTTCACGACGCACCGCGGCGGACGTGAAATGGGCTGTGTTTGCCCATTGTAATATGCCAGGCGGGAGGACCGCTGCTGGAGTGCGGTAAATGGAATTTTCCGCCACCGCCGGCACCGCGGAGGTGCCTCCGCCCGCCATCGTAATGAGCCCCTAAGTGCCATAATCGAGGAACCCCTAACGCCAGACCCACTGTTGGCGCTTTTGGGTTTACCTAAGCGGGTACGTAAAGATATAAGGCGTCTGGTTGACATGGGGCTGTTAATAGCGAAGCGGGTTGTTGCTATGCACTGGGCGCGCGGTTCACCCCCTACTCTGAAACAATGGTCCAGAGATATGTTGTTCTGTAATACACAGTCTGAATTATACAGCTAATTGCTCCCCCCTCAAAGTCGTCCCAAGAATTTTTGGAGCTTGTACAGGAGTTTTTTAGACGGCAAGAAATGAACCACTATGTAATTATTCCCCACAAAAGGGTTGTACCAGATGGGCTGGGTGGATTCTACAAAAGTGATAGATGTCGCGTTGGAAACGTTACATCAGGTACACGCCTAGTATATTATATCCTCTCTATTCCTTAACAGAACTCGAATGTACATGAAGGGTTCCTTAGGACATGCCAACTGTGTTTTTTTTATGACAGGTGTCCTACGAGAAGTGTGAATTCTTAGAGAACATATGTATCCCTCTAGTGATTTAATAAGTGTATTTAGCATTGTTATCCCAGTAATGCCTTTGGATATATATTTACGAACACTGTGACTGTTCGTATTTTTGTATTATTTTTGTCTTTTATTGTTTAATCTGTATGTACTTATGGCCATAAAGTCAATAAAATAAAATTAAGCAGACAAAAAGCTTGGAGGAAGACCACCTTAAGGATAACAGGTCTAACATGCACCATTTGTCATGAATCCCAAATTCATGTTCAGATTTGCCTCATCACGTAGTAATCTATAGTGCATGTTTAGATTTGTATTATTATATTGTAATTAACAAAGCATGTTCAGATTTGCACCATTATTCATGATTCTTCGCTACATATCTACATTTCCAGTGTCACAGAATGATACATATTGCTTGCTTATTTTTGCAGCATCACACAGAAATCCAGAGTGCCTGCCCAATTTTGCAACATCATCAGGAATCTTAACTGCATAGCCAGATCGACACTTCCACTCTGTAGTGAACAATTCAGGCAAACATTTGTACCATTTGTCACCAGTAATACTCAGAACATGACATACAAGCATCTCGCCACTGCCGCCTCGTCCTTTTGACATACAACATGCTGCCTTGCCGAAACGCCCAATGCTTTGATAGGTAAGATGTGGCTGGGAGCTGCATGCATAGAACTGTGTTTGTGCAACTTCTTTTCTCGCATTTTCTAGGCTAATAGGTACTTGACTTTCATAAAGCATGTGTATATCTCTCTGATTTCAGAAACCCTGCAGCAAAGCACAGTGAACAGCTGCCCTGAGTGCAGCGCCACAGCAGAGGGAATAAGGCAAGTGACACCTGTAGAACACTTGAGACACTAGGGACAGTCAGGTTGGCTGTCACTGCCCTTCTATTGCCCATTGACATTGCTCATGCATGTTTAGCTGCAGTTGCATGAATATAGTTGAACACCTGATCGCGTGAATAGAGGCACAATCTAGCTTCTGTCACTGTTTCTGGGCTGTGCTGAGGCTCCCATTGAAATGGAGAAGAGCAGACATTTGACTGGGAAGTGTATTGTGCAGGCGGTCGGTCATGCTAACATGTGCACCTGCTTCAGCCATAATTCAGCTATGCCACCTCCACTTTGTACTAGCTTATTACAGTGGTGTTTGCCAAACCGCAGCTGCTATGATGACTCAGACCTTTTCTTAGCCTGCAGCACCAATGAAAATGGCTGAGCTCAAACCAGAATGTGCAATACCGGTACGGAAAACGTCTTTATACCGAAGTGTTTAACACGCAATGCCTTTACCCCTCAGGCTTTACCACGCAGGTAAGTCTTTGTGCCTAAATCACATATGCCCTTACCACACAGGTAAGTATTTTATAAATACATAGACATTATGTTATTTTTTTTTAATGGTTTAGGGTTGGGAGGGTTATTGGGTGGTAGGAGGTACATTGACGCTTATCCTTGCTGGATTTTGGGATAACAACAATGGAAGCTGCTAGCATGGAAGGTGGGATCGAGTCCGGGCTGTTAAAGAAATTGTACAGTTGGGTAAGGAGAGGAGCAATGGTCGAACAGAATGTTTAGGGCGCAGGGAATCAGTCAGGACCCGGGGATTTTAAGAGTTTCTGATGGGCAATGACAGAAATAGCCTCCTCTATGCGAACTGGACGATCTAACTCAGCGGCCAATTACAGCATCGGTCTCGATGTATGGGCCTTCTGAAGGTAGAGGTCTGGGTTCTCTGCAGGGAGAATTTGCTCCGTATAGAGCTCCCTGTAGAAATCCCGAAAAGCGGAAGCAATGGCGGTGTCGTCAGTAAGTTCAGAGCTGTAATTCTTTAAAATAGAGTGGACACCCGTTATTTGTCTCTGGCCCCTCATTCTATTAGCCAGAAGCCGCCCGCATCTATCTCCCCTGATATAAAAGGAGTGGCGAAGCCTAAGAGCAGCATACACTGCCCTGTCTAGGTCAATGCCCACCGGCTGGGTCTGAGTGGCTCTAACTGGCACCAGACACTGGTACATTTATGAATGCATTCAGATTTCTGTACCTGCTGAGTCAGTTGTTCTCTCTTGTCGCAGCTGTGGTATCGGGCCTCAGGCCCACATGATGGTAATTAAGGACACGGACACCAGGTGGTACAGTGCAGTAACTGGCCACGAGCACGTGCACCCGGGCCCTTTTATTAGCGGGGCCACGTCACGCGTGACACCCGTGATGGATGGTTGTGGGGGTGCAGTGTGTCCACTCCCATAGGAGAGTGGCTACTAACTCAGTGTCTGCTGAGACACTAGAACGTGTCCAGCAGGACACTACATTCCTCCCCAACTTTAATGAAGAACGACAACAACAATTAGTTCAACCTGTGGAGAGAAATAAACAGTCAACTAAACACCACAGGGTCCATCAGCCTTACGATTCCGGTGGCAAGAAGACGTCAGGCATGGGCCGGTGATTCCGCCTGCTGCAGGGCCATCTCGGCGGGCACTCGTGAGTTTATCCTGAGGGGTTCAGGACACGACCGCTGGCTTTGATGACGCCCGCTGCATACCGTCAGTTCTCTGATGATGACATGTCTTGCAGTCTGGCATGGCTCCACGTTGCTGACGTCCAGGATGGTCTGTGGTGGGTTCTAACAGTTCATTTGGTGGGTTGCGTCATGAACCTGGATGGAGCCCACGGTGAGGATTCACAGAGGTGTTGCTGGACCGACTGTCCCTGTTGAACTGCTTGGCTGTTACCGGTAACCGGTCGGTGGGGCAACGTCTCTTCTCGCTCTCCCGCCTGGGGAGGCCCGTCGTCGGGGTTGCTGCAGGACTGTAGGAGGGCTGCGCTGGGGGCCGCTTGTGTGCCGTCTGGGGGCAGCTGCAGGACCGCTGAGGAGCCGTTACTTAGTCACACGCACAGCCTTCACGAGTGGATGAGTCTTGGCTGAGACTTGCACTCGCTGCCGCGGTTCCGGTGTAGGCCAGGTTCACAGGTGGCTTCTAATTTCTTTAGTCGGCTGGCGTGGCAACGGTGTATGATTCCAGTCCACTTGTGCTCTGGTAGTGGTGTTTGACGCATGTGCTGAGGGCTGGCGTGATGGTGGTTGCCAGCCATGTGGTGAGTCGGAATGACAGATGGTGGTGGCTTGCTGGGAGAGTTTGGATGTCAGGAGGGACTTAGCAGCCAGGTGTCTCCGCCTTGTTGAGGTTGGTCTTCGGTGGCGGCTTGACACGTAGAGTGTACGGATCCTCTCTTGCCTGATTTGGGGCCACTGCCGACTCCATCTTGAGGCGGTGTGAGGGCGGGCACTCAGTGCTGATCTTCACCCACGGCATTTGGGCCTGGAGCAGGGATGCCGTTGACTTGGACTGCCGACACTCTGGGATGGACAGTCGCCTGGGGAAGCGTTGGGGAGAGACGCGGATTGCGCTTGCTGCGGCTTGTGCTCGGTTCTCCCGTGAGGATGTATCCAGGGACGTCGGTCCGCGTTGGTGGCTGTCTGGTGTGTCTGGGTGTGCTCTTGGCTTGCTGTGAGTCCTCGGTCTTCTCCCTTTGTTGGTCTATTCAGCCCACCTGTGTTCTTCCAATTTTCTGGGTGACAGGGCTGTCACTCTCTTCTTTCTTCGAGGGTGTGACAGGGCTGTCACTCTTCTTCCCTTTTGTGTGACATGGCTGTCACTCTTCTTTTCTCTAGGTTGTGACAGGGCTGTCACTCTTCTTCCCTTTTGTGTGACATGGCTGTCACTCTTCTTTTCTCAAGGGTGTTGCGCTTGGACCTCGAGGCGGCGCTGTCATGGCGCCGGCTTCTGCCTTCGCTCCGGCGCGCTCCTTGCTTGCTGGGCGACGTGACGTTCGGTCGCGTGTCGCTGGTTGTTGGAGCGCCTGTCGTTGTGGTGGCCTGCCACGTGGGGTGTGCAATTCCTCTCTTGCCTGTCGTGGGTCACTGCCGACTCCGCCTTGAGGCAGTGCGAGGGAGGACACTGTGTGGTCTTCGGCCCACTGCGGGGCTTCGCTGGTGCAGTCGAGATGTAGTCGTTCTCTGTGCTGCGTTCAGCAGTGTTGCTTTGCGGAGATGTCTCTATCTCCTGGGTGCCTGCCCGTGCTGACAGGTTCACTGGCGCGGCCTTCTGTGCGCCTCTGACGTAGCGCGCTCCGTCTTCTTCTCGGGCGTTCTTTTCTGGCACTTGGTGTGCCTGTGTTGTAGCTTGCGGTTGTGTCTGTACATCAGCAGGAGCGAGTGATGCGATCTCCACTCTGGCAGTGGCGTTGGGCAGCCACTGCACCAGTCTTTCTTGTGCTGTTGGTGTGGAGGGGTACCTTGTGACGTTGCTGTCTGTTCGGCTTGCTGCTTTGGGGCATTGCAGACTGACGGGCACCACTGGTCAGTGTTCAGGGGTTTCCGAGTTTCGCTGGTAGCGAGTGAAACAATGCTCTGCTGGGGTGTACAGTTTCTCATCTCCTGGTCCTGGCTGCTGTGTCTGTCCGGCTCTCTTGCAGTGATGGCCGTTCGCCACTCAGGGCGGGTGACGCAGTTTCCTTGCTGGCGGTGGTGTCTGACAGCCACTTGGGGGGCTGTGCGCCACGCTCGTTCTGTTTGCGTCTTTTGTGGGCTCTGGGCAGTTCTCAGAGTAGAGGTAGCTTTGGGGTTTCTTGGTTCTCAGCAGGGGCTCAGTTTCTCCACATCAGCCTGCTAGACAGTCCGCAGGGAGCGTGCTGTGCACACGTCTAACGGCCAGCAGCCTCTGGGTTGCAGTCTCATGGGGCTGCGCTGCGTCCTCTCCACTGGACTCTCGGTGGCTGCCTCTTGCTTTAGTGCCTTGTCACAGGCTGTAACCTATGCTTCTTGGTGGTTGTCGATCCTCCAAGCACCGGGCACTGCTGGTTCCTTTGATTCCAGTGCCTGCCCCTCTGTCACCTAAGAGCTCCACCTGTAGGCTGTCTGGGAGGGCTGACTCGCTGGTCTCTTCTCTCTGTGCCACGGATGACAGATGTGTCAAGAAGCATACACCTTCTCCAGTGCTGTGGGTCGGTTCGTTGTGAACAGCCCTCTCGTGTGAGTGTCGCGATGTTTCTCAATGGCCACTAGGTGGCAGTGTAGCGCTTTCCTGCAGGCACCCGCAGACTGTTCTTCAATCATGGGCCTCTACCATTGCTGCTGAGGCTGGTGCTGGGTTTCTGTCCGTGTCTGCGTGGGAGCCGAATGCAGCTTACTTGTTCTCAGCTTCTAGTTGCTCCGGTCGGGAGCAGGCGCAGCCGTCAACCCCTCTCGTGGGGACTGTGCTTCAGTAGAGGTGAGGCTCTGAGCGGGTGGGGCTGCCTTCCCTCGTCTCGCTCTTCTGCGCGGTGCAAAGCAGGTGAGCCAGGCAGGTCGCTTCTCAGTTGCGCCGCTTGGTGCCTTGGATGGCCGCTGGAGGGGCTGGGGCGGTGAAACGGCTTGGTTCTGGACAGGGGCCGTGTCACGCAGCTCTCTCGCTGGGCAGGGATGCCGGTGCGGTGCGCGACCAGCAGGTGGCGCTGTGCATTTTTTTCCAGCCGCAGTAGCTGTCTCTCCGATCGCGGGCGTGATGTCGGAGTTAGGCGGGCCTCTTCATTTACGGGCCGCCTCTGGGTGCAGGAGGCGGAAGCACTCTCTGGGCCATTTTCCGCAGGCCAGTCGCTGCTTGGGGCCAGAACCTGGAAGACAGCGCTTCCGCTACGGCTTCTCTTCGCGGAGCAGCAAGCGTCGGGTGAGGCGGCTTACAAGCGCCCAACCAGGTAAGGGGGCATGGACCTGTTCTCCGTGCTGCTCCTTACACTTTCGCCTCCTCCCAGGCGCTCATATGGCAGTTCTGTGTGGCGGCGCAACATTCCCTCGCGGGCAATTCCAGTCCTACCTCTGGTGCTATAACTGCTCTAGTGCACCGGTGTTCGCAGGCACTCTTCTGCAGCAGGACTTACTGAAGCTTGCACTCCGCTGGGGTGCCGTAAGGTGGCCCACTCTTCCCACCTGCGTGGGTGCCTCCGGAGACGAACCAGGGAACATATTCATGCGGCATGTTGCTGGGCCGCGATGTTTCCCCAGCCGGCCGATGCCTCGGGCTGCCCCTGTGCTCGGGACTGATGCAGGGGTTTCAGTTGAGGGTCACCGGGCTCGTCACCTACTGCAGCGGCAGCCTGAGCGCGGCAGCAGGCTCATTCACTGCTCGCGTAGCAGGGCTCTCGCTCACCCCGGTGCCGGGTAGCTGCGTTACCTCTCTTTTTCCACCAGAGCCAGAGGAGGTAGGAGACAGCCAGTCACCAGGCGTCACTCCGTGACGGTGTCGAGATCGATCCTCAGGGCAGTGGGAATATCGCATCCCGGGTGCATTTTCTCCCCCTGAGGAACGATGAAGCGCCTAGCAGCGGGCACACGAGGTCAGACCCGCCTCGTCGCCAATGTGGTATCGGGCCTCAGGCCCACATGATGGTAATTAAGGACACGGACACCAGGTGGTACAGTGCAGTAACTGGCCACGAGCACGTGCACCCGGGCCCTTTTATTAGCGGGGCCACGTCACGCGTGACACCCGTGATGGATGGTTGTGGGGGTGCAGTGTGTCCACTCCCATAGGAGAGTGGCTACTAACTCAGTGTCTGCTGAGACACTAGAACGTGTCCAGCAGGACACTACAGCAGCGAAGCTTATTGTCCGCCGCTGATATAGCTATCAGTTCCCCTCTAATCACTGTCTTCAAAGTTTCCCATAGTGTAGAGATAAAAACATCTGTAGTATAATTTATTGCTAAGAAGTCCGTGAGGGCCTTATTAGGTTGCTGGACAACCACAGATCTGTAAATGAGGGTTTCCTGCATACGCTAGATTTTGGATGAGGACGGAAATGGTGAAAATGTCAATGTGAGGGACATGGTCAGACAGGTAGTGGGGTTCTATCTCTGAACTCGCAGTCATAGGCTGAAGGTCTTTGGCACCCAAGATCTATGCACCCATATGTCATGTGAGCATGTGAATAGAAAGTATAGTCATGTGTATGGGTATTCAGTCAAAATATCGACAGCAAGAATATCGTGGTCAAGAATATCGAATTTAAGGTAAGAAATATCGATTTCAAAAATCTAGAAGTCATTAATATTGTTTGCAAAAATATAGTTATTTAAAATATCGATTTTTTAATTGGTGTTATGTATTTTAGTATATATTTTAAATGTATGTGATGTATTTTTTTTGTATAAGTATTGTTTGTTTTTTAATATATGTGTTTAATTTTTGTTAGTTATTAATTTTATTTTAATTAAATTTTGCAGTTTTTTAGTTCTGTAGCGGGTTGTGAGTTTACAGGGGAATAGGGTGGGAAGTAACTTAATTATAATAAATTAATGAATATTTTTTTTATTAATATTTATTTAATTGAGTTTTTAATTTTTTGGGGTAAATTTGATGTGTGGGTTGTGGGGTTTATAGGAGTATAAGGTGGGAAGTAATATATTTGTAATTAATTATTAATTAGTTGTTCATGAATATTAATTAATTAATTGATAATTAATTATGGTAAATGTGTAATTATTTTAGGTGCGGGTTGTGGGGTTCATAGGGATAAAGGGTGGGAAATAATTTATTTTTAATTAATTATTAATTAGTTGTTAATTAATATTAATTAATTAATTGATAATTATGGTATTTGTTTAATTATTTTTTGTGTGTGGGTTTTGAGTTTATAGGTGTGAAAGGTGGGGAGTAAATTAATTTTACTCACTTTATAATTAGTTGTTAATTACTATTAGTTATTTAATTGAAAACATTGTAAAGTGTGTAATAATTTTACAGTTTAATTTTAGGTGTGGGTTGTGGGGATTATGGGTGTAAAGAGTGGGAAGTTAATTACATTTTATATGTTTTTATTTGTTTTCTAATTAATAATATTTGTTTAATTGATAATTCATTATGTTAATTATGCAAATAATGTTTTTTTCGATGTGGGTTGTGAGTTATGTGGTGTTATAGGGTAGGAAGTAAATAGACTAAATTTATGTAACAATTAATGTTTTTGTTAATAAATATTTCCTAAATAAAAATATTTATTTGTTTGAAAATTATTATTTTATTTTATTTAATATAATGTTTGTAGGTAATTCTGATATGTATTTAACATTATAATATGTTTATATTTTTTTATTTTTAATATTAAATATATTTGTATTTACTTTTTTAAAAACATTTTTATTTTGTTGATGATATTTGGTTTGTTTTTAATTTTTAACTGACTGGAGTGAGGATAGTAAATTTTACCCATCTGCAATCCAACACTTTAATCATTGATGCACTGACTGTAGTGGGAATAGTACATTTTATCCCTCCGCTATCCAACCCTTTCCCTACTGTTGCACTCACTGGAGTGGGAATAGTAAATTTTATCCCTCCGCTATCCAACACTTTCCCTACTGTTGCACTCACTGGAGTGTGAATAGTAATTTTTACCCCTCCACTATCCAACATTTTCCCTACTGTTGCACTCATTGGAGCGGGAATAGTAATTTTTACCCCTTCGCAATCCAACACTTTCCCTACTGTTGCACTGACTGGAGTGGGAATAGTAAATTTTATCCCGCCGCTATCCAACACTTTCCCTACTGTTTCACTCACTGGAGTGGGAATAGTAATTTTTACCCCTCCGCTACCAACACTTTTCCTATTGTTGCACTGACTGGAGGGGGAAATTTAAGTTTAAAGATTTTTAAATAGTTTAATGGTTTAATTTATAATATAATGTTTTTTAATAGATTTTAAGTTATTGGTATATGTGTGTATATATATATATATATATATATATTTATTTGTTACATTTTTATATAATTTTAAAATGATAAAATACATTAAAATTATTAGTTTAATAATTGTTTTAAAGTAAATATATATATATTAATTATTATATATGTGTTTAACTTTTTTTAGTTAAGTTTATTTGTTATATTTGTTAAAATGTATATTAAATCTAATTTTTTTAAATTAATTTTGTTCTTAAATATATTTAATATTTATTAATTTATTTTATATATATATATATATATAAAAAACAATGTTTTGTACAACTATATTTATGACATCGATATTTTTTTCCGATATTTCTGTACTTACCATTATAAATATAGGATGTATATATTTTTGACAATGATATTTATTACTCGAAATTGTGGTATGGGGAGATTTTAGGTGTCGATATTCTGTCAGTGACCCACGTGTATACAGGTGTAATGTGCACCATATATCCCCCAAACCCATCTCTCGCAGCCAAAGCATTCCTTCGCTGGAAAGGGCGCCAGTCTGACCTTGGCGCTGTGCAGATCTGTCCAAATCTATGTTAAACTCTAGATTAAGATCCCCTTCCATTAGTGGCATGCGGTCTCTAGTGGACATCACATCAGCCACTATACGGCATTGAAAGTGTTCTTGTCCCTCATTAGGGGTGCATTTGGTCCCTAGTGTGAAAATGTAGTCACCCAGGGTTATCGAGTAAGCCAGCAATCGTCCCCTCATTTCAGCCTGCTTGGCACTTATCTCGCCCTGGAAAGAACAGGTCACTAATATCACTACTCTTCCCGTCTTAGAGGGGTTAGAGGAGAAGAATTGTTGCGGGAAAGCCTGCAAGCGCATCCTGTGCCCATCACTAGAAACCAGGTGTTTTTCCTGGAGAAGACAAAGTGCGCACTGAAGTTTTCTAGGTAGGACAAGATGGCCCGGCGCTTAACTGGGTTGTTAAGACCCTTTACATTAGGGTGAGAATTTGTAAATTATGAAGCACGGAAAAGGGGAAGTGAGTGAGCTGTGTAGTCGCATGAGACAAGGGTATATGTCTGCGTTGGGCGCGTGGGACTGAAGACGTGGATAACTGAGAGCATAACCTGTTGGTGCATCAAAAAGTGGCCACAATGTATGGGTTCCCCCAGAAACAACTGTACAAAAGGTAAAAACTAGACAAACAACAAGTGAGACATAGTCCATTGGAGTCAAACTGCTGGATCAGCACCCAATTGGGATGAAGTGGCTGGGAGTGTAGTGAACTGGAAATTCTGTCCCCCCGCTCAGCCCACCTGTCTTAAAACCATGAAATAACTGCATCACAGCTAGGTTCATGTCTCATCTATATCAGCGGTGTCACTGGAGAGCGACTCTAGTACTGCCTGTCTCTCCCTCGTCATGGTCTCTGGATCAGGATGGAGTTTTGTTGGTGAGGTTCTGGTTTTTGGCCCCCTCTGCCACCTGCATGACCCCCCCCAGTCACTTGCTGGACTGAGAATCGTCACCAGGCCAGGGGTATCGTCAATGCCAGGCCAGGGGTATCGTCAATGCCAAGTAGCTGACGCTCCTCTTTGAGAGACCAGAGTTGGTGAAGCGCACCATTTAAGCGGAATATAATCCAGAATGGACGCCCCCACAAGTATGGTATTTCTTTATTCTGGAGGTGAGTCGTGACTGGGCAGAACTCCCTGGGTTTCTGGAGTGTGGAGGCCTCCAGGTCTTGGTATAGCATTGGCACGTGCCCTCTAAATTGTATTGGGTGCTGGTCTCTGGCTGCGTGGAGGATACGCTCGTTCAATGGAAAATCATAGACGCAAACTAGTACATCTGCTGGTGGTGCAGAATCGGGCCATTTGGGACCTACCCTGTGTGCTCTATGCACTTTGATTTCATGCTCCGGAGATGCTGCCAGAATTGATCTGAAGAGGTCTGTGACAAACAGAGCTGTGTCGGTTCCTTCGGCTCCGGTCGGTATGCCTCTAATGCGTATATTATTGCATCTGGACCTATTTGTGGTCTTTTTCTTGTCTTGTGTTTTCACTTTATTGCTGTTTGTTTGCTCCATAAATACTTTAGACTTTATTTCTAAGTTAAGCCTGACTGCTTTTCTGCCAAGCTACTACTAGAGGTTTAAGCACAGGTTAATTTAGTTTTTGTGGTTCACCCTGACAAGGATTATGGCTGTTGCTTGAGTCGGGTTTCAACCCCCTCAATCAACAGCCCAATTTCTCACACTGTGGAACTGTTTAGAGATGCAATGCTGCCCACTGCAATCTTGCAATGTCCCCTGTTGGCTTATGCTGACTTCCCAAATCATGTTGTCTATGTCTGATAGCACATAGGCCCTCTCGATGAGTGGCCTCTTAATTCCGGTGGAGTCGGTAACATCAGTTACCAGTCCTATCAGAATTATGATATCCACTGTGCTTCAGCTAAAAGCAGCTGATATTTCTATGTGAAAAATCGGGTGGAAATGAGGAATTACTGGGGGTATCAGCCGAGGAATTAGTGATTCTCACAGTAGTTCCTCACTTCTTAAGGGCCCTGGGGGGTTTCCCTTTTGATGGCCCTAATTTTCCCGTCCATGAAGTTACCAATACCCGTAGTAATAGTAAATGAGAATGGGGAAATCTGGGCTGTTTTACTAAGCCACTCGTAATAAGGACCTAAGTATCCTGTCCTCCAACAACATGCCTGATTCTTTATGCCAAGAAGATTATCAGTACAGTCCACTTACATCCATGGCCATATTGGAACTGACACTCAGAGTAGTCGAGGTATCTACCATTATGGACAGGCACAGAATGAACATTAGGGGTTGTCCTTAATGCATGAAAAAGGTTATCCTAACATTTTAATAAAAGATCTACAGATATGTAATGCTCTATTCGATCAAACTCAATTAAACTTTCTATGCTTCAACTGCTTACATTTTTTTTAATTGTTTATATGCTCTCTATTCTTTTGTGAAGCTGTTGTTATGTAAAATGCTTCCATACAGTAAGCAGACGTTCTTATGTAAAGTCCTCTGACACCAATTGGGACTTGTTTGCACTATATAAAACTGCAAATTAATAACTAACAGACGTTTTTGCATGACATTTTCTCTCATGATCGTGCCTTGGACATGTTACCCGTGTGCCAAAGAGCGCACAAGATCCTCTTCACTATCTCTACCCAGTCCCATCTTATCCTCTGGTGGCATGAGTACCTGTCAATGCATGGTGTTCTGTGGAACCTGCATCTTAATATTTCAATCCTACACTCCTTGCTAATGTTCTACTGAGGAGTTCCTTCTGTCTTCTCTATGCATCATAACCTGTTCTTTAACACTCCATATATTCATTCAATCCCTTTTCTTGAATTAATGTGCTCCTTGTTGTGCCCATCGCCTGAGCCCTTGCACGATGGCAGAGAAGGGTCAGAATTCATGTGGCGACAGAAAAATGCCACAATGGATATCTGACAAATACCAGGCTCACACACAGACAAGATGGCAACCACCATAGGTCCAGGCAGTGTACATTCAGATACCTCATGCGGACCACTAGTGAGCAAACCTGAGATCCCATATGAACAGTCTTTTGGCTTATTATGTAACGTCCGAACACAGGAAAATAAAAGCGGAATTCATTGTAAATAACCATTACAGTTCTAGTGAAGAATAATTTACCTATGACAAATGAAGCATGGAACATGTGTGTGCCTCATTCAGGGAACATTATGTGCAATTCAGCAGATTCCGAGCAGAGTTGACCAAATATTCTCAGCCATGGTTAATCACTGCCTATCTGGACTTTGACCTCTCCATCCTGTCATACTGCTGTAATTTTAGCTCCTCTACAAAGTTCTCTTAAGTAACCAAGAGGATACACATAGCATTTTATAAGACCTCTTAATAAGTAATTAAATAAATACTTTGTCACCAGCATAGCTTCTAGAAGGCTTAACTCTCACTGGAAAGTGTTTAAATCCTCTTGTAATGCTTAGACTAACTCAGATCCAAGTCCAATGCCCAGTGATAATTCCAACAGTGACTTTAGTTTCACTGCTCAACTTTCATGAGGGTTCAAAAAAGTAAAAAAATAAATAAACAGGTGAAATTACACTTTGTACGTTTTTTTGTGTGCACCAATTTCCTTTCTAGGAGGGATTGCAGCAGTATAGTCCTCCCCCAGTGGATTAGAACAGTACTTCACTGTTTGACTTTAACTGCTTCAAGGAAGAATGAACTAATGAGTTTATAGTTAAATCCTTTTTCCTGTATTATATTTTTGAAAATAAAACACACATTTGCCCGCCAGGCCGGCCAAAAAGAAATCCACAAGAATGAAATCAGTATCAATAAACAGGAGAGGATGTGGTATAACTGCCAGAGCTGCCGACCTTGGAGCTGGGGAACCAGCTTTGAGTCTGCTGTCTGCTCAACATCCTGTGATTCTGGGCAAATCACTCAGGGGCATATTTATGAGGGCTTTCCTTCATGCTTGCACCCAGTCATATTTATGAAGCCCCAGAAAGCCACTTTGCATGGCTTTAAATGACTTCACAAATATTCAGTAATGCAACACAGCGTGAATCGCTGCATTGCATTACTCTGCGTAAGGGAGGCATTCCATGGGCGTTGTGGTGGGTTTTTGGTTTTTGACGCATTCCCAGATTTACAAGGACTTGTAAACCTGGGAATGTGTCAAAATCTTATGCCTCCCCAATGAGGTGTAATGAGTAGAAATATCTTCATTTCTCCTCAGATTTTCCTCTTTCTGTGTGTGCTGCAGAAAATGCCTCTGTTAGACCCGGGATCCCTGGTTGGCTGAGGTAGGTACCTTAGGCCAAATAGGGAACCTCGCTCTCACGTCACGGAAAGGAAGGACACCTTCTCAGATAGCCCCCGCTCACCCCCTTGGTAGCTTGGCACGAGCAGCCAGGCTTATCTTCAAGGCAAATGTGTAAAGTATTTGCAACCACGCTCACAGCAACCCAATGATGACACCACAAATGGACTCCACACGAGTTTCATAAAAACGAGTATAAATTTATATAAAAAGATATTCGATAAGACCACACAATATAAATCCAACATATGCGTATTTGTAATATTCTTCCTGGCCGGTTGTTAGGCCAGCCAGCCCTTGTAAGTTCTGGTAATATTAATGAGCACTTCTAAACGTTCCACTGCAGTCCTAATGCAATGCTATGCAGTTCGTAATGCTAGAATCAGGCACTTTGCAATGTAGAAATAATGCAATGCAGTTCGTAATGCTCGAATCAGGCAGAAATAGAAATAATGCAGTGCGTAACGCAACAATCCGGTATTTCGGTATGCAGAAATATTGCAATGCGTAATACGACAATCAGGTAGTTCGTTATGCAGAAATAATGCAATGCGTAATACAACAATCAGGTAGTTCGTTATGCAGAAATAATGCAATGCGTAATTCGCTAATCAGGTAGTTCGTTATGCAGAAATAATGCAATGCGTAATACGACAATCAGGTAGTTCGTTATGCAGAAATAATGCAATGCGTAATACGCTAATCAGGCAGTTCGTTATGCAGAAACAATGCAATGCGTAATACCCTCCAGCACCGATCACAGTGCCTCAGGCGGTCTCTCCGCCACTCGTACTGACTCGCCGTCAGCCTCTGTCAACAGTTGCCCCCACCCGGGTACGGTGTAAACAAAAAGTGCAGCTCCGCACTGCGGCCCCGGTACTGCCACTCCGTTGGCAAGTACGGGCCGCGAAACGAGCCGAAGCAGAGGCTCGCACTGCAGGAATGGGAGAGGCCGAGAGCATCTCCCTCCGAGCCCGCACCCCGCCCCAAGCGTCGACACACGTTACCTGGGGGGTGCAACCTCGCTCTCCTCTCCTCTTCCCGCGACTTGGGCCTCCGATGCAATCTTTGTGAATTCCGGGCAGTGGGACTTGGGCCCTCCCTCAACGAGGTTGGTTTGAGGTCCCGCTCTGGCAACGGTGGGCTCGGGCCGGCGGCTTGGCTCCTCCGGGGCTGCCGGTCCGGGCCGCTGATGCTACGAAGATCTCAGGCTGCAACAGGGCACACGCACACAGCGTCGCTGAGACTCACTTGAGCTTCGGGTGCACGATCACAGGGCACTCCTCACAAAGGTCTCAGGCTGCACGAAGCACACGCACACAGCGTCGCTGAGACTCACTTGGACTCCGGGTGTGCACGAGAACAGGGCAATCCTCACGAAGGTCTCAGGCTGCACAAAGCACACGCACACAGCGTCGCTGAGACTCACTTGGACTCCGGGGGTGCACGATAACAGGGCAATCCTCACGAAGGTCTCAGGCTGCACGAAGCACACGCACACAGCGTCGCTGAGACTCACTTGGACTCCGGGTGTGCACGATAACAGGGCAATCCTCACGAAGGTCTCAGGCTGCACAAAGCACACGCACACCGCGTCGCTGAGACTCACTTGGACTCCGGGTGTGCACGATAACAGGGCAATCCTCACGAAGCTCTCAGGCTGTACAAAGCACACGCACACAGCGTCGCTGAGACTCACTTGGACTCAGGTGCACACGATAACAGGACAATCCTCTCGAAGGGCTCAGGCTGCATAAAGCACACGCACACAGAGTCGCTGAGACTCGCTTGGACTCCAGATGCCCACGATCACAGGGCAATTCTTACGAGGGTCTCAGGCTGCAAAAAGCACACGCACACAGCATCGCTGAGACTCTCCTGGAAACGTTTGTGTTCCTGAGTTTCCGCAACAGGGAGCCAGCTCACCTCGGGCCCTTGGGGATAAGTTACTTCCAGACACAGTACACAGCAAAGTCCTTTCAAGCAGGGGGACACAGCACACAGCAAAGTCCCTTTAGCCTCTCCTTGGTTAAAGCAGAAAACTGCAGGCCAGCCCCAGAACACACAGCAAGGTTCAGTCCTTTCCTTCATCTCTTCAGCTGTTTCTTCCTTGGCAAAGGTTCCTCTTGACCACAAAGTAGCTTCAGTCTTGTTCAATCTTGATCAATCCATTTCTCCAAAGTTCAGGGGCTTCAGCTCTCATAGTTATACCCCTAAATGTCTTTGAAGTCTTTGTGTTCAGGGGGATACTGACCCCTGTTCAAACCAGTTCTGGGTGCCTCCCTGCCAGTGACACCTTATTCCTTTGATAGTGGGGGTCTGGATCCTCAATCACTCAGCAAGGGACGGAGCCATTGGTTTATGGCTGCAGCCCAGGCCTCTTCACCTCTAGGGGCTACTCCTCCCCCCTACACTCCAGATGGAGGTCAGCCTGTTGCTGTCTCACCTCCTCCCCTGGGTCAAGACATTCCCCAGATCCTATCACTTTCAAATCCAGAGGGCCAATCCACAACCAGGCAGAGACACACAGAAATGTTAGAGCACAAAAACCCAGCCACTTCTAAAAGAGTGGCTTCTAAACACACAATGCAAAAACAACCTTCATAAAAAGATGTGTTATTACATTGTGAGTTCAGGCACACTAAACTTCAGCTCTCCATCTTAAGCCTTTGGGAAGATAGGCTGGAAAAACATATTACACAGCCCCCCCATTTTATCCTATGGGCAAGATGGCCTTTCCACAGTGAAAAACGAAATGGAGATTATTTCACTGTCAGGACATGGTACACACCTTAGTACATGTCCTACCTTTCACATGCACTGCACCCTGCACAGGGGGTACCTTGGACCTACCATAGGGGTGTCTGATGTGCATAGAAAGGGATGGGTAAGGTCTGGCAAGTGGGTGCACTTGTCAGAACAACATGGCAGTTTAACAAACTGCGCGCAGGCACTGCAGTGGCAGGCCTGAGTTCCCTCTTTAAGGCTACTTGTGTGGGTGGCACAATTTGTGCTGCAGGCCCACTAGTAGCATTTGCATTACCAGCCCTGGCACACCTAGTGCACTTTACTAGGGACTTTACTAGTAAGGCAAACATACCAATCATGGACAACCAATTACCATTACACTTTATATAGGGAGCACTTGCACTTTGACACTGATTAGCAGTGGCAAAGTGTCCAAAGCATCTAAGTTGGCAACACCATGTCAGAAAAAAGGTCTAGGGGGAAAGCAAAAAGTTTAGGGAACTTTAGCCAAAAAGGGCCAAGTCCAACAGCCTCTATGGATTGTTTTTGTATAGGAAGGTGCCCCTTCGCGCACAAAAACAATCCTGCCTGTAACGCAGGCACCCTTGCTCCAAGGTGCAAGGGTGCCTGCATTGGCGCTAGGCTGCTGAAACAGCGCCAGTGCAGGGGGAAAGGACAGCAATGCATTCTATTTGATAAATACAGTGCATTCCTACGCATTCCCTTTGACACAGGCGGGCGCAGCAAGATGCTGCGCTGCTCTGTGCCACAATTCCAGTAAATATGCCCCTAATCTCCCTGAGCCTACCAAAAATGAGTGTGTCCTTGTGTAATGTAAATAATGCTCATGTAAATTGCTCCAATACCTTCGGGTCGCGTTCTCGCTATATAAAAACTGCAAAGAAAATAAAACAAAAAAACAGAAGAATCAATCAAATTCCACCCCGTACCCACCCCCTTTACTCCTCCCCCAGACTAGATCCAGTTCCTTGCACCAGGGGACTCATAAATATATGGGGCATACGAGCCAAGTGTTGATAGGGGAATGCATGGACACATGCCTCCCATTGGGATCAAAAAGGTTTCGGCATTTGGGGCCGTCAGTCACAGTACCCTAAGTTATCTGGGGCATGTGAGTTCTGTAAACATCTGGGCCAGGAAAGAAAGCCAATACCCCCTTCGCGTCTCAAAATCTGTTTGTCTATGCTCTGTTGATACAGCTATATGTTCCATGCCAATTACCTCCCATATTTCATGGAGCCACTGGTTAGTGTCAGTGATCCAATTCGATCCCCATGCCCCCAGGATCACTAGTTTATCTGCACACAATAAGATTGTAATAAGCTTTCCCTAAGGAGATTTCCGCGGGAATGAGAGTTTATCATCTTGTACACGGGGAATCTCAGAATTTTTCAGCTCATCATTTAATCTATACTGACTCCCAAAGCTATTGAGTGTGGGGGCATTGCCACAATAGATGCATTAAGGGGGGAAAAAAAAAAGGAGTCAATAGCGACACATCGCATCAGCATCCGGAGATTTAGCAGTATAACATGTGCGCACTCTTTCTGGGGTGTGGTGCCAATATGTAGCTAATTTTGTCAATGTTTCTGTTATTCCTCGTACTGGATGCTGTAAATCTAGCCCTTTGGTACACAGTCTTCCACTCCCTACGACCCACAGCCCTCCCCAAATTCTTCTCTCCATCTTTTTAGCAATGACATATTCTCCTCTGTTATCCCGCGCAGAAGTAGGTCTTAAATCTCCAATAATATACACTTACCCTCTGACTTAGGGAGGAGCTACCTCTCGCGTGGCAGCAATGGCCTGCCAGCTGGTTGTTTGAGTGAAAGGTGTGTCACCCAGCATCTTATCTGTCCATATCGGAATCTCTCCCCCTCCAAAGCCCATAGTCCCTTATCTGCTCGAACAATTTGAGGCCTTCCCAGTCAAACAAATCACCTATCCGTTTGCATCCTGCCACTCGCCAAAGCCCTCCTCCCTCAACGTAGGAGTAAATTCTGGGTTGCCGTGAATTGTAGTCGTAGGTGAAGGAACTGTGGCTAATTCTTTCCCAAGTACCCCCACGTCCCACACTGCCATTGTGGCTTTAGTGGCAGGTGAGGATTCTAAGCTGCAGGATCAGTGTTTCTTGGGGACCCAGACTACCTTCCAGATGTGGGCACCTGCAATGGACTGATCTATGAAGCACCAACACCTTTCGCTTTCCGGACTGTGCCATTCTACTATATACCTATGTGCTGCGCCCAGTGGTTGAAGTGGGGGAAAAAAAGTAGGGGAACTGTGAGCGGGGAACATTGGGCGGGAATAACCCGAGGATTGGATCAGTGGGCGGAGTCAGAGGTGTGGCCAGAATGCACAAAACATCCAAATATTTAGTATTTGTTTGGCATTTTACTGACCAGTTACAGCTTATTATGTTATTTAATTCAACCAATGGATACACATGATTATTTAAGGCTTAATATGAGTTATTGGCTTTAAAATCATTCACAAAGTGGGATATGTTTCCAATCACAGAATGTCCCACATTCGCTTAAAAGTGGAAGCACAAGCTATTTCTCTCCGAGCCATGAAGTTTCTGTCATCAGCACTTCTCCTTTTTTCTACAAGAGCAGTTCAAACATGAATAGCAAAATGTCCTAGTTTCCAAATGTTTTCAATATAATTATAGGTTTTGCCATATTTGACACATAACACAACATCTGCTACATAATCTGACAATTTTAACTTAGACCCTGTTTGTAGCTCAAACGGATCAAAAGTTACAAAAAAATGTGACGTGTTGCTGCGAAGTGGACAGCCCTTCGCAAAGGTTGACGGATCACCTTTTTCCCTGCTCTATTTGTGTGTTACACTGGTACTAATAAGGCAAAATCTTTCCAGAGACTGTTACCATGTGTAAAATGTCAAAATAATAAACTATCAGAAAATATACTGCATAACACTGCAGCCTTTTTTTTGCTGCATAATTTAGTCAACGCTGCGGCATGATTTTGTCCTCCTGTACTGCATAATGCCAGTGGGCCCAAGCAGGCAGCACATGTTAAAAGTGCCTGTGCATGAAGCAGAGAGGCTGTGAACTCTGCAAACTTAGAGGGTCATTACGATGGCGGGCGGACAAAGTCCGCCCGCCACCGTAACAGAATGCGGGACCGTCCGCAAGGGGTGCGGCGGTCCCACACCTGACATTAGGATGCCACCGCCACTGTGGCGGTGGGACACCCTATTCCCAGCATTGTGGCGGGCGGTGCTCACAGCACCGCCCGCCACAATGCTGTGAATGCACGTCGTGCATTTTCATTCACAACGTGACAGGCACCGCGCGGTGCCTGCCACCTTGTGCATACAAATGCAGGGGGGTACCATACCCATGTGCACCCCCACCCCCCAACTTCCTGGGGGCCCGCTACAGGCCCCTGAAGGCAAAGACCACATGCCTTTCCCGCCATGGAAAGGCTGATCACCGCGGGCATTGTAATATGGATCCACCATATCAACCTTGTTTTCGACGAGTCGACCAGGCGGAAAAGCGGCAGACGGTCTTTCCGTCTGCCGCGGACCCCCCAGCCATCATAATATGGCGGGGGGTCTTTGCTGTGTGGATGGCGGGCGGATCGCCCCCGCCGGGCCGGCGGTGACTACCGCCGGCCCGGCGGGGGCGATCCGCCCGCCATCATAATGACCCCCTTAGTTTGGTGTACATGCAAATCCTGCATTGCCGATCCCTGGTGAGTTGTAGCTACTACTGCTGAAACAAGGCCAATGGAGGTACCAATGGGTGAGACAGACTGGCCTCAAGGGCAGGGAAGGCTTTAGCGCTGGTGGCGCTCTGTGCAACAATGTTTGTTGGTGCCCCCCAATGACCACCTTCGCCATGGATTCCCTCACTACCACCCTTTAACAGTGCCCCTCAAGCCTCCATAACTACACTCTCTCTCAGATGCATTTAATTTGATTTACAGCGCCGCTCATACCAGTGGGGGTGTCAGAGCACTTTACATCACACACATTACACAGAGACAATCAATTGTACGTGTGTAAATCACTGTATAGGAAATGTTACATAAGACAAAGGACCTCAAGGTGTAGGAGTCACATGACCACCATACTAGTAGGCAGTATAGTTTAAAGTGATTGGTCTGGAGAAACACAAACTGAGAATTTCAAAACATAATACCATGGTTGGGGGTTCTCTTTAACAATCAGAATTGATTTCCATCTGAATGAACACCTTTTGCAACATTAGGATAATCAAAGACTGGGGAAAAAAACCATAACACTCTAATTTATACCTTGCAGTTTGCATGCAGCTCTTAGATGACAGTTAATAGCTCACAGTTCTATGTTAGGATTTTAACTTATAAACTGCAAGTAACAAAAGGATCTCTCTGCAAAAGCAGTAACCCACTGACCTATTTACATTATGTGCACTTTGTGATCTGCATGGTACATGTTCTTTGCAGCAGGCACATTAACCCTCTGCGCTATCTTTCCATGAGTCAACACTTCCACTAGACAAAACTCTGATCTCTCTCTCTCTCTAGGAAGAACATTAATCACCAAAGTTATCATTACATTTTTATTGTTTACAAAAATGTCTGGAGGCCAGGAAGGAGGCAGCAAGTGCTTTTAAAACCATAATATACTTGCAAGCACAACACCCCCACCCAAAGTCAGTGCCCGATGCAGTCATACCAGTCCCACCGCCCTAGAGCCAGCCCTTCTCAAGGGTCCTGTGACCTCAGTGGCAGAGTACTGTTGCTCTAGGGTATGCTGCTTCATAGGCCTGCCCGCATGAATGGAGGTGAAATTCAGTATGGATTGTGGTGGACATGCATCAAGGTTAACCTATACTTGCCACCGCTAGGGTCCACCTGCTGGTGCTAAGACAACAGGGCTTCTAAGGTCTAGCACGGGAATGTGCTCCCTCAGGAGAGTGGTCTGGTGGGCTGGTCATGAAGGCTAAACCTAGTTCCCCAGTTCCAAATTCGGCAGGTCTGGCCAGAGTGCCACATCCTCTCCCCCACTGAACACCATACTGCCCCACTGAGAGAAACTCGCACTGCCTTCAACTACAACCCATTTGTGCCCCGCTATAAACACCTGGATGCGACTCAATTCAAATTACGCACTAGACAAGAGCAATATGCTGCCTAAAAAAAGTAGCAACATCCTGGAAAAAGCAAACACTCATAGGGAATGCAAGATTAAGTAAAGCATGTGAAATGTAAGCAGGAACAACATGGTTACCTTAACGCTTTTACACTCATTATTCAGAAATCAATGAGTGTTTTTGCCTGAAAAGTTAAGGACCGGACTTTAGGGCCCGAAAAGGACCCGTTTCAATGTCCAATGCTTATATCCTTATAAAACGTAAGCAGTATGGTAAAAAGACCACATCCGTAAACACAGAGCCGTGGTACAGATTTTGTTTTCCAATCCACGTGTTGCAGTACCTCCAGGATTGGCGCACTTCCCCACCTGGGGAAACAATGCTGTTCAAAGAAGGACAAGAAAACAAAAGTAGCGCTTCACTGGCAAACTCTGTAAAGTGACGCTAATGTGCTTCGGTGTGAATAAAATCGATCTGGCCACTTTGCGACCACTCTGTCTTGCTTTATTTAGTTTTTTATTTATTTTTCATATTTTGAACCTTTTATTCCCGAGGCTGCACTGTGGAAAAGAAAAATGTCAGGAAAAGATGACAAAAGTGTTTTTATTTTTTGGGATCCATTTCACATGGGAACAAATAAAGGAAAGGAGGAAAGAAAGGGTGAGAACCGTTTCTTGAGGTCACGGTTTTCAGTAAGTGAGGAGGAGCTAGTCATAAAGAGAGGGACTAAGAGGAAGAAAGAGAGGGGGGCAGCTGCCAGTGGCAGAGCAGAAGTGGACACTGTCCTTGTCTTCTCTGGGCAAGAAGAAAAAGACAGAGTCCTTTTCCTTCTGTTCCCGCCACGCCCGTCACCAAACGGCCACGAACGCCGAGCCTTATATGTAGGCCTTGGCTATTTCTGCTGTCCTGTGATGCATGCTTAAAAGTAAAAAAGTAGGGGAACGGAATCTATTGAATAAAAGAAGTAGGGGCACGCCGTGCCCTGCCGATCCCGCCCACTTCGACCACTGGCTGCGCCGCATAAAAGTACTGCTTAATGTTGTGGACACCCAATCCACCCTCGGCCACAGGTGGGAACATTTGTTAACCAGCTAAGTGTGGTTGCTTCCCTCCCCATATGACATGATTAAAGAGTTGTGGAATGTTTTGGAGGGAGTCCCTAGGGGGTAGTACGAGGACATTCTGCACTAAAAAAATAATTTGTGTCAACGCAGTAATATTAGCAGCCACTATTCTGCCCAATCATGAAAGACCAACTCTACGCCAGGCCCTGAAGTCCATTTCCAATTGATGAGTGAGGTCTGCATAGATATCACTGGAGGTGGTAGTCCCTACGTGATACTGCCCTTAGCTCATTGGAGTGGGAGCATAGCTTGAATTCGTTTGCGTGGCCTGGAGCTACAGAGAGAGTATCTGGGATTTATGAATGTTTATTTTAAAACCTAAGAAGCTTTGTAACTTTGCTCCTGCAGCCAGGACAGGGCCCTCTATGCTAGTCATCACCAAGAGAGCATAATCCGGGTATAAGCAGATTTTGTGTTCGGTGTGACCTGTCATCATCCCCTGAATGTCAATTGTATGTCTGATTGTCATGGCAAGGGGTTCCATACGTATGGTGAACAGAAGGGGCAACAATGGACACCCTTGCCTTGTCCCCCATCATATTTTCCCACAGGGCCTAATTGTTGCTAAAGACCCAGGGCATGCATTGTGGTAGAAGCCCTTTCACTGGAAGGATAGTCGCAAGAACGGCCAGGGGACTTGGTCAAAGACCTTCTCAGTGTCGATTGCAAGTAACGTCATCTCCTTGCGCGATTGTCCAACTTTGATGATGGATGTGATATGCATTTTGTCTAACTGTCAAAACCCAAACCTGGCACATAACTAAAACATTTGATAGGTGACCTATCCCAATGGCAGTAGATATTGAAGTGTGTAATACTGATCACGGAAATCCGGAGCAATTATCCTCTATTATGCAATTCGAGAGACTACTTTTGTCAGTAAATCAGGTTGGTCAACAAATATAAAACACATCAAATGCATAGCATAGAGAAATCAGTACCTGTAAATATAATCTTTGATAATTAAAAGGATGATACTACAATATTCCTTACAATTAATTGTACATTTCAATATAATAAGTGAAAGGGGGATTTGTGTAAATACCAAGATGTGACAAGCTTTATAAACGCCAACATATCTGGGGATTTACGCAAAAAGTGACTACTTTTAGAATCAAAGTGGGCTGAGGCAAAAGATCAACTATATTTGATTGTGGATTGCAAAAATAAATCAAGGATGCATTTGTTTAAATTCTGAATCACCAAATGACTTTTTTCTGAGTCAGTTTTAGAGTGCAGTGAATCAAAAATAGAATCAGCACCAGGATGACCATAGATAGACAGACATATATATATATATATTCACAGAAAAAACCATAGGTTTTAGGGACAGTTATAGTTAGTTGGACATTTCACTCGTACAAAACCCGTGAAATTCCCCTGTTATAGTTAGTTCAGCTAACTATAACTCGCGCCCCCGCAATGCACTGCTGATGACGTCACATATTACATCACTCATGACATGGTCAGTGACATCACTGATGACATCACTGATGACATCATGCAGTGACTGTGTGTTTCTGTAAAGTTAAAATATGTTTAATATATATAGGCAAAGGCGTATTGAAGAATGACTGGGTGTATAAGTGTCTCAATGGATGATTGAGTAGGTGCGTTACTGACTCTACAAGTGAGTGATTAAACGTATCTTACTGAATGCATGGGTTACTGACTAAACTGTGTGAATGTCTGTATCCGTCTGTCTGTTGGTGTATAAGTGGATGAATGGATTTGCGAATAGCTACATGAGTGTCTATATGGGTTATTGATTGGTTCTCTGAGTATCTGTATGGGTGCCTGAGTGTTTGTGTGGGTGGGGTGGGTGTGACTCTGTACATAGATGTGTGAGTGGGTGATTCACTGGGTGCATGATTTGAAGAGTGCATCTGTGATGGACTGCTTGGGTGGGTGAGTGTGTGTATGGGTGTGTTAGTGAGTGAATGTATATCTCAGTGGTACATGTGCGAGTAACTACATATGTAAAAGGCAATATATATGTGTGTTAAAGTATTTAAAAGGCTATAAGTGAGAGTGTGTGATTGTGAGAGTGGCTGTATGGATGCGTGTGTGCTTGCATCAGTTATTGTATAAGAGCGTAAGAATGTACTAGTATTTGTATGAGTAAGTGAGCTGGTGTGTGTATAACTGTATAGGTGAGTAAATGGGTGTGTGATTATTTTTTTGCATGACTGACTAGGTGTGTGAGTACCTCTATGGATGAGTGGCGGTGTGTGAGTGTTTATATAGGTGTATGAGTGCATATGATAGTCCTGTACTGAGTGACCGTAAGTATGAGTGACTGTACGGGTGAGTGTGTAGATGTGTGTGTGTAGACCTAAGAATCAGTGGATGGGTATGTAGTTATTGGTATTGGAGTGTGTATGGTTTTGAGTATGGCAGTCTGTAATTTAGAGTGGGTGTATCAAAAGTTATATTAGGGTGTGAGAAGATGCATAAAATTAACACATGGATGATGTCATCAGTGATGTCATCAGTGATGTCATTTGATATGTCATCAGTGATGTCACTGACCATGTCATGAGTGATGTAATATGTGACGTCATCAGCAGTGCATTGCGGGGGCGCGAGTTATAGTTAGCTGAACTAACTATAACGGGGGAATTTCACGGGTTTTGTACGAGTGAAATGTCCAACTAACTATAACTGTCCCTAAAACCTATGGTTTTTTCAGTGAATTTCAAAAGTTTTTTAAATGCTAATTTCTAACTATAACGAGCGTGAAACCAATGTTTTTTTCACTGAATTTCAAAGGTTTTTTAAATGCTAATTTCTAACTATAACGTGCCTGAAACCTATGGTTTTTTCGGTGAATTTCAAAGGTTTTTCAAATGCTAGTTTGTAACTATGCCTACAGAAGTAGGACATGTGAAGAAAGAAGAAAAACGCACAGAAAGAAGCAAAAGAAATGTCGAAAGAAACAGAAGTCCACAAAGACGAAGAAAAATCCAGGAAGAAGCAAGACATGTGCAGAAAGAACCAACAGAGGAGCAGAAAGAGGCCTTGTTGCAAAATCATCCTGTGCCCACAACTTTTCCAGACGTGTACTGGTGGTAACTGACTCGACTAACCAGGCCTAGAGCCAGTGCTATGGTAAAAGACACTTAGAATACAGTTAAAACACCTACATACACTAGGGAACACTATGCGTTGGGGTACCCCTGTCATTAGCATGACCTCCTCTGTAAGTCCCTAGTACATAATAGGGCAGGGGGATTAAAACTACCTCTTAAAACGCGCTACAAGGCGCGTTTGCACAGTGGTGAAGGGAAGGGGGCCTAAGGTGACATGTGTGCAAACGCGCCCCATGGCGCGTTTTAAGTTGCGGGATTAAGTCCCCTTGAATCCTGAGGGTCCCTGGGGCCAAACTAGCCCCCAGGTACCTACAGTTAGGACCACAGAGCTGAGTTGCAGAGAGGCGTTCCGAGGCCACGCACCTTTTTTCACCTCTCTGCAACGCAACTCTGTTGTGCTTACTGGAGGTACCTGGTGGGCTAGTTGGCCCCAGGGTCCCTCAGGATTCAAGGGAATTAATTCCCAACTTAAAACGCACCACAGGGCGTGTTTGCGCACATGTCACCTGAGGCACCGCCCCTCCCTTCACCACTGTGCTAACGCGCCCCGTGGCGCGTTTTGAGTTGGGGGATTAGGTCACCTTGAATCCTGAGGGTCCCTGGGGCCCAACTAGCCCACCAGGTACTTCCAGTAAGCGCCACAGCCCTGCGTTGCAGAGAGGTGGTCCAAGGCCACGCCCCTTTTTACACCTCTCTGCAACGCAGCTCTGTGGTGCTTACTGGAGGTACCTGGTGGGCTAGTTGCACTCCAGAGACCCTCAGGATTCAAGGGGACTTAATCCCCAACTTAAAACACGCCACAGGGCATGTTTGCACACATGTCACCTCAGGCCCCGCCCCTCCCTTCACCACTGTGCAAACGCGCCCCGTGGCGCATTTTAAGTCGGGGATTAACTCCCTTGAATCCTGAGGGTCCCTGGGGTGCAACTAGCCCACCAGCTACCTCCATTAAGCGCCACAGAGCTGCGTTGCAGAGAGGTGTAAAAGGGGCGTGGCCTCAGAACACCTCTCTGCAAAGCAGCCCCTGGCGCATACTGGAGGTTCCTGGTGGGCTAGTTGGCCCCCAGGGACCCCAGTATTCAAGGGGTCAATTCCCCCTCTGCAAACTCGCCAGGGGCGCTTTTGCAGAGTGCTGCCAAGGAGGGGCGTGGCCTCCGGCGCGATGCCGGATTTTTTTATTTTTTTAAAGTGGGCTGTGTGGCCCCCTTCTTTTTAATTATTTTGGGCCCTGGGGACCCCATCCCCCAGGGCCTGACCTCCTTTATTTTTTATTTTTAAAAAAGGAACGGGAAGGGGACCGCGTGGGCCCCCCTCCCGTGGCCAATTTCGGCCCGGGGACCCCATCCCCCGGGTCATTGCCACCTTTAAAAAAAAAAAAGAATTCATGGAGGGGGGCTGCGTTGCCCCCCTCCTCAGGCCTCCTTAGGCCCCGGGGACCCCATCCCCCGGGGCCGGCCTTTAAAAAAAAAAAATGTTCTCCTTAATTTGGGGAGGGGGCCGCGTGGCCCCCTCCCGAGCCACTACTTGCCCCGGGGACCCCATCCCCGGGGCTGGCCCTGTCCGTTGGGGACCGTGGGGGTCCCCAATCCCCCACGGTCCCGCCTGGCTCCCGCGTCCCTCGGGAGCCGGCATTGCTTTTCCACATGGGGAGCTGCTAACATGCAGCTCCCCGTGTGAAAGCAATTTGCTTGAATTTTGGAAGAGAGAGCAGGTTTCCTGCTCTCTCTTCCAAAATTCAAAGCAAGTTTGCTATGGCAGGACGGGAGCCGCGAGGCTCCCGCCCTGCCATAGCAAACTACAGTGTCCCGGGGGTGGGCACCCCGGGACACTGCAGGAGCTGGCCCTGGGGGGTGGCAGTCCCCAGGGCCATCACTGGCTCCAGGAGGGGGGCCACGCGGCCCCCCTCTCCCAACACCTTGAAAGCCCCGGGGAGGTGGTGGTCCCCAGGGCTTCGGGGGTCCGAAACGGACCCCCACATTTCTTTTATTAGTGCCCCAGGGAGGTGGCGGTCCCCGGGGTGTGTGGGGGGGCTGGAGCCCCCCCACATAGGTAATTATTATTTTTAAAAAAGAAGCCCCGGGGGGTGGCGGTCCCCGGGGCTGCGGGAGGGCCGAGAGCCCTCCCGCACCATTTTTTTTTCAAAGCCCCGGGGGGTGGCGGTCCCCGGGGCTTGGGGGGGCCTTAGAGACCCCCCATATAATTATTAATAAACGCACGCATGCCCCCGGGACTTGGCCCACCCGGGGGCCAATTAACCACGAAGTGCGGGAGCCCGCGCTTCGTTTTTTTTTTTATCGGCAGGATCCGCGCACCCAGCGCGTTTTTTGCCGATTTTAAAAAAAATAAATAAATAAAAAAATTTGGCCCTGAGCAGGCCTAGGGGGTCAGGGTGTTTCTACCCTGACCCCTTTTTGCGTTTTGCGCTTTAGTTTCTCTCATTTCTTGTGCCTCGGTTCTACCGAGGCACAAGATGGCTGCCAACACTTCCTGGTTTGGAGTGTTGACAGCCAATTACCATACAGCTCGTGATCTGGAGGGTACGCGGACCCTACGCGGCCATAGATATATATGTGATTTTATTTTTGATTTTCTCAGGAACTACTGAACGGATTTACACCATTTAAGCAAAAGGCACGACTCTGAACCAAGGGCTACCTTTTTGCCAAATTTGGTGTAATTCTGTTCAGCAGTTCGGGCTGTAGCTGCGATGAAAGGACCCCCCTTTTTTCTCGGCCCCCGCTTGACGAATCACCCCGAGACTTTCAAGATAGGAGCGGACCGGAGCGGGCCACAAAGTTTGAAAATTTCGCGAAGATTCGTCAACCGGCGCCAAAGTTATTTCAAATAGAATGTTGCGGATTTCCTATGGAAAATAGGTCCTAACTATAACTATCTACTGGCGACCGCCAGTAGATAATATATATATATATATATATATATATATATATATATATATATATATATATATATATATAATAAGGTACATGAAAATTGTCCTGTGTCTCGAGAAAAATGAGAGGGAATAAAGACAAAATACAAGCATCTTTATATTGTGAAAAAGCAGATCTTTAAATAATTAGAGTGCTTGTTAAATAACAAATAAACTGAAACAACATGATAGTGCCCAACAGTACAAGAAGCTGACCTGTACAGGGCCCTCGAAACAATGACTACACTAGAGCTGGCCTATATATTGCAAACATTGATGGCTATGCTTACGACACAGTGCATCACAATATTATGGACCTACTAGCAACACTTCAAAATAAAAGTATGCATTCAAATTTCCATGTTACTAGTCAACAGGCAGAACATGTTTGAGCTGACGCGGTACATGTTTTACACGTGGTTTATCACTAAACATGCTGCGGATATCAAAATAATAGATCAGAATGTTCACCAAGAGAGTAAATAATCACCTACTAGGACAGATCACAGCATAGCGCACAAATTCATAGGGACGCTGGTCCATCACATCCACATTGCCTCGTTGCAAAGCGCATTCATTTTCCCCTCGCTCTTTGATCATTGGTATGAGCAATATGTCATGTTCTTTTGTAAACGTTAATGGAAAAACTTCCATCAGGGCTTTTGAAAGAGAATTGATTCAACAATGCCAGAAATGTGCTGATCATTTTGAAAAGAAAGTTGCAGACACTTTACCTGCATAGAAAGATGTTGTCTTTCATGTTCAATTTGAATTGGCAGTCGATAGCCCATGCAAGCACACTTATGCACTCGTGATGGCAGACAAGGAACACCAGATCGACGATATTGAAATAAATTTGGATAAGAGAGTTATATCTTTTTCCTCTAACACCATCTCAGCTGAACCATATTAAGCTTGGTATCATTTACGCCAATGTTGATTTATCTGAAACCTATTGTCTTGCTTGCATGCTGGAAGGAGATCATTGAAAAATACTTTACACAAAAATTGCTTATATGAGGATTCTTTTATTTCATTTGAGCCGTGAATTGCACTATGAGCCTTTTTTTCCTTCACAAGGGAGTAAAAGAGTAAATGGATTGATGCCTTTGTAATCCCTAACATTCTTATTTATTACACACATTTTGAAGAAAAACCACATACATCATTTAAAGGTTGTTTTGTGACCTATGACAAAAAGAATTGCAAGCTATGTTAAGATGACCAACACCAATTGTCACAATTCTCTTCCTGCACTCTTGTGCCCATCACGACGGGGCCAACCTGTGGGCATTCCAAGTACTCAGCAAAGCTTCTCGAACTTCTACTATTTCCACATTCTGATTTCTAGCCCCTTAGACAATATTCTGGAATTGCCTTTCTTTTCTAGACCATGACGAGCTGTGTGATAACTAGCATGATATTTTTTACATAGACTACATTTCTCAGAATCCTTGACCTTGTGGGGTACACCAGTACTGATTTACAGCTTTGTGCAAAACATTCTGAATTTAACTCACATCTCTGATGGATACTTCTACCTGTAGATTCCTCAGCTCTGAATAGCCCAGGCGCCAGACTGGATCTGGAAACCTCTGACATCGCTCTCTGGCACCAGTAGGGACATTGGCTCCTACTCAATGCCAAAAGCAGAGTTGTGGTAACATCACTGAGTCATATAGCATCCACCCTGGTGCGTTGACACCAGTTCTAGTTTTTCAATGTCTTTTGATGCAAGTCTGGAGATTCTATCCTCAACTGTGACCTATCCCTACCAAAGAAGTCAGGGTTTAAGGCATGCGTCTGGTGTGATAGGATGATATCCACAACAGATCTACACGAAGACTGTTTGTGGTGCTCAGCTCGAGCCATGACTAGTCATGTGTGACCAATCTCTCTGCATGAACCCCATGCTCATCAAAGAGCGGGAGGCCAACCTTTTATTGCCCATGCCTGGAATGCCTGTAGATTTCACAGACAGTCATGGTCAACGTCAGGAGCCAGAATGAGATCAATGTCACCATCTCGCTCCTCCCCATTTTCTGAATCTTCAAGGAAAAAAGAAAATGCACAAAAAGAAGAAGAAGCACTACTGTTTAACCAGAAGATCGAAATCTGCAGGTAAGTCACCTTCTCTGGCTTCATCCCTAGCACCCTCTTCATCTGACCCAGAATTAGTGTTGTTGTCTCCTCAGGCTTTGCTGGCACCACCAGGCCCAGTTCTGACACCAGTGCCACCTACTCTAGGTCCGAGATTGATGCCTGCGCTGATGTATCTAGATTTCCTTGCACTGTGTACCCATGGGACCATTTGGTACTCCACTTGGAGCTCGACCTTCACCACCAAACAGTTTCCCTGCAGCACAAGTTAGCCCTCTATCCAGCCCCTATTAAGAGCTGTTCAGTCCTATACCAATGCCGGCACCTCCTCCAACGCTGGCTATGGCTCTGTTAATGGCAGTGTCACATGTGGCACCCATGGAAGCCTGCCACCTCCCCTACATCAGCCCAATCACCTCATGGACACTCAGCGAAGAGGATGAGGTCTAAAGGAGAGATTGATCGCCTCTTGGAGAACAGATAGTTACAGGGAGAAGGAGCTGGTGCCCATGGACATTACACAAGCTCCTTGGATCATACTCAGACCCAAAGTCTTCAGGTGGTCAAAGAGACGCAGATGATGCTAACCTCTTGCCATTCTCAGATGCTTCTAATCCGCTGGCTATTCCAAACACCTTTGGACACCTGGACATCTGCCATCAACGTTGAAACAGTCCCTGGTGCAGTACCTTCAAAGTTGGCTAATTTTAATAGGGTGCTTTAAAAGCACCTGAAGTAATAGAACTTCTCCATCCATCAGTGGAATGTTGGGCAAACATCTTGACAGATTTCGTTCAGTCAACTGCCACCACTGTAGAGCCTTTGTTATCTGTTAATGAGGCCCTTACTGAGGCAGTTAAAGAACCATGGTCTAAATAAGCGTTTGGACCATTGGGCAGTAGCTCCAATGCTACTGACCAGCCCCAGGTGACCCCGCCCTCTTATCCCTGCATCTGTGGGTGGAGCGTTTTTTGTGTCAGGTCTCCTCCCCTACAAAATTGAACCCCAGTATTTTTTTTACTCTCCTGCTTGACAGGGTGTTGAAAAAAATGTAAGGTGTGTGGAATAAGTATATTTCTGTAGGCAGCTTAACATTGTGCTCACTGAACTCCACTTGTATTTTGCTAATGCTACACCCACACTCTTTGTCACATGGCAGCATAAAAGGTCTCAAGCCTACTGAAACCATAAGTGGTTCATGATGGGCAGGATTGATCCTGTCACATCATCAATGCAGGCCCAGACACTGAGGATTATTTTCCCAGGACTCTGAGCTTGTCTGTTAGCCTGAGAAGACAGACTTGCCTGGCTGAATTCTACATGTCCCTGGGTGGACATGCATATCTCTGCACTACTGCACTCAAGCACAAAGGATTTTCACTCCATTCAATGACCCAAAGTGGGTGTAAGTAAGACATGACAAATTTGCAGTGCCTGTCAACATGAACAGACTCGCCTGGTACGTAAGTACAGAGGCAGGAGCAAAGGAAGTGACCAGCAGGTTTAGCCTTTTCCTCATTCCTCCTTCCACTAGGGAAACCTCAGTTGTTCCTCTGTGAAGAAGAACATCACGCCAATGAAAGGATGAGTTTCCTCTTTTCTATGATCCTGGCAGGCCATCATTTTAGCACAATGGATCCCAAAATTGTAGAAATGGGGCATGCCTCACTCTTCCAACTGCAACCCTCCACCATTTCCTCAACACTCCTTTTCTCCAAGAGACAATCCTCAGATATTGCAGCAGGAGGTAGTGGCCCTGCTGCAGAAGGCTAAAGTAGAGTTGGTACCAAAGTAGGAAAACAGGCAGGCGTGCTACTCTCAGAACTTCCTGGTACCCAAGAAGGACAGTGGTCTTCATCCAATCCTAGACCTCAGGATCCCAAACTGGTACCTGTGCAAGGAAGGGTTCAGGATACTATCTTTGGCTCAGGTTTTGCTAGTGCTGGATGTGGAAGATTGGATGGTGTCTGTCGACCTTCAGGGTGCCTACTTTCATATACCAAGCCAGAGGTTACACAGGAAGTACCTGGATTTTGCAGTGGGTTCTGCTCATTACCAATTTGTGTTTTTTCCTTTAAGATTGACTTTGACACCTTGAGTTTTCACCAAGTTGATGGTGAGGGTCACAGCAAATCTCAGGAAGTTGGGGACCACTGTTTTCCCATGCCTCAATGACTGGCTGCTCAAAAAGCCCATTCACCGCAGATGTTGTCGCACCAGCAACAGTTGACAGCTTCACCACTGTTCAATTGGGGTTTTCAATTAGTGCATTCATGTCTCTTCTTGAGCCGTTTCAGCTTCTCAGGTTCTCAAGAGCAGCTTTCCCTTCTCCTCAGAGGACCCAGGGCATTAAGAATATAATACCAATGGCTTCTTTCACCCTTCTGGGAACTCTCACATGCTGGCATGTGAGGTCTCTCCATTGGTGTCTTTGCAGGCAGTTGGTCCAACATCAGGGTGATCTGAAAGACTCAATCATGATCTCCAAGGATGCCACAGCTGATTTGGGCTGGTGGGGATCAGTGGAGGACCTGTCTTGGGAGTGGTCATTCTACCCCTCACCTTCTATGGCCACAGCGTTAATGGACACATCAACCTTCAGGTGGGGTGTACGTATTGGGACTTTGGTGATCAAAGTCCTCTAGTCAAAAGAGACAAATTTGCACATCACTTTGCTAGAGCTTAGTGCAATCCGACTGGCACTCAAGGCCTTTCTCCCGTCCCTTCACTTTTAGCCCATCTATATCTTGCTGGACAACATGACAGCGATGTGGTGTATCAGCAAACTGGGAGGAGTGGAGTCTCACCTTCTCTGTCAAGAAGTGATGATGCTCTGTTCTTGGGTATACCATCAGGGGCTGTGGCTGGTGGCCAAAATCTGGTGGGTTCACTCAAAGTCAGAGCTTACAGCTTCATCTGTCTGACCCAGAATGCTGTCTACATTTGGAGGTGGTTCAAAACATCTTTGCCCTGTGTGGCAACTCTTAGGTGAATCTGTTCCCCACTTGTGACAACACCAATTGCCCTACATTCTGTGCTCTCCAGCATCAAAAGCAGGGAGCCTTGGAAAATCCATTTCAGTTGAGATGGAAGTTTCCACTTCACTACAAATGTCCTCCCATACCTTTAATGCCTCAGGTTCTGAGATAGATTTTCCAGGACCAGGCCTAAGTTATTCACATTGCCTCTTGCTCCCTGAAAAGCGAGTGGTTGGTACACAGACCTCTTGCACCTGTCTCTGTGTGTTCCCCTTCATCTTCCACTCAGAGTGGACCTTCTCTCTCAATGACAGGGCCAGGCCCTGCACCCCAATCTTAAAGGATTACATCTTCATGCATGGAAACTGAGCGGGGCAATTGGAGTTACTTTCAGCTCCCACTGGATGTTTTCAATGTGATCCTGTCAGCCTTTGACTAAGTTGGTATATTCTGGGAGAAGGAATACGTTATTAGCCTGGTGCACAGGTAGACATATTGATCTCTTGACAGTGACTTTTGCTAACATCCCCCAAATAATGTTACCCTTGGCCCAACAAGGCTGCACAGTTGGTACAGTAAAGGGCTATATTGAGGCTTTGTCTGTATTTTTATTTTGCTCAAACCAACTTTCTTCATTCAAGTCACTGGTGGTTAACAAATTCTTGAAGGGTTTGACAAACTTATTTCCACCGGTTCATTTTGTCATGCTGAAAAGGGGCCTGAATGATTCTGGAAATTTAGAGTAGTTCTCAGTTTGAGACCCACATCATTTCTAATTGAGTCTGCTTATGTTATAAGATGTGTTTTTGGTTGCGGTGGCATCAGCTCATTGCTTTAGCGAACTACAGGCTTTGAGTGTTCGTCCGCCATTCAAGAGCTTCTTCCCATATAAACTTGTTCTGTGAACTAAGTCGACTTTCCTACTTAAGGCGGTTTTCCTAGTTCATCTTGAGCAGTCTATCACCTTGCCCACTTTCTATTCACCAACCCACCCTCACAAGGAGGAGTGGCAGTTGCATAGGCTGGCCATCAGGTGTGTAGTAAACTACTGTTTTCAGCTGGTAATCAGGTATGATGACCAGCTCTTGTTGGGCACATGGGTAACAAGAAAGACAAGGTGGTTCAAAGAGAACACTTTCGTCTTGCATTATACTGTACATAAAGATCTGCTATGCACTGATAAAGAAACAACCACCTGACGGAATCCAGGTCCATTCCTCCAGGGCAAAGTCTTCCACCCTGGCCTTAGCTTGGGGTGTACCAGTAAACATTTGTGGAGCAGCACCGTGGGCTTCCCTCCACACCTTGGCAAAACACTATTGTTTGGATCCGGAGGTGAGGCCGAATGGCCACTTTGCCCACTCAGTGTTACATGATTTCCTTGTTTAATACTATTTCCTTCATACCCGCTTCTTACTGGTAATATTTGTAGTGATTCTATCCAAAGGTGAGAAATCTGCAAGTAGAAGTAACCATCAGAAGAAAAAGTTGCTTACTTTCGGTAACAATCTTTCTATTGAATACTTTATCTACTTGCAGGTTCTTCACCGATCCCACCCTCTTCCCCTTTATGAAGAACATTTAAATACCTTATAAAAAGAAGCTCATTTATTTTGTTGCACTGCACTTGTTTTTGTTCTAGATGGTATTCATGTTTCTGCCTCGTGAGACGTGATTAAAAACAGATGAGAAATGACATCAGGGTGCCGCTTTTGGCACTATATGGCTCCAGTGACATCACCACATCAGGCATCATCTCAGAGCCAGTGCCACCTACTGGAGAGCTATGTCAAAAGTTTCTGGATCCATTCTGGGGCTTGGGATATTCAAAGGTGAAGAATCTGCAGGTAGGGTGAATATCCACTAGAAAGATTGTTGCCAAAGGTTAGTAACTTTTTCTTCAGAGCCATGCTGGGTTTTGTGAGACCCTTATTGCTTTTCCTGCCACTGCTCACTGCTACGTTTCCACCCTTGCAGGCCAAGGATGGGTGGAGTAATCAGCATACCTGTATATGGCAGGTGCCTGCTTAATGACACCTAGGACACATGATCATTAGTGAGCTCTTTATAGCCGCTGATTCCTTCAGTCCTGTGTTGGTCATTGATGCAGTCTTCTCCTTTGGCTGACCCTCTCTTTTCAGAAGTTTCCTCTATCCTGACCCACATCAAAATCACGGTTTCTTGAACTAACCCTCTCCTGCAGTGCTGCCTTGTTTCATAAGTTGGTATTATTTTAGAGCAGGCCTTATTTCCTGAACTTTCACTGTTTCAATAGTTACCATTTTTCAAGTTCTTGCCTTCTTTTCATTCTCTTTTTGATCTTTTGTCTAGTGTGCTACTTTTATATCTCTGCTTCCTTAGCTACCTAGTGTGGGTATTCTACTTTCCCCTTCTTTCATGTTAAACACTATTGCCCTATAGATCCTTGTCTATCGTGGCTGTGTATTTAGTTCTTCACTCTTGCTATTACTAAGCCTGGGCAGTGAACTCTGCTCCCCTCGCGGAGTTTGCAGAGTTTTCCGCACTCTGCGTTATGCGGAGCTCTGAAAAACTCTGCTCCGCATAGCGGAGTTTTTTTCCCTTGCTCGTGCTTATCAACATCAAGTTGGTGAGTGAGGAACATCCACCTCCCGGCGAGAGTTTTCCTCATTCGCACTCAACATCAAGTCAAATCAACCTCCCTGCGAGATTTCTAAATGCGGGCGGTCGGATTTTTCAATCCGAGTGGCTGCGTATGCTTGCGGATGCTCGTGTTGAGAAACCATCCTATCGCGTTGAGAAAGCTGCCGCTCGAGTAAAAAATCTACTGGTGCGGCAGACAGGAAGCAGCACCAGCTTGCACTCACTTGCGCTGTGCATGGTGCCATTCGCGATAATTTCACAGTGCGGACAAACACACAGTGCTGAAAATTACAGCAAACAGCATTTTTCTAACACACTCAGCTGCTTGCGGAGCTCCGTGTAGCGCGGTGGAGTTTTTTTGGCACTTCTCGACTCCACTCAGGCTTAGCTATTACCGCCATGCGTGTCCCTGCGTGATCGCTAAGATTCGTGGGCACAGCTTACATCCTAGGTGGTGTTTTATGTCCACTGTGCATATTGTCTTTGTGTTACTTTTATGCCAACAACAAAGTTATCAACATCACAGACCCTGACTTTGCATGTATAGCCCACATGTGGTTATTTGCAGTCTGGATATGAAACAGCAATTGTGGATGAGATACTTTGAACTTCTTTCTTACCATGCAAAGCTCTCATGTGCTTTACTCCACATTTCCTTTATTTTTAATATTGAACCATGTATCTCTTATATGCTCCTGAGTGTTTGTGATTCTGAATTCTGAATTGCCTCTTGATTGCATGTTCCTTCTGAACTTTGACTTTCTTGTGTCCCTCTGCAGAGCTTTCCCACTGAATCCATTTTCTCCTTTGACTCTCAGTTTGATCCTGGGCACCTCTGTTGCCAATATTTTCTTCACTTAACTGCCCTGCCACCTGGCCTTGCCAGAACCCCTTCACACTAACAGCCATTAAGATTGAGAAGTGTGTTGAATTTAAGGCTATCTGAAAATCATAGATCTCTTCACAAAATACCAGTTATTAAATATATTGTGGTCATCTCCCCAAATCCCCCCAGCCGGCCTCACTGCCCCACCACTCTCACCTGCAGCGGCCGCGGCTGGTCCAGAGTGACCTTCGACACAGCACTTTGTAATCCATGTTGACACAATGACACCATGTCAACATTTGCCAGGAGTATGTTTCACTTTGTTTTTATATGCAGATTTATTTTTATTCCATTTAGTTGAAAGGATATACGTAGCACATATGTCTTGGTTGGTCAGTGAACTGTGTGTCAGGTGTGATTTAGAGATGGAGGGCCTTTAGGGACTGCTGTTTATATGAGTGATGAAGGACATGCTGCACAAGCATGGGGGCAGACTTAGTAGTGCCTGCACCCATTAAATAAGCAAGAGCAGAATCTGCAATGCATCTAGAAATAGCCAAAAGCTAGCAGGGGGACAGAATTGGGATAATGATTGTTTCAAAGCTCACTCAAAAGAAGCGCTATCCTTAGCAACAATGGGGCTTATTAATAAAAATATTTGCAATGACTTAACACACGTGTCTTTGTAGAGTCCACCCTCACCCTGAGGAGTATCTTGGTCCTAAATAGCTTATAATTATTGTCACCCAACTCAATGGTACTCATTGTATCAACCTCGGAAGGTTGAAAGGCTAAGTGGACCTGCTGGGATTCAAACCAGTGATCATGAGGGCAAACACAGATCACTGCAAAAGATGCATTAATCCACAGTGCCACCAGACACTGCTCACATCTAACTTCAAGAATTAAACTATGAGTAAGCCAAGAGTGTTCCTGACTTAGGGCCTCGTTACTATGTCGGTGAGACCGCCACCAACAGGCTGCAGGTCCCACCAACACACAGCACTTTGGTCAGACCACCGCATTACGATGCAGGTGGTCGGACCGAAACTATTGGGGGGGACCGCCGTCTCTGACAGAATCATATCCCTTGAATGGCAGCAGTTTCGAGGCAGGCACCACCGTCGGGATTACGATGTGCCTTTCCAACAGCCTTTTCATGGTGGTCTGTGGCACAAGCCGCAGTGTAAAGGAGCACTTTCCGACCGCAACCACAGGGGTCATATCGTAGTTGGGTGGTCGGACCGCTGACTGGTTGTCGGGCGGTTGCCTGACTACCGCAACACCAGAGAGCTGTCCGACTGCCAGTTATCATAATCAGGCCCTTACTCTTGAAATTCATGAGTGATACAAAAGTAAGTCGCAGCTACTCATACACAAATCTGCTTCTAGTTCTATTAATGAAGCTTCAGACACATAAAAAGTGAATATTAATAAGACATGCATATGTGATGGGACAGTTGCAGCAAAAGCAAGTTACCTCTTTGTTCAAGTGTATTATAGGAGAAGACATTATTCTTAAGGGGCTTATTTCATGAATCAAGTATCAGAACTGTCCAGAGTGCTTTTAAAATTGTATTTAAAATAAATTCAGCTAAAGTACCTATTGCCAATTAACTGTTTTTGAAACATGCAGTGAAAATTGGAAAACCCTCTAGAACATGATTGGTGGAAGTAAAAGTCATAATTATTTGAACTAAGTATTTGATGTTTAAGTATTTGTATGCATCATTTGATTAATAACCTTTAATGTATATTTGAATGCTTGAAGGGCCTGATTTAGAGTTTGGTGGACGGGTTATTCCCTCACAAACGTGACGGATATCCCATCCACTGTATTGCAAGTGTCAGAGGATATAATGGACTTGTAATACGGTGGATGGGATATCCATCATGTTTGTGACGGAGTAACCCGATCCGCCCTCTAAATCAGGCCCTAAGTTGATAATATGTGACCAGTATGAACTGACTGGTCTTAATTAACTAATTATTTGAATTTATTTTAAATCGGGCCCTAATTGCATGTCTTTATACTGCTCTGACATGGATCTAAAGATACCAGTTAAAAAGCTGTGTTGCCTCCTCTACCCCCATATTGAAACTGGTCATTTCTGCTGTATATTGATTGGGTGATTCAGAATCACCGAGGAATTAAGGAATGCATTTCATCTCTAATGTGCACATGTGGACTAGTGTGCACGCTATGGGTTCTATAACTTTGTTTTGTGTTTGATGGTCCCAGCAAGAAACAATTTTAAAGATCAGGAAAACATACTTTATATTTTCATTATTTACATTTAATAATTCAAGGATCACGTGGCAATCACTTACTGAAATTACCGTATTTTCTAACAAGGCAAATTTATAAATTAAAACAGTTTTCCTAAAATAACCATATTAACTGTTAGACTTGGCATCTTTGGCGTTGTTTCCCCTGACGTTTTGCCTCAACCCCCTGTATTTGTGATGCTGTGCTGGATTTAGTTTTTGCTGGCTTAGATACTTTGAGCACATTGCCACTGCTGAGCAGTGTCAAAGTGCAAGTGCTCCCTGTGTAAATTGTTATTACAATTGGTTCTACCTTATTGGCATACTTGATTTACCAGTACGTCCCTAGTAAAGTGCACTGAGTGTGCCACGGTCTTTAAATCAAATGCTACTAGTGGGCCTGCAGCACTGATTGTGCCACCCACTGAGTAGCCATGAAAAGGTATCTCAGATCTACCACTGCTGTGTCTATGCGCGGTTTTAAACTGCCATGTCGATCTGGCAAGTGCACCCACTTGCCAGGCCCTAACCTTCCCTTTTCTTACATGTAAGACACCCCTCAGGTAGGCCCAAGGTGCCACCATGGGCAGGGTGCAGTGTATGTGAAAGATAAGACATGTATTGGTGTGTGTGACATGTACTGATAGTGAAATACTGCCAATTTCTTTTTTTCACTATTGAAAGGCTGTCTGTCCCATAGGATAGCATTGGCGATACCTTGTAACATCTTACAAGTATAACTCCCATTGGGACAAGATAGAGGAATAAAGTTCATGCTCTCTGAACTCAGAATTTTTTAGTAAAGATGGTTTTTATATTATGTATTTGAAAATGCCACTTTTAGAAAGTAGGCATTTTCTTGTTTAACCATTCTGTGTGCCTCTGCCGGTTTGTGGATTGACTGTCTGGTTTTGGAGTGACAGGGGTTGGGGATGTGCATTCACTGTAGACAGCCACTGGGGGGTTGAGGTGTGACTGGCCCTTCCTGGATGACTCAGAACTGAGCTGAATGGACCTTGGCTGCATTTAGAGTAGTGGGAGGGGTTTTCCTGGTACCTGGAGAGGGCCTGTCTCCCTTGCACAATGCTGTCTCCAACCCCTGTGGCCATCCTGCACCAGTGAGGACAGAACTGGTTTGGACTGGGCTCAGAGACCCTTGCACAAAGAGGAACAAAGACAAAATGGGGTATAAGTAGTGGACCTTTAACCCCAGAACTTTAGATCATTTCTGGACTCAAGAGGAACCTTTGCCAAGGAGAAGAGCTAGAGGGCTGCGAGGAGGAGTACTGGAACTTTGCTGAGAAACCTTCTTGAAGAAGAATCTCCAAGGGCCTTTGTGGGCTGGCCTCCTGTTCCGAAGTTTCAGGGACACAAAGACTTCACCCCCAGCTGCCCTGAATTCTATTGCTGAGAGTTCTGACCTGCCAGGAGGTGCCTATTCTAGTTTTGGGCCTCTGGAGGTTGTTCCTGCTGTTGGGAGCTGGAAGCAACTTGATAGAAGCAAGAAAACCTGTCTCTGACGCCGTCAGTGACATCGCGACCTGCACAGAGGCCAAGGGCACCGCTCGTGAAGTGCACAACGCATCACCCGCCTGCACCGCAGCTCCAATGCCCATCGATGCCTGCTGATGTTGCAGTTATTGGCCGTGCCCAATGCCAGTACTCACACCGACTCCGTCACCACCAGCGCCTGCATCCCGTTATCACAGTGCCGATAACTGCCGAGGGTGGATCCACGAACGTGCTGACTTCGCAACGTCACTGGAACCGACGCCTCACTGCCAACACAACCGGCTTCCCCTGTCCTGGATTCGACACGTCGCCTCCTTGTGGACACAATGCCTTGCCTCTCCTGTGGCAGCCATGGAGCCGGCCTCAACCTCGGCACAGACGCCTCACCTCCACGACGCCATGCATCTTCAAAGACTTCATTATCCAAAGGTACTGTTTGGGGGTCCGTGTGATTTTGTGCCCGATGCTGCGCACCTTGTGGTTGGCGCAGTACTTTGGATTTATTGCTGTCACAACAACGTAATAGCCCCAGGTGGAGCTATTTGTTTTCTATCAGCTTTATTTTGGAAATAACTGTTTTGAACTGCTATTTTACTACATGTTTGTTGGATTTTGTCGTTTTGGTATTGTTGAGTTTAGATAAAGATACTTTATTTTTTTTAACTGGTTTGGTGTCCATTTGTGGTGTTATCACTGTGTTACTGTGTGTTTCGAGTACAAATACTTTACACACTGCCTTTGGGATAAGCCTGTGTGCTCGTGCCAAGCGACCAAGGGGGTGAGCAGGGGTCATCTAGAGTGTGTATCCCCCTTACCCTGACTAAAAGCAAGGGTCCCTACTTGGACAAAGTTGCATACCTCTGCCAATTAGAGACCCCCAGTTCTAACAATAACATTTACAAAAAGAAAGATTGCAAATAAAACTTTTCTGACTCATAACCAGTTCCATCTGAGACACACATATTTTCCTCTAATCTCACAGAAAAAAGTTTAACCAACACTCTCAACCAGTCAGAGCAAATATCAATGGGGCTGGGGGCTTCACTTGGATGAAGGATATATCACCTGACTTGTGCAGATTCTTGCTGTCCTACTATGGTACAACAAGAATACCAGCCCATCATTTTAAGACCCACACTAGTATTCTTTACAACTGAAAGTAAAATCGCCATTTAAGCGTGCCCTTTACCTTTTTTAGGTCAACATCTAATGCCACTGGACAAGTCTCCATTTCTGCCACCTCTTCCGTTATATGGAAAAGTATCCTGACATTCAGAAACATACTGTTCCCTAAGATGAACCTACACAGGTCTGGAATAACAAGCATAAGAAGTAGATTGAGGAGACATGTTTTATCACATTTTACTGAATATTTTGTAATGAATATTCAACATTGATAATGAGTGGTATGAAGGTCCTTCTATCCTGGCTATCCTGACCCGGTGTATGTAAGGACACTGTGAGAGCGTCCCCTGTAGAGCTGGGCAGACATCTCTGGGACATAGCCTGCAGGTACATTTAAAAAAGGTGGGGGCCAATGAATTACAGTATACTGGATAATGTTTTGACTAGACCTGTCAATCAGGTGTAATTCCCCTAGACAGATCGGTGATCTCACTCTTAACATATGAGCACATCCAAAACTTCCACTTGTCATTCCAACAAGGTCCATATTTTACAATAGTTGATATTAATTCAAGATGACTTCTTTATCCAAATCAGCTAGTTTTCTGTGTGGATTAGAGTAATAATCAATTTAACCCTATTTTTCTCTTCTTGAAAATAAACTATTTCTCCTTGTCCATTGCATACACTTGCTATTGGGGTAATCCCTATTCTCTGATTTTATCATAGACGCCAACAGCCTCACCATCATACCCCCTTCTGCATACTTGCTCATGACGTATTATTTTCAAACTACACATTTTATTGTGTTTAATATTTAGACATAGTTTTCCTTCTCTGCATATAATTTATCCTTCTCCACTGACGCCTTTGTCCTATGCTATAACATCCTTTCAGTCGTGTCTTCACAATCTCCATCTCCCTTTCCAATTGCTGGCTTACCATATAGGAAGCCTAAATAAAGTCACCCATCATTACTAATATCAATGCCTCCCATTCAACCAAAGCATTGGTTGCTTTTCCCATGTTATCTTTAAATAATTCTGGATTTTTTCCCAAATACTCATCTGAAAGAGGAGTCCTCTAGGGCAAAGATCTTCAATTTCAGTGGTGTTTGGGAATGTTTCACCAGCTGTTGCTCCCAAATGGCTGCTGGTTTAAGAAGTCGAACCCCCCCTTGTGTGAATGTGATAATGGGCCTTATTATGACTTTGCCGGCCCTACACCGCCCACTGTAGAACTGCCAAAACAGTGGTGCTACCTCCCGCCAGATTAGGAGGTAAATCCTGGTCTGGCGGAAGGTCCTGTGGTGGTCAAAGGTGGCGGTCTGTCAGGCTCATTGAAGAGCCTGACATGCAGACCGCCACTCTCAGTGCCGACCGCACCTTCCTGCACGGTGTGGCATACAGGCCACACCGTGCAGGAACTAGGGGTGCAAAACCAGACGGGGCATTACATGTGCCCCCCGAATACACCCCCAGGCCCAGGGGTAGGGGGCTATGTTAGGACACCCTTTGTTGCCTCTCTGCCCCTCATTTAATGGCAGGCTCATCGCCACGAAAAGGGCGGTGGACAGGCATCTCCCAGCATGCTTGGTGATGCCACAGCAGCAACACCAGCATATTAGTGCTCCTGACAGCTGCCTGACCACTGTGGGATCCTTGAGCCCCAGCGTTAGCAGCTGTCCTGTGGCGGTCTGACTGCCATAGTCGTAATACTGCAGGTGGTCCCGCAGTGTGGCGGTGGTTGGACCACCACCACGGGTTCGGGGGAAACTCATAATAAGTCCCAATATCTCTGCCCGTGATATGTTGCACATCATTTTTTATCAGCCCAAAACTCAATATGCTCTGCCACAAATTTATCAGGCCACTTTTACTGCCACTGAATTTTAGACAGGCGAGACCCACTTTCTTACACTTACAGCTTTTATTGACACCTACTATTTCTTTTTATGTAGCTGGACCTTTATCAAGCGCTTTAAGGATGTATGTATAGGGATTTGTCTGTGCTAACACAATATCATAAAAGACTCATCACAAGCATGACAAACATTATCATAAGCCGAGGCCCTCTAATGTCTAAATTAGAAGGCTTCGGCTTATGATAATGTTTGTCATGCTTTTGATGAGTCTTTTATGATATTGTGATTTTCTCTGCTGCAAACACCATTTGAATATGTTCTGTACACTTTTATGTTTTTATAATTTGAATAAAGTTGATACTGACTGACTGGCAGTGGTGTTTGGATAGAACACCCCAAACAAATATAGTGATACAAAAATATCATTACCGAAATATTGTGATGTTAATAATATTGTGGACATAAATATTGAAGGTAAGTATATCATTTTAGCCTTGTTTTTAATATTATTGTAATATATATATAATTTACCCAAATTTTGTTGCATATGTCATTTTTATATGATTTGTTTTTAAATTGTTAAGATAATTTTACATTTTTGTTAATGTAGGTAATTTTATAATAGGTTGATATTATGCATATTTATAGTATAAAGTAATTGTATTGTGTATTATATTTAATTTAACATGTTTATTTAATTTAAATTTAAATATATGTAATTATTTTTTAAAGTAGGATGTTGGGTTTATAGAGTAAAACAGTGAGAGGTTTTTAAAGTATGTCTGTGTAAAAAATAATTTTATGCTTTTTAATTTAAATTCTTAATCAGTAATTTTGTATTGTAGAAATGTTTGATGGTTTAATTTTATTTTTTTAATTTAATTTGGGTTACAAAGTATGTTTAAAATAGTTGTGAACATTTTTAAATGTATTTATTTATTTTATTTATTGTTTGTTATTTTATGTTTTTTTGTATTAATGTTTCATACAATTCAAAAATTTTATAAATGTATTTATGTATTATTGTAATATTTATTTACAATATATTTTAAATTATAAATTAATTTCAATTTTTTCTTCATAATTTTTTTAGCTTTTTTGTTAAAAATTGGTTTGACAATTAAAAGTGTATTTCTTAAATATTTAAGTTAAACTTTTATTTTATGTGATTTATTTTTTTGATTGTTTAATTGGCAAAATAAGTTTAATAATATTTTTATTAGTGGAATGTTGAGTTGTTAGTGAATAGGCTAGGGAGATTTTTGAATTATTTGTTTTTATTTTATACATTTTGATTGTTTCAGATTTTAATTATTAGTATTTTATTTTTACATTTTTGTTTCAAAAATGTTACATTTTCAAGCTGAAGATTTAATATTTCAAAAGTGCTGTTTTTGTGTTTGAAAATTGTTACATTTTTAAATATAATTTCAAATAAATTGTTAAATAATTTTGACATTTAAATTAATTTAATGTTTCACTTTTATTTAAAATATATAATACGTATTTGAGGCCTGAGGTCTCTGGAGGAGGGGCCATTGGAGTCCATATAGTTCTCTTTTATCCCATGTAGCGTAGGACGTGTTTGAGGACTGAGGACTCTGCTGGCCGGGAGGGGGGACTTCAATTATCAGGCTGCCCTGCTTTGCCTTGGCTCTGGAGGAGGGGCCATCCATGTGCGTATAACTCGCTCATATCCCATGCAGCGTGGGACCTGTTGTCGCTGCTGGCAATTGGAGGGACTTCAATTATCAGGCTGCCTTGCTTTGCCCTGCCTATGCCTGTCTTCACCCGTCATCGCCCGGAAGAAACTGTGCCTCACTTTTGGCTGTTGGTCGCTGACAGCACTTGAAAGGTAGATACACTAGTTTGCAGTAGTGACTGCTAGCTTGCGAGGAAGCTGCTCCTGTGAAAGGATTTTCTATCTGTGCCTTTGTTCCCCATAGTCTCTGCTGCTTTTTACATCCAGCTTCCATCCTTCCTCTTCTTTAACTTGGCCATGAAGTGAGAGTGTCAAGACCTTTGCTTCTCCTTTGTAACAAAGAAGGGGAAAAGGAAGGCATCAGAGATGCTTATTGGGGTGTCTTTCCCCAAAAAATCATCCAATTAACCTTCCAATATCAACACGCTGAGGGAAATTAATGAACTGATCAACGAAGTTGAGTCTATTGTAAAGCCAGCTTCTTCTTCTTCCATCTCACCTGCTAGACTTAAAGTAAAAGGAAAACCTATAGCAAAAATACTTACCAAAAAGACCAATAAGCCATGCAAGTCTTTTGACCCTCAGGCCAGGCATCCATCTATTGTTACAAATGGGTACATTTTAATGGAGCCCCTCCAAATTGAGACAACTCATGAACCTTCGGCTGTGGTGGCACTTTATGAAGTTACAGTGGCTTGTGAAAATCTTTTTTCCTGCTTTGCTGGTGCAGGAGCCTGTCATTCCCTGTGATTCCAATACTGCATGCTGTCTCCTCACTACTCCCAATAGTACTACACAGCCAGTTTTTATAAATTGGGACATGTTACTGATGGTGAGTGATGCCAAGACTGAGCCTGCAGCGCTTAGGGTGCAAGTCAAGTTAATAACAATTAATTTCTTGACATTTTTCCCTCTCTTACAGCAATTGGCCCCATTAAACTCTCAACTCAAAATTCCCCATAATCATGAAAATCCAGTTTTTACATCCAATCAATGCCTTTCAACTCCTGAGGGAAGTAGCCATTCAGGCTCTTTGAGTTCAGTAACAACTGCTGCTTCATTGCATAGGGGAGTTTCCAACACCAGGTACAGTTTCGCCAGGCACAGAACATTTCTTCGTACTTTGCATGAAAAATCTTATTCACTCGTTGAGGGGCATAGGTGCACTTAACGCCCCCGTTTGGTTCCCCTGCCAATTTCCCCCAACAAGTGTTTCCCCAAGCTATGCTTCAGCTCCCTGTCTTTATCCAACAAAGATTTTCCTAATGCCACGTGCATGACGGCTCAGGTGGGGTTATATATATGCACAATGTGCCCAGACTCCTTCGAGGTACAAGAGAAGGCAGTTACTCACTGACTAATAAAGTGACTCATTGGATTCGGAACGTTCACAAATGTACTTCAATACCCTGCCCAGATATCATGAGGGCCACTTGTTGTGAAGCACCGTGGACTATGTTGAAATCTTGCTGCCATCCCGGGATATGGTCAATGAGTTAATTGCACTGGATATCCGGTCTTCCTGCCCACTGTCTACTAATATCTGCCTAAAGTATAATCGATCTTTGGCAAGGGCCAATACCTATCAAGTTGCCCAAAACACGATTCCAAATACATCAGAGGCTCTGCACCAGGTTGTGGAAAGAGAGGACTGACTCTGCGCTTATGAACTCAATCAACCTATTCTTCTACCCTCATCAATACCCACAAATAAATGGAATGTTCTGTCTTGGGGCTGACAATGAAACTTGGCCTCAGAGCATGTATTGGCAGAACCCCTTCAGACTAAGGGCCTGACTCCGGGTTTGGCGGTGCAACACCCAGTCTGCCCCGCCGTCGCACAGCCAAACCAGTGGTTGGGCCGCCTGCCGAATTCGAGTATTTCTCGTGTCTGGCAGGCTTTTTTTTACATTCCCACGGCAGTGCCCTGAAAACGTGCAACGCAATGGGACCACCAAAAACATTTCCTGCAAGGCATGGACTGTAAAGTCAATGCCGTGCCAGAACTGGGGTGCATGCACACAGGGGGGGCACATGTTGTGCCCCCCTGCATGCACCCCATGGTGCAGAGGCACAAAGGGGCCTCTTCTCTGCCACAGTTTTCATGGAGGAGGAACTGCCATGAAAACCGTGGTGGAGAGAAAACTTGTAATATGCTCGGTGGGACCACGGCCATCCCGCCAAGCATATTGTGGCCTCCTGACTGCCGCAACATCGCCAGGGAATGGGGGTTCCCTGGCAGCTCTAGCGGGGTAATGGCGGTCCGACTGCCCAATTCTAGTAGGGCAGTCGGAAGACAGCCACCACTGTGCCCCCACAAGTCTGGCGGTCTGTGGGCTGTCAGACTCGTAATTAGGCCCTTAGTAGGTGTCCACACATTTGAGAAGCCCAACCAATCCAGCAGAATCAATTATATTATGCTAGCCCTCCAATTGTGGCCGCATATGGTGGCTACGAAGACCCTAGTACGAAGTGATTGTGATCACAATGCATTACAATTAAGAATGAAAGGGTATCTGTCACCAAACGGCAATGTTCATAGCTCTAGGTTTCCAGGGGAACTAATCCTCTCAAACAATAAGCAGGCCTAAAGTAGACCTCTGTATTAGGACAGTCTAGTCTAATGGATCAAATTTATAGCAAAGTGATAGAAACCATCAAGAGTATGAGCGGTATTGGGCCTCTTGGGAAAGGTGCAAACTCTACTCAAGCATCATGATAATCTGTTTAACAATCAGAGAATGCAAACGCTCATCTAAAAAGAGATCGAAACATTCATTGTACAACAGGCAGTGTGGACTTGCAAGGTGGCTTTAATTAAATGTCACTAAAAAAGTCTCTTGAAGTCTTAACTGCTATAGTCCCAGGGAAGGCCCCTGGGCCTGATTGCATTACATGTGACATGTTCACTACAGAACCATTTTTCTAGAGCCCATATCTTAATCTGCTCCTAAAATCTATCCTGGAGGGTGGGCCACTTCCTTAATCTTGGCATTACGCTGAGATTGTCCCCATCTATAAGCGCTATATAAATGCAAACCTTTTTCCCTCTTCTATCCCTCCCCTACCCTTCTCAATCCAAATAACTGACTAACATATCCACCACTCAAATTACTTTCATATTTCACTATACTAATACAACACTAATCCTTTATGGGTTTCAGAGTAGTGTGCTAATCACCAAAAAAGCGCTTCAACACCCCATCAGGGGTAGCAAGCGCTATATAAATGCAACCCTCTTTCCCTCTACTAACACGCCGCTACCCTTCTCTATCCAAATAACTGACTAACATATCCACCACTCAAATTACTTTCATATTTCACTATACTAATTCAACACTAATCCTTAATGGGTTCAGGAGTAGCGTGCTACTTGCCAAAAAAGCACTTCAACACCCCATCAGGGTTAACAAGCGCTATATAAATGCAAACCTTTTTCCCTCTTCTATCCCTCTGCTATCCTTCTCACTCCAAATAACTGACTAATATCCACCACTAAAATTACTTTCATATTTCACTATACTAATTCACCACTAATCCTTTATGGGTTTCCGGAGTAGCGTGCTACTCGGCAAAAAAGCACTTCAACACCACATCAGGGGTAACAAGCGCTATATAAATGCAAACCTTTTTTCCCTTTTCTATCCTTCCGCTATACTTCTGAATCCAAATAACTGACTAACCTATCCACCACTCAAATTACTTTATATTTCACTATACTAATTCAACACTAATCCTTATGGGTTCCGGAGTATAGCGTGCTACTCGCCGAAAAAGCGCTTTGACACCTCGTCAGGGGTAGTAAGCGCTATATAAATGCAATTACAATACAATACAATAAGAAGGGCAGTTGAGAAGACCCTGCAACTATAGGCCTATTAGTTTGATTGATGGGCTGCAAACGTTCTTCTGTCATCAAATCCTGGGGATTCTTACAGATTGGGCTACTGAGGACAACATCCTATCAGATCTTCAAGCCGGTTTTCCACATAAGATAAGCACAATAGATCAAATTTTTCGCCTCTGTGCAAAATATTGGAAAATAGTGATATTGGAGAAGGGCCATCTGTATGTGGTTTTTGTTAACTTGATATCAGCTTCGACCAAATCCCCCGCCGCAAACTCTGAGGTGTTCTAGGAACCATGGGGTCCCAGATAACATTTTATCTGTATTCGTAAGACTACATGAAACAAATTATGCCTGTGTTAGGTGTGGCAATAGGGGTGAGCTGTCTAACTGCTTCAGAATAGAGAAGGAAGTTCGATAGGGCTGTTTATTGGCCCCAATCCTCTTTACATTATATATAAATTATTTAGTGCATTACTTAGGATTCCCTTGCAATGATGCTCCAAAAGTAGGTGCTTTTAAAATTCCGACTCTTCTGTTTACAGATGACACACTTCTCATCTCTAAAACTCCTGCTGGTTTTCAGGGTCTAGTGGATCGCTTTTTTTGTTCTGAGAGAGTGTTACAATTGAACAGTAAAAAGGTAAACTTTATGTCTTTTAACCCTTATAAATCTGTGAAGAGCTGTATCAAGGCTCACAACGAACTGCTTGAACAAGTTCAAGACTTTGTTTACCTAGGAATCAGATTGACCCATACAGTTTTTTGGTTGATGCAGATCAATAAGAGAGCAATAAAGCTACATCAGGAATTCAGGGCCATTTTGAAGTTAGTCAAGAATACCAAGATCGGAATTCTTTCCCCAGCAGTAGAAATATACAACATCAAAGCTTAGGGATCAGCACTCTATGGTTCAGAGCTATGGGGTCATGCAAAGGGCTCGAGGCTTATAGTGTCTGAAAACACATTTATCAGGTCCTTACTAAATCTCCCACAGAGCGCCCCTCGCCTACCTCAGCAACTTGACGCAGGCGTGTATCCAAATTTTTCAGTAATCAAACTTAGAGCCCTATTGTATTGGCATAGATTGTGGCCCACTGATGAGCTGGCACTCTATTAGCTACCATTTTTGGAATTACCGTGATCAGATGTTAATTTGAAAATTGCCTGGCAAGTATATGTTAAAAGAATGTTATACAGCTGTGATTTTGCCCCTCTCTGGGAATCGCCTAATGATGCTGTTTTAGTGCTAAGATCAGGGATCAAAGAAAATTTAAAGGCTCTCTTATAGGATAAGGAAATACTTAGGGGCCGATTACGATGCGGTCGGAAATGGCTCCGAATGGCATTCGGTTTGTCCGAACCCGTGTCGAAACCTTTCCGACCGACTCAGAAACATATTACGATGCAAGGTAACTGGTTGATCATTCCGAATCGGTTCCGACCAGCATTCGGAGAGTCCGAGTCGGTCGGAGCCTAATCGTACAGCTCAATGGGCCGCGTTTTTGACTGACCGATTACAATGCCGGATTCCGACAGCCGTTCCGAATCGGTCTGTCTGACACAAAACGGCTGTCGGAAACGGGCTTTGGGGGCCCATAGTAGGCCCCCCTTCACCTGAGGCCTCCGGGTTCGTAATGAGGCCCTTAGATGTAAGCCGGATAGCTTGACATATAAATTCGTAGCTCAAAAAGTTATTCCATCATTTGAACCTTTTCTTGACAAGATCACATGTCCCTCATCCAAGCATTTGTACATTAAGTTCAGACATGGGATCCTGCTAATTAACAGCTTTTGTGTCCGCTGGGGTGAGAAATATTCCACTAGCACTTTATGTCCGTCCTGGAGATTTTGAGATTGAAACCTAGCACCACTTCTTTTTCTTTTGTAATACTTATGCAACTCCTCGCAAGTGAATTAAGCCTGTCTGTCACCTCTTAGGAATTAGATAATATGAAATTGCACTGAGAATTTTGAGAACGGATACTGATGAAATGAGCTACATCACTGTTGCCAAATTTTTATCCTCTGCATGGGTTATATGCAAGAAATTTTCAGATTCTGATGTTGATAATTTTTTTATATTGTTACTGATACTTAGCATTGGACTTTTAATTTTATTTTGTATTTCATTGCACTGCTAGCACTTTATAACTTTCAATGTGCGTTATCTTTGCCATACTCACTGCTTATAGGTAGGGTTTTGTGCTTTTCAATGCTGTTTTTATGAGTAACCATTTTTGATTGCTAATATTACCATTATTCTGTTGATTAAAATGTGTACCTTGGCTGTTTTGCACAATGTCTTTAGCACTTTTCTACTTATGTGATATATTTTAGGTTGGCATTGTCAAATCTTCAACAAGCTAAACTCTTGGTCGTACTGCACAATGTATTTGTAGCACTCATGCTACTAATCTGATAGTTTCTTGGTCAACTAGCAGAATCTTCTACAAGCTGAATTACTGTCTGTTTCATCTTTTGTTGAGACCAATGTTGCTGTGTTTAGCATGTGATGATTTTCATAAACTATTATTTCTTATATATGTATGATTTTAAGGATTCTGAATCCAAAATTAATGAATTCAATTGAATTGATATTCTAATTTTTGTATATGTGTAGTTGTTGAGTTTATGTGTTAACTTTTTATTATATTTTATTATTTTTAAAGTATATTTATTTTGAAAAAGAATGTTTGTTTTAGTTTTTTACATAATGTAAACCGAATTTTTAGGTTAGTATTTTGTAATTTTAAAAATTTTGATATTAAGTAAAGTTGGTTCAGAAAGCCAAAATCTTTTGCTTTAGAAATCATTTACTTTTATTCACATGTTTTAGTCTATTTTAAGAGTGTTTAATGTGTTAATGTTTCATTTTTTTATTTTTAAATGTTGTGAATATTGTTTGGTATTTTTTATTTTTTTATTGTCTTTTAGTTATTTTTTTTGTATAAATTGGAAATATTTATTGTAATTAACATTTATTGATTTGTATTGCTTTTTGTGTTTTGGTACAATTATGTGTTGCCTTGTAGGAATAGTAAATGTGCCCCTTTTAGTCTGCACCTTCCCCCAAAATGGTTAACACTGGAGTGGGAATAGTAAATCTAGTACCTTTACTGTGTAACATTTCCCATAAAATGGATTAGATTGGAGTGGAATAGTACATTTTACTCTTTTCCCGTCCGCTGCGTTGTTTCGGGAACTGCCAAAAAATCCCCCTCCGCAGCGGTGGCGGACGGAGCCAATAGAGAGGGACCGCCGTGCGGAACGCGGTTACGACCGCCGGTCGAATCACGATACCACAAACAGCCCATCACACCGCAGCGGTGAATCCGGCTATGCGAGGACGGCGGAAGCAATATTGCGGATAGCGAACATCCACTCCCGGACACTCCTGACCGCAGTTCGGAGGGTGGTTTGGGGTGTTACCGCTGCAATTCCGACTGCCGCGGACGGATTTTCAGCTTTTCCGCACGTTCCTGGCGGTGTATCCTGGATTCTGACCGCCGCGGTAGGGAGTTTCTGGTGGTGCATCCTAATCTGGCTGGCAGTTTTGCTGCGGTACCTGCGGGCAGAAATTTCCCGCTAGCACGGCGGTCAGAATGCTTTTCCGACCGCCATCGTAATCAGCCCCTTAGTGTCTAACACCTTCCCCAAAATGGATTAGATTGGAGTGCCAATAGTAAATCTGAACCTTTAGTGTCCAACATCTTTATCAAAATAGTTTAGATTGGAGTGGGAATAATAAGTCTTACCCATTTAGTAACCACCATCCTTCATAAAATGGATTATATTTGGAGCAGGAATAATAAATCTGATTCATTTAGTGTCCAACACCTTCCCCAAAATAGTTTACGTTGGAGTGGAAATATTAAATTTGAGCCCTATTATGTCAAACACCTTCCCCAAAAGGGTTTGTAGTTTGTACTTGAATATAGTGTCCGGTGTTTTGATATATACTTTTTTTCTAAGAAATAAAAATGCATAATTCTAACATGTGATGTTGTTGCAATATGTTTATAGTGTTTTTTGGAAAAGTATCACACATATTGTTTTTTAACACAGTTTTATGCCGTAGATGTTAAAACATTTTGACAGAAATGGCACATAATAATTTTTTTTATATGTAGGTTTTTAGATAATACATTGTATTCTTACATTTAATAATGCATTTTTAATGTAATATAATTAGTACTATTTAATATATAATTATATTGTTATAGTACTATTTAAATTATGCTTTACATTCACGTTTATATTTGTTTAATACACTGTTTAACCTTTTAAAAACATTTTTAAAAGATTTTTACATATGTTTTTGAACACTTTAATTTTTTTTAACATTTCCTTTGTTATCTATAGAAATAGAGTCTTTTTTTATTTTTATTTAGCGGGCATCATTTTACTGATACTTATATTTTGTACTCTATTGGTGGATTTCATATGAGTCGGTCGTGGTTGACTGTTACTGTTCGATCGACAAGGGTTTAATTCAGAGTTTTTGGGATGGGGTTTGAGTAAGTATAATTAGTGTGGGTAATGGTGTTACTCTTATTTTGTAAGCTTGTTTAGTGGTAGTTTGTGGTTCATTGCCATGTAGTGTAGTACAGTAGTCCTAACTATACTTTGTGAGTAGTAGTATGTTATTGTAGATATAGTTACACTTTCTATTATGTTTGTAGCATTGTAATGTTATCTTTGTATTGTATTTCGGAGGTATGTTTTGTTGGACATATTATGTTTTTTTACTGGTTGGGAAATTGAAGTGCAACATTTGCAGCTATTTTAATGTATTTTATAAGAATGAAATTAGTTTGGGTGGGGACTCCATTGCCCACAATTCTTGCCAGGTGGCCGGGGACTGTAGAAGTGCAGGGCAGATGCAGAAAGGCAGCACTCATTTTCCACGGCACTGGACATCATCAATGGGGACTCCATTGCCCACAATTCCTGCCAGGAAGTGGGGAAATGTAGAAGGGCCGGGTAGGTGCAGAAAGGCAGCACTTGTCACCCATGGCACAGGATGCTATCGTTGGGGACTCTCGTGCCAAAAAGTCCTGCCAGGAGACGAGGAGCTGTAGAAGTGGTCTGCGGGTGCATAAAGACGCACCCATTGCCCACGACATAGGATGTCTTCGTTGGGGACTCAACTGCCCACAATTCCTGCCAGGAGGCAGGGGACCGCTGAAGCACTGGGTAGATGCGTAAAGGCAGCACTAGTCGCCCTCGGCACGGGACACCATCATTGGGGATTCCATTGCCCATAATTACTGCCAGGAGGAGGGGAACAGTAGAAGCACAGGGCAAGTGCATAAAGGCAGCACTCGTGCTCAGACAAAGACTGGGCCAAGAACGGACTTGTCTGCCCCTGTCAGCGCCTGAAGGAGGCCGAACCCAGGCCCCTGTCTTAGTCCCCTGACCTGGACATCTACTTTGAAGACTGAGGGTGAGTCTCTTTGCTTTATTGCACACATTTAAGCATCTCATTTTATTACTACATGTGCCATCGCTACAAATCCCCAAGTTAGGAATAGACAAACGCAATTATTTCACATTCCTTACAAACAGTAGAATATGGTGAAATGCAAGGCCGCAGACAATGCTAATGAGGACATTAAATCAAAGAAAAGTGCCATTTGGTGGTATGGGACCCTGCAGTCATATACCTTAAGTGAAATAGATAATTTGATGGTGGAAGTGGAAATAATATTGAATCCTCTGAACACAACAACATTAGCAGGTGGCGATAAGCCCATAGCAAGCCTATTCAACAAAAATAGGCTGAATGTTGCTAGATTGCCAGGCAATCAGGCCATTACACCCACGCTGAAAAATACTACTGTGGCACAAATATATCGTCCTTCACAAATATCAAATACCCCTCCCTCAGTTACATATAATCCCACAGTTTTGGTTAATTATAGATTTGGACCATTAGTGGCCAATAGAAGGGCCAGTTGGTATTCAACAAGGACCCCGAATAAATGATGGTGTAAATCAATATTCACTCCCGGAGACTGGGCAACAATTTAACCCAACTGAGCTAGTCAAGGTAGTTATTGACCTAAAGGAAGAAATAGTGGGCCTTAAAACCCTGGTGGGAGACTTAATTGAAAAATTCACTGAGCAATTGCAAGCTACTCAAGCAACAATCACTAGGAATACCTGTGTTGACAAGATTATGCAAAGTGCAGATCCTAAAGTCAGCAAATTCCAAGTAGCAACAATCAATCTCTCTGCAGTGAAGACAACAAGCCCCCCCCCCATTCAGTACACATGTAAATCTAAGCCTGGACCCCGATGGCAAAGGAGACATGCACCAACTCTACCTTGTGGCAGCAACATCAGCATCAAGCATATGAGGAATGCTGCACAGAACCCCTCATGCACAGGTTGTGGACATGGCCCAGCTCCGTTAATGACTCCCCTGGGCTATGCTGCTCCTACCAATAAGCAACTTCTCTATATGGATAAGCCCTATAGTCGTTTGGTTAATTTCAATGGGACTCCTGCTTCCAAACACTCCATATACATGCACAATGTCCCTCAGCTACTAGCTGGAGTATTGTGGCAGCTCCAACAAATAAAGTAATCCACTAGATAAGGGAAACTCTGGGCTGCCGATTAGTGATCCGCTCTGATATCCTAAAGAGCATGCAACTTTCCTTTTATGATTCTCGGCATGACCATGTTGAAAAAATGTTTAAATCTTGCAAACTTATTAATGATCTTGTGGCTTTGGAAGTTCACTCATCTTCCCTCCCAACCAATGAGATTTGCTTGTGTTCCGCCATTTGCAGGAAATCTGCCAATAAATTCATTAGCTGCCACTGACACAGAGCAGGCTTGTAGGCCTGACTCAATAATAACTCTATATTAAACAGTGCTCTGCCCGCTAGTAGTGTTGACCCCTTCAAGTGGAAACTGTTCTCATGGAATATAGCAGGTCTACAATCGAAGGTGTCAGACCCCGATTGGGGGAATTTTATTAACAGTCATGATGTATGTTTTGTCCAAGAAACTTGATGTACTAATCATATCTACGAGTCTGGTTTTTCAACTTATACTATTAATGCGGTCCAGCAAGCTACGGGCAGGCTAGGAGATGGCCTAATTATCTGAGTAGAAATATCTCTCAACCTTAAAATTAAAATAATGCCCATTGCTTTATTGGATATGCCTTTAATGTTACACTGTAGAGGGAGCTAAGATGTTTATTATAAATGTATACAATAGAAAGTGTGGTAGAAATTTTAAGTCCACAACCATTAGTCAGCTGTAGATTGCACTAGAGGGGAGTCTAGCAGTGGAACATCAATAGTCGTAGGAGACGTAAAACAAAACATATGAACCCTTTGAGGGTTCATCAATTACACTTTTTGAAGATGAGGATGTAAAATGGAGAGGCCCAAGCTTGGACCTGTCCTTGATCAAAAAATGGGCATAAGTAGCGACTCAATTAATGGTACAGACCATTACCCTTGGCCTCAAAGCTTGCAAGGACGGACCATATCTGATACCGCAGGAGCCAAGACCTTTAAAGGAGCCAAATGCTACAGAAGAATAGATTATACTATGCTTGACTTATGCCTCTGGGCACTATTGGAAGATATGGTAATGTTCCAGAGGACAGATAGTGATCATAATGCACTTAAACAATAGAGGGGCTGTTAAGAGGGTATAAGTGGAGCAGGTCCTCTATCGACCATAGGGACTTAAGTCTGTCAAACAGTAGACGTACACTGAAGTGGTCACAAGTTACACACATGCCGTACATCATATCCCAAATTTATAGCAGAGTAGCGAACGCATTATATTAGATAGGTAACAAGGCTAATCTCTGCTCTGCTCTGATTCTGATTCAAATAATTTTGATTCAAATGACAACCTAGCCATCTACGAGAAACTCTTTGGAGACCTAAGAATCACCGGAGAGGATAGAAAACCAAAAAGTGGGCAAGCCCATGTGATCTTGTGGTTTAATAAGCAATACAAAGACACTGAAGCTGCACATATACATGCACTAAAATGTAAGGATCATAGCACAATCACATTAGCAAGGAAAGATTACAATTTGGCACAAAAGATTGCAAGGGCTGAATGGGACAAGGCGATATGGAACGATCTGATAGCTGCAGCCAAAAATAGTGATAATAAAACATTTTGGTGCATAGTTGCAAACGCCAGTCGACAGAGTATTCCCAAGGTGGAGTCCCATATTCAGCCACAAATTTGGGTAGATCATTACCAACATCGGCTATATGCCGATGTTGGTAATGTGAGTCCAGCTAAATCAGAATTAGTACTATCTGCCCTCTTGAAGACATTGAACCCATTGACAATCTAACTTGATGAAACTAATTAAGTTATCCAAAATATTGTCTGTAGCAAAGCACCAGACAGGATCCCATGGAATTTATTTGTCTGTGAGTTATTTATTTGGGGCCCCATATGTAAATAAAGTGACTAATACCATTTTAGATGGCAATAAAATACCCCACATGGTATGGCGCTGAAATTGTACCAATTTATAAAATAAAGGCGCCTGTGACACCCCTAGTAACTACAGACCGATAAGCCTAATTGACAGTCTTCAAAAACACTTCAGCCGCCAAATATTAGGGAAGCTACTGACATGTATGGAAGACAACAATATATTGTTCGTCTTCCAAGCGGGCTTTACGAAGTAGACAAGCACAGTAGAACCGGTCTTCAGATTTTGTACTATACATTAGAAGGCAGTCCTGTTAATGAGGCTCACCTTTACATTGCATTCATAGACCTTAGGTCAACTTTCGACCTAATACCCCGTCACAAATTATGGAGTGTGTTAGCCCCTTTGGGAGTTCCTGAGAGCATTCTCTCTTTCTTGATCAGACTTCACAACTATAATTATGCCCATGTAAGATGGGGCAACAAGGGGGAACTGACAGATCGTATAACAGTTGCAAGAGGCGTAAGGCAGGGGTATACGCTAGCTCTGATCCTCTTTTCTCTATACATCAATGAGGTGGTTGCCCACCTAGATATCCCAGGCAGTGATGCCCCAAAAATTGGATCAGCAAAGGTTCCAGTGTTGCTTTTTGCAGATGATACACTTTCGATGCCTAAAATCTCGAGCAAGCTTACAGGTCCTAAAAACATAGGGGCATATTATCAAGGGCTCGATCGCCGCTTTAGCGGGACTTTTCCCGCTAAAGCGGCGATAATGCAAACGCCCTATTAGCAAGCTGTCGCTAACTGCTGTTAGCGACAGCTTTTAAGCGATAGCGACCGGGTTGGGTGCCGCTTTGCATGCCAGCGATATTTATCGCTAATGGCATGCAAAGTAGGCGTTCCCAACCAAGCGACTGGAAACAGTCGCTAAGGTCGCTATCGCCTATTAGCGAGGCAGGGAGGTGATTAACGAACCAGCGCTAAACACGTTTAGCGCTGGTTTGTTAACGCCTGGTCTCACCCTGACTTAGCCATGTAATCCAATGGGAGGTGGATTACATGGCTAAATCCCCTCGCCCTATCGCCAAGCTAACACTGGTCACAGTGTGAATATCGCTTGTTTTCAAGCGATATTCACACTGTTCTCCAGGGTTTCTATCGCTTTGGAGATAAGCGTTGCTGATAGCACGCTATCTCCGCGATAGAAATCTGCGATAGCCGGCGATAATTATCCTAGCGCTAACTCCGCTTAGCGGTAATTATCGCCGGTTATTGCTAATAGGCCCCATAGTTTTGTGGATTTCTGTAAGAAATATGGGCTGGAACTGAACGCGTCATAAATGAAATATATGGCACTCAATCCTTACAAACACCATACTATTACTTTAAAAGCTGAGGATGAAAGACTCGAACCGGTCACTGACTTTGAATATCTGGATGTAAGATTGTCCAGCAAAGTGAAATGGCTATCCCAGATTAAGATTTAGACACCAGTCATCAACTATTTTAAGAACGTATCAAAAAACTTATACCCGCACCATCTCCCCAACCATAGAAATTTATGTTCACCACTTTCAGGTACAGAATTATGGGGGTATGAGAAAACTACCAAGCTTACCATAAGTGAAAATAAATTCTTAAGAACTCTTGTGAGCCTGCCACAGAGTGCTCCTCTTTTACTAATGTATATTGAACACCCTATAAAACATCTTGTCAAATTAAGAACTCTCTTATCTTGGTGGAGGCTGCAGTCCACAGAGGAACTCACTCCTCACAAGTTTGCGATGGAGGAAATTCTACACCACAAAAATCATCTTACTATCACATGGCTGTTGTTTGTAAAAAAAAAGGCATTATATAATTAGGACTCACAGCTTTATGGGATAGATCAGCTGAGGCGAGAGGGATCACAAAATCTGCCCTCAAAGAAAGCTTTTCTCATTTTCCCTAGGGAGGAGAGGTGCAGAAATGCAAGAATTGATCGAACATGAATAGACTTTTAGATCACAAGAACATACCAATCTTTGAGACATTTTTAGACAATATCTCTTGCACAGAGCTTAGCAATTACACACAAAATTTAGATATGAAATTTTGCCAACTAAAAAATGTAGCTCACAATGGTCTAAAAGCCATTCCAATGACAACTCTTGCCCGGTGTGCAAAAAAGAATCTGAAACTGAGGTGCACTAGTTATTTCTTTGCCCCGCGTACATCAGTCTCAGGAGGAAATGGATCTTACCAATATGCCATTCACTAGGGGTAAGGCAGTATCAAGAAGCCACACACATTTTAAGACCAAGTACAGATGAGTCAATAGTTCATAATTTTGTCGAGATATCTTAATTCTGTATGGATTAAAATGATGACATTTTGTAACGGAGATATTTAATTTTTAGAATACTTTTTTTTAAGAGTCGTAATTCTGTTTATATTGTTACGTTAAATTTAATTGTGATTTTATCTTGATGGATTTTATGTATGTGTGCTGTATGATTTAAGGATTAACTAATCCAAAATAACTTGAATTAGAATTTGTTTGGTTTGATTTAAACCAACATTATCTTTTCATTTCCTTTGATTTTTCGGATTTCCTGGAGCAAAATTGACTGAATTTATTCTTCAGGTTTTTATGGTTTCCAATCACTTTTGACTGGGGAGACCACAGGATTGACTTTAGCTTTGTTGCGGAGGAATCCAAGTCCCATAGTGCTGCTCAGTTGGAGGAGGAGCAGAGCACCTCAAAGAGTTTTCAGCAGTTCCACAGCACAGGAGACCATTCAATTGACTTTGGCTTTGTTGGGGAGGACTCCAAGTCCCATTGTGCTTCTCAGCTAGATGAGGAGCGAGAGCGCTTCAAGGCGTGCTCAGTGGTCCTGCAGGGTGGGATGTGCCTGGGCACCTAGAGTTGTCTCGTCTGCACTCGTCAAAGCCCCAAAGAGGCAGGGCCACCACTCCTGAGATCCAGACATTGATGGTCATCTCCTGAAAACCAGCTCATCTTTTTGGGGCCCTGGGTAGCTATCTTACATCAGGTATGGGTGTTAGAAATACAAAAATAGGTGTAGTAGAGCAAAGGATTGAGGTTGTGGATTGGCATTCAGGTCAGCTGTCAGCTGAGCCTATGTATGCTATAACCTGTGATGAGCAAGTGCTGATGGTGGGGATGGTTGGTGTCCCGTTTGTAACAACAATAGATAATTCTCATAAGGGCGCTATAATTCATTTAGACAATCCATGTGTTTTCTGGGATGATTAGATGGACTTCATTGAAGGTATCCTGACATAATTTAGGTCTCCCCCGTTAAAAAGTAAAAACAAGGAGGGTCGGGCTCAAGTATCTCAGAAGGTTGTAGGAAATCAAATGGCAAATAGGACACGGGATCACCATCCTAGTGCTTGTATTACTGCTGCTGAGATAGGAAAAGGGGTAAACACTGATATTTATAACCGAAATCTTCAGCAAGATGATTTGCTGAATTTTGTCATCAAATACTTTGCAACATTTGAGAAGATGTTAAAAGGCTTTCGTCCTGCGATTTCAGACAAGTTTAAATCCGTGGAGGACAAAATCCCTTGTTATTTACAAGCTACTCAGCAGCGTGGTACCCACTCCTGCATGTCTAAGCCAGGAAATATTGCTCCTATTGAAGATGACTCTATCAAGATGAGCACTGGTAACGAAGCTCAGATGGATAATAGAAACCCTCAGGAGGCTCGTTTTAATGGTAAAACTAGGTTTTTCAGGATGGAAGCAAATGATCTAATAAAACATTCCAAGGTGATGTCCCGTGTGGATAGTAGGAAATACATGAGTTGCAATTTTAATCTTCAGTTGCCTCCCACTGTACTCTTTATGTTAATGTTTTAGAACATGGGTACTCACAAGCATTTTCCCAGGGTTCCACAAAGTATGGTCTCCAGGCTGCCCGAGGGCCGCATTGATGCCAGCAGGGTGGAAATGGGTCTTTGCTGCAGTGGGAGTGGGGGTGAAGGCAAGGTTGGCATTGGGGAAGCGAAGCATGTACATGGTGTAGTCAGTGCATCATGGAACTATTTTGAGGCTTTCATTTAGTGCTGCCTTCTAAATTAAGCTCCTAGTCTCTAGAAGAGTCATAGATGTGGCAATACTGTGTTATGCTATATTTGAATCGCTATCTCTCTAATCCACTTTAGGGTAAGCCTTATTTACTTGCCATCACTACTTTGGGAGAGGCAAGTAACTAGTAAAAGAACTTCATTATTTATTGGAATGAAATAGAACCTAAAATCAATCCCGGCTTCTCCATCTGGCCAAATTGTGTGATCCTTGGCAATCGTTTTATTTCACTTTACGCCCTTTTTCCTCATTATCACTTGTAAGAGCACCTTGAAATACATGGGTTCAGGATATGCTCTGTACAAAAACTTCTCTAGTGTTTCATTTAAGAAACTATGTTGTCCATGAATAATATATTGGCATTGTTGTAGGATGGGAGTATGCATAAATGTTTCTTTCTTCATTTTTGAAAACTATCACTTTTTAAAACGTACTTCTCAATGCACTGATATTATCTGATGTACTAAGGTGAAACACTTCTGCATGTTAATGAAATATACTTTTTGCATTTTGAAGAGAATTTATCATATTTTTAAACGTTTATCGCAAGATGTCTTAAATAACGAATGTGTTTCTAAAGCTATGTGCTGCAGCATAACTTAATTTGCTTCTTTTCTTTTACTTCAGTTAGCTTGCAAATAAAAACTTCGCTGTTTATTTAATATAGTGCTTAATGTTAGTTCTCTCTCTGAAGTAAAATGCAGCTCAGTGTGGTCATTCAGCAGGGGGCAGCATGTGAAGGTCAGGAGGAACGCATGCTGCCCCTTGGCCATACTTTGAGTATCACTGTTTTAGAAGGTGTTCCTGAGCTTGCTAATGGAAAGAGGCAAGATTAGCTTTACTTAAAATACAAGGTGGCACATTTGCTAAATTTTAATTCAGTGTTCCCTTGTCATTTGTTCACTGAAATTCTTTCAATCAGAAGGGTTGGGTGGGTTGGTTACTGTCTTAAATGATCAGAAGGGTACTGTGTGGTGATACATTTTAAAAATCTGTTGATGGTAAGAGATTTTTGAAATTTTTGATCTATTTGGTGAATGTCCCAGGCAGAGTTCAGGCCCACCCCTTAAGTTATTACTACAGGCCGTACCCCTCAAAATCCAAAATGTGTAGAGATCATGCACCTAGCCCTTCTAAGAGTAAAACCAATCAGCCTGTACGTGGTGTTGTAAAAAGGAATCAGTTTCCTCCCCTCAATAACTTAGTTGAAATTGACTGACTTTCACATGGTGACCCTCCTGTTATGAAGCCTTTTATTATCTCCGATAACTCTAACTACAAAATAGAATCCTTAGCCTCATTTGAAAACCTTGGCGCTAACCTTTGTCCTTATGAGGTCCCCTTGCAAGTAGGATTTAGATTGCTCACATGAAATGTAGGGGCATATTTACAAGGCCCTATAACTACAGGAACATCACTTTTAGTAACGTTCCTGTGGCGATATGGGCTTCGCCTTATTTACAAGGCAGTATTAAGCCACTCAACGTGGCTTAACGCTGCCTTGTAAATAAGGCCCTCTTTCAAGCTATACTTAGTGTGAAAGGGGCGGGCAATGGGCGTTGTGGTGAGATTCCACCGCAACACCCATTGATTTTGATGCTGCCCCATATTTACAAGGACAGCGTAAATATGGGGCATCACCAAAATTAAGACCAGGGAAATCCTGGTCTTAAATAGGTGCAACGAGGAGAAATGTTCAATTTCTCCTCGTTTTTTATGTTTCTATGTGTGCTGCGTTTTGCAGCACACAAAGAAACAACAAAAGGCCATTGATTGTTTATGTGCAGGAAGGTGTCCTTTCCTGCACATAAACAATCAATGTAAAAAAATGACGTTTTGCAACTTCTATGTGTGCTGCATTAAGCACTATAGCGCAAGGGTGTATGCGTTGGCGCTAGGCAGCTATAATTAACGCCAGTGCAGGGGGTAACGCAGGACTGCACCATATTCTTGTAAATACGGTGCAGCACTGTGTTTTGGAAGTGGCGGATCACAGCGTTAAGCCAAGGAGGCTAATGCCACGCTCTTCCACTTCCTAGTAAATATGCCCCCTAGCTGGTGCCCGTTCTAAATTACTTAATCCAGACTTGCTGGGTTTTATTAACATGATGTTATTTTGTGCCTGCAAATATGGATGCCGGATCATTTTTGTATTGATGGGTATCACTCTTTTAGTACCCCAGCAACACCTTCGACATTGGACAGGGCAAAGGGGGGCTTAGCTACCTTAGTATCTGTCAACATTTCTTCTATTGTGGGTGAAGTTATTTGGTGTAAAACGTGGTTCCAGCTTTTACATCTGACTGCCCCTGGGCCCATTCAATATCTTATGCATTTTTACTATAATATGTTTGATCAATGGTCAACTGAGGTTATAGACCGGTTTGATGAGTTTTATCCTGAATGTAAACGTCAAAGTTTTCTTATATGACCTGGGGACTTTAACATCACACTGTGCAGATTTAGTGGCCAAGCGGTTTGTGGCCTGACAGATATGAGCGGTGACGAAATTACTCACTTTAGGCATATCCAGTATTAGAAGCACTAAACATGTTATTACTTAATTACAACTTGATATTTGCTAGTGACCTAGACCCATTGATTGCCTATCAACCACCAACATTTAATGGTAACAGAAATTGTAGCAGGATTGATTTCTTTCTAAAATCAAAAGAGCTTCTTCCACTGCTTTCCGATTTTAAGGTTAAAATACATTGTTCAAGTGATCATATCCCCATTTTTGTCCCTCAATTTAAACTTGAAAAAAGCTCGGAATAGAAATGATGTTGGGACGATTGAATATTCAAAGAATAAAGTTATGAGAATTTGTTGAAATAGGGTAGATACAGATCATTTTATTACTGAGTTAATAAGAAATAATCAGACTGCCTTAGTGTCTTGTTTGAAATATGATGCCGACTCGAGTGCCATTACAGGTGGTTTAAATGTGTTCTTCCATTTCAAAAAAGATATTAGCAAATAAAACCATGAATAAAGTGCAGTGTTGCAGATGGTTTAATTCTGCCTGTAGTGCTGCCCATAGGCAATTGAAAGTAGCTCTTTAATCTAACTGTAGGTGTCCTGAAGATATAGAAACTGCCCATAGGTTCTAGAAGAAGGCGTTCAAAGAGCATAAAAGAAAGATAGGATGTAAAGCGTGCAGTGATCTTGAGGCTGCCGGGAGCCCAAAAGATAGCAGAGGGCTCTGGAAAGTAGTGAACCACCCTTATTTTACAGATAAAGTAGTCCCCTTATACTGGGAGATACATGATTGATTTTTTAATGTATAAAAACTATCAATTAATTGATGAAGGTGGGGTGAAATAATTGATGTTAATGCAGTGCTAGCTTTGAGTCAATCTATTGACATTTATTGAACTTATGACTGCAATTAAAAGGAAGCTCCTCAGGGATGGTGCCAGGTCCTGAGAGAGTCCTGGTGGATGTTTTTAAAGAGAATATCCCACAAGGTCCCCAATAATAACAAATGTACTAAGAGCAGTGATTATAGGCCCAATCATTGGGTCTTGAAAAGAAGCTGTTATCATCCCTCTCTTTAAGAGAGGAGACAGGAATCAACTGACATGCTATCATCATATATCTTTGCTGGACTGTAGGACCAGAATCATAGGTGTGTCCCCCTTTCTAGACTTGAGGCCTGGGCCAAAGAAAATTATATTTTGTCAGATGTCTAATTTGGGTCCCACTTTGGTGTGGGGAAGTTTGATCAATCCCAGAATTTATATCTTTTAATAAGGAGTTATATCAAAGCCAGGAGAGGATCTATGCACTTGCCATTTATGGACCTTGACTGTGCATTTGATATGGTTAATTGGTGCACATTATGGTCCTTAATCAAAAGCGTGAAGGTTGACAAAGCCCTTGTAGAACTGTTGAGACTGATGCATTGGGGCACATCCGCAATTGTGCAATATGGCCCAAATGGAGAGTGCTCTTCATTATTAAGATCTAATTGTGCAGTACTGCAGGATTGTATATTAGCACCTTTCTTGTTTCTGATTTATATCAATGGGCTGGATAGTTATCTTTCACTTAAAGGGAAGGATATGCCGCAAATGTGGAAGTGTCAGACCAATTCTTTTATGTACAGACAATGCTGTTCTCATTGTGGGAACTGCTAATGGGCTTCAAGTGTTGCTTGACTCATTCACTTCTTATATGAATTATTTAGATTTGAATGTTAATTATTCAATGTGACTCGTTGCCCAAAAACAGCAAATCTAAGCCTTTTTCTATTGGCGGTGTTCCTATTGCTAAGATTCAAAACTTCAATTATTTCGGAATCCCCTTTGATTCCACATTACATTGGGGCCACCAACTTCGTTAAAGATCCTTACAGTTCCATAAAGTAATAGAAGCAGCTTTCAAATTTGCCTAGAAATTACAATATAGACCCGTGAGAGAAATAGTGTAAATTTATAATTCTAATGTATTGCGGTGGGTCATTATGGGGCAGGAGTTTCGAGATACACTAAGGTTGAATCTCTCTAAAGTATGGAAAACAACTTTGTAAAAGGTTATTATCAGTCCCACAAGGCACAGCTTCAAATATTTGTCATGCAATTGTGATAAAGGGTTACCTGGGACAAGTGATTAAGGTGGCTCCTTTGAGATATGGTCAAAGTCTGAGGCAGGTTTTTCGAGGTTAATTCTTAAGGATTGCCTATTATTAGATAATATGGGCGATATTCCATGGTTATGATATGTGAAACAGACTCATGATAAGTTGGGTGTACCAGAGCTTTTTTTCTAACCTAGGCCTAGTAGATGTAAATACAGAAGATTGATTAAAAGCTTTGCTTTTTAATTAATGTTCCTCAGGATAAAATGGAAAGGCACAAACCATACAATTGGTTGTAAATGTCCCTGGTCTGCTATTCCTCCTTGCTTGGAGCCCTACCTTGTTTTAGTAAGTGTAAGAAGTTGGGTTACTAGTTGAAACCCTACTCAAGTGACAACGACAATTTTTATCAGGGTGAGGCATAACCAAACCCCAAATTAACCTCTTCTCAGCCCTCTGGTAGCTTGGCACAAAGCAGCCAGGCTTCATGTGTAGGCAATGCGTAAAGTACTTATGCAGCACTTCAATCAGTAATAAAGTGCAAACACAGCACAAAAGGGATCCCAAACCAGATTAGACAAATTGAGTAACTTTTGGGAAATAAATCAAGACTAAAACAACAAAAATCAAATCAATGGAACCGGAGATATGTAATTTTAAAGACTTCAGTGAAAATAGTGGCAAAAAGCACAAAGCACCAACTGTGGATATCTGGTCGTGCCAGACCATGAAAAAGTCAAGGTGATGCATCTGTTCTGAGAAGCAGCGATGCGAGGTCCTTCGTCATCGTTAAGGATCTCATTGACATGGACTTATGATGTGAAGTCTGGCGTCAAGTAAGCGTTGCACAGTTGAGGCGATGCGTCGGTTCCAAGGAGCTGTGAGCTTGTGATTCACGAACCTGTGTCACTATTGAGGCTGCCGTCAACAAGAGATTTGTGATGTGAGGACCTGTGTTGAGGAAACTTTGCACAGTGGCGGCTCAGATACAGGATGCGAGGTGGATGCGGACTCCTTGCATTGAGAGAATCTTTGCTGCAGATGAGCTGCATCAGTTCTGCTGGGTGTACATGTTGGCTGGCAAACCACCTTCAGGCCCACTTCCAAAGTTCCAGGACTGGGGTGATGTGAGAAGTTGGCCTGGCATATGCTGTCCACTAGTTATAGTGGGCACCTTGCACCAGTCCAAACGACCCTTATTGATGATAGGTTTAAAGACAACCTTTATTGAAAGCTATCCTAGTGGTAGCTATGGAGAGCAGCCTTCAGGCTAAGTCTTGAAGGAGTGTAAAGCAGCTTGGTTTACCAGATTATAACCTCTTGAATAACTAAATGAAAGGAGAACCACACAAGATATATATAAAATATATGTATTTATTTCTAAACACTAACTACTAATCCCTTTATGAGATTAGAGTTCAAGATACACAGTATCACAGTATTAAAACGACAGTATATAGCACAATACACAGTGGGCTCCAGGGGGAGATCAAACCATATACTAAGAAAGTGGTATAAGAACCTCGACTTGACTAGACACAGTGCCTAGAGCACGTAGAATCGCTGGGACCCCAAGGAACCACCCAAGGTAGTGACACAGGAGACCCACGGGGGACGTGTGCAGTGTGAGAACACAGCCGCGAGCGCCGTAGGATTCAATGCGGAAAGTCGCGGTTGGAATTTC